>CM056193.1:61133752-61266252 GCA_029692085.1 Gymnothorax javanicus | reverse complement strand
TACAAAAAGAAGAAACCACAGATCATTTGAGGTGCAATTTTGTCAGTATCTCTCCCAAAAGCTACTTGTCCGCTTACTTTTGGACGCGAAGAAAAAAACAACGATTTTTTCTTCCAAAAGACAATGCCACCAGAAATCAGTGGGTAGCTTTTTTTGTTTGCTGGCAGCAAACAGCCACGGCCAAAGGGAACGTTAGCTGATTGTGCTCAGCATTTCACCAAAGACAGCTTTATCAATAAAGGATTATTCTGACACAGGATAAGCGTTTCAGCTGCTTCTCAAACTTGAAGCAGTTGCATCGATCAAGCGCCGGAGCCAACACGCTGTAAGTAACGATATAACAGCAAATAATGGGTGAAGCTAACGTGTTACGGGTGGCTAGAAGGACCGCTAGTTTTATAGTTAGCACTAACAACTGGCCTCAAACACAGGCTTGGTAAAATATCTGAAGATGAAGCCTGTATCGGTCGCGACTGTCCATGACTCACAGACACAGAAGCTGTAAGTTGCTTTTACTGCATAAGCCAACCTGACGGATAGCCAGTTGATTGTGGCTGTAGCACAGCGGCCAACGAGCAAGTTACTGTTGCTAATGTTTGTGTCCTAAATATGCAAGAGTGATATCAGGGAAATTCTACAGAAGGTGTGTGAACATAAACCTCATTTGAAGCTAACTTTTAATACTTGTTTGTAATTTGGATGCTTAGTACAACTGTTCACAGCAACAGAACTTGCTGTCTGTAAAACCTGTATTGCAAGGGTTTGTCTCTGTGGTTATGACCGCCGTTACCAGCTACCGCATGTTAGTTTTGCGTGTAGTGCTAATTAAAAATGCTCCTGGTTAACTTATATGCAGTAATTCTGATCGGTATGCTTGTGTTACTTCGGTAAGCATCAATGTGGCAGTTTCATCATAATGTTGCCCGATTGTAGCCTCTACAGTTAGTGATCGCTTCACTTATCCATGACCGGGATCAGCAGGATACTTCACAAATGTCTGAGCAAGCTCTCTGGTGCTACCATGAAAGCAATGCTAAAACGCAGAAGTTTCTACCGGTTTACAAATGATTTTCTGCACTACCTTGACATAATTTCATCCCCTTTTTAGAAATTGTTTGGCTAATAAAAAGTCGAAAAAGGCGGAGATTAAATAGGTAATTCTTTCCTGTAGAAGTGATCGATTCGCTAGCTCCACGTTAAGCAACTTGTCCGCTTAATGGAACGTGACGGTTTGCAAAACCTGTATTATGTTCATAACATAACCGAGCTCTCTTAGCTGTTGCGTATTATCCATAAAGCTGCTTTCACACCTAATTTTCGCCACGACAGATTATATTCAAAGTCAATGCAAAGACGCGAATACGGGCATGTCAAGCCGCTTTCACACCGGACGCGTAAACTAATTTTTTCGCGCGACAGATTACATTCAAAGTCACGACCACTTCTCAGCTACTGCATGTTAGTTCCCCTGCTCTGCTAATTTAAAACGCCCTGGTTAACTTATGTGCAGCGATTCTGATCGGTATGCTTGTGTTACCGTAAGCATCAATGTGACAGTTTCATCATAACGTTGCCTGATTGTAGCCACTACAGTTGAAGCTAACCGGAGAGGTGCTGTATGTGTCTGCCGAGTTGGGCTGCAGTTAGACCAGACGAGGTTTTGCAAAGCTTGGGGTGAGTTTTTGGTGCTTGTGAAACGATCGCTTTATTTATCCATGACCGGCGCCAGCCTGATACATCCCCAATGTTTGAGCAAGCTCTCTGATGCTACCGGTGAAAGCAATAGGGAAAAGCACATGCTATAACGTGTATGGTATCACAAAACGATTTCTCTGCATTGCTGTCGACTGAATATTAAATCGGCGACTGAATATTAAATTATTTCGTAAAAGTGATCGATTCGCTAGCTACACATAGGCAAGGGTTCACGCGAGACAAAACTTTACGGTCTGTAAAAAACCTGTATTATGCTCATAACATAACCGGAACTCTAGCTTGCTCTCAACAAGACAATCCATAACGCGCCCATTCTCTGCGAGGAAACGCTTGTCATTCGGCAATAAGTAAACCATAACCACGGGCAATTTCCAAAAAGGCCGTTAAACCTGGAGCTTTGCCCCTCCGTCATACACCAGCGCAGAAGCTGTTCGTTTCTCCACGCTAACAACACACCACAGCTATGCACACGACCCAGCAGGTCCTTATACACACCGAAGCAGTCCATAAGCTGTTGGTCCACTTTTTAGCTGCTCCTCACTGTCCATGTTTCCTCTAAACTCAGACCCACCGGATTTCACGGTCTCCGGTCTACACTTGGGCATGTCGACCGTTCTACAAATGTGTCTATAGGGGGTGGATTCTAGCTTTCCCTGCATCCTAGCTAGAGAGAAAAACCACGGTACTCACCAACTGTTGCCGCAGCAAACTGTAGCCGAGAAGCAAATTTGAGCTTGCGCTGACAGATATTCGCACTGGGCGTCCTCCACTTTCGCCGCTTCGTTTGTTAGAACAAGATCATGTCATTAGATATTCAGGTATAACGTTAGATTGTGGATTTGCCCGCCGCTTCCTTATCAGATTGCAGACGTGTCTCAGGTTTCACTCTTGGGGAGCCGGACACGGAAAACTGCGATTCTGCAGCCTCGTCCCCGCCCAACTCCGCCTCCTCAGAGCTGGCCAGTCAGAAAAAAGTGGGTACACGGGAGTGGGGGCCATAGCGGAAGAGCCACCCCAGTGAGGCGTTTCAGGCAGAGACTACAATGTACTACAAATGCAGTTTTTGAGGATGGCAGTATGAGCGAAATAAATACCCTTTTTTACTTAGCGCGATCAGGAGTACTCTAGGGGAGTCAAAGACCAAAAATATAAACTTGGAAAAAATAGCAAAATAGGTCCCTTTAATCATACTTTAACAGCAACACATGGAAAAAGGGGGATCAACTACATGCCATGTGAATCACAACAATACAGAACTGACTGGTTCTTGACACAGTGCTTACAGAATCTTATGGAGTACTTAAGGATTGAAGGGTAACACTAACATTGGGGTAGAAGACAGGGGTGTTTCTTCGTGATTGTTGTTCAAAAAGGACCCAATGAGTGTCGGAAACAGCATGGAAACCTAGCGAATCTTAAAGGTGTCCCAATTGACTTTCCAAATGGAAATCCTCTCTGTGAATGGGGCAATGAGAGCTGGGGCCAGTTGGCAGTGCTGGAAAGATGATCCATGTCACTGTGCATCGTATGCGCTACTAGCCTCTCTACAGTGACGGCCCTTTACGGTGTGTAAAACACCTGGGTTGAAGATGCACACCATAAGACTAATTCACACACATACATCTTTTAGCTGAATACTATTACGGCTTGCTGCTGCTAAGTGAAAAAGCCAACAACCTCTCTTCTACCAGCTGAGTCGACGCTTCCGATGTATTCTATAAGTTTAGTATTCCCTTGATATACCCTGGACTGGTCTTAGTACATTCATGTATTTGCCTAAGTAATCTCTATTGCTGAGCTAAGTTGTATTACAAGAAAATCAGACCACACTGAATGTTGTTGTGAACTATAACAGCCACAATCTGCTTAGCTGCAGGTTCAAGGTGTGACATGCTGACACATCCAGCTATTCTATGTTCCAGAGTGGGAAGGAAATGTCAATCCCTTCAACAATCAAATGGTCAACAGTTGGCACCAAGGGCGATTTGTGATTTACTCCAGAGACCGGTAAGATCTCCAACGGGGGACAACCTAAGGAAGGGGAGAATCGACTGCTCTCAGTAAACAAAAAAAGAAAGCAGAGGAATGCGGGAACTATTCCACAACACATGGTGAATAATAAACTAAACGAATTGGAGGGGATGGGTACTGACACTACCACTCATCATCAGGCGAGGACATGCCATGAAAAACAAATAATGAGCAGATTGGGTTACTAGTGGCGATCAAGAATCTATTGAAAGGCCGTTCAGAGAGTATGATGGGTGTTTGAGCCCCAACAAAATCAGTGTGAACTGGCTCTGTTAGTTTACCATATAAAATCTCAATATTATTGACTTAGGTTACCGAGCTTGCAAAGCTGTGACAATTAGAAAAGTCACAAAAGGGGGAAATAGGTGGTGGGAAAAATATCCCAAAATGTACTAAATTCAAAGTATTACCATAATCACAGTTCAACAGAGAGAACTCAGGCAGGTTCTTGTGGCCCCTTAAAAATGCTGTAAGAATGTGGAGCTGAGGAGAAACAAAAAACTCATAAACCTGCCAAAAAACCAAGAGAGTAAACCCCTAGCAGGCCGACCAAGGCTGGCTAGATGAGCTAATCTTCCGGAATGACCATATTGGTAGTGAACCAATAAGCAGCTTCATTATATGAGCCGGCTCACTCCAGTTTATTCTGGAAATATCCAGGAATCCAGCCAACTTGGGCATCCACACTGACCTTCAAGTGAACCTTAGGTTTGGGAGGATCAGATACGGTCTTCGAGCATCCCTGGAGGCCTAATATGAATTTACACTATCATATAATGGCAAGCTTGTAACTCAGCATGGAGTGTTGCTATATGACAATGAACCAATTAGAAAGTAATAATGTTTGAAAAGGAAGAAAGAGTCACGTTTAATCCCACCTAAAAGGATGTCCGAAAAGGCTAATAATAATAACCTTTATTGCAGGGAAATCCCACTGAGACCGAGGTCTCTTTTACAGGGAAGCCCTGAATACAACCAAACAATTGCAACGATAGGTAAAAGACAAACAGCACAGATAAAAATACAAAAAATTCACAAACAACAATTCCAAATTAAAGGAATCACAAATTTTAAAATAGAATAAAAAAAAATAAAAATGAATTAAAAAACTAAATAAATAAAAATAAGAACATAGGACAGAGAAAAATGATGTGCAAATCCTGCCTTAAACTAAAAGCAAGTACATCTGGCCTCCAAAAGTAATATATCCAGCACAAATTTCTTGAAGGACACGAAGGGGATAAGGCAATCTAGCTTCAAAGTATCCTGGAAATTATTCCACATACAAGGTGTGAATGCACTAAAAGATGTACCGCCCAAATTTGTTCCAGTCCTGGGAGCCTCTAACAAAATCCACTCTTGTGATCTGGTATGCTGACTTCTAATTTTGATGGATAAGAGCTTTGTAAGATATGAAGGAAGTTTGCTGAGCAAAGCTTTATAAATAAATAAAATACAATGTAACTTCCAGGGCTAGAGCTGGCTTCTGAAACCTATTAGTCAAATGATGAGCCAAAAAGCAATGTCAATTAGTCAAATAACTTTACCCCTAGCCACTTTTTTTTTTATCCGATGTCCAGTTGTGAGGGTCTCTAATACCAATCAATTTCTTGTAGGTTTTGTTGCACCGTCGTTGTATTATTTTGATCATGCTTTTACTTACAACAATGTGCTGTTAAATGTCCTATCTGACCGTGTGCTTTCCTCTGTCCTTTCTGACTTAGCCTCGCCTTCCTTGTTTCCTGTGCTAGTAGCATGCTTTTTTTAGTATTAACCCCACCTCACTTGGGACTTTCTCCCTTAGCTTGCTTCATTCCCAGTGTGCTTTTTGCATGAATTATTTTTTTAATCTGCATGTTACTGACACAGGTTAAAGAAGCTGGTCCTAAGTCCAGAAGAAGAGGAAGGGGGTCAGAAGGCTTTGGCAAAACAGAAGCTACTGCCTATGAAAGAAATGCAAATAAAAAAAAGATTTATAAAAAAAAACAACTTGCTTTTTATTCAGTACAAAGGACCAAATATTGATAACAAAGTACTTTCAAATGTTCTTTACTGACCATTGAGCTTCAAGGAACAACTGTAGTGTTATGCTGAGTGAGAACTGAACACTTGGACGTGGTAAAATTACATTAACATGGACTACATGTGCAACATCACAATGTTGCATAAATCCAACCACATCAACTTGCTTTTTATTCAGTACAAAGGACAAAATATTGATAACAAAGTACTTTCAAATGTTATTTACTGTCCATTGAGCTTCAAGGAACAACAACTGTAATCAGTACCACTAACAGCTGCGAAGTCTATTGGCTCGAGCATGAGCTGGTGGGTGGAGTATTCCGTCCTAATAATGCTGCATTCATATGATGTCGGAAGGTCGGAGTTCCCAAAGGCGGCAAATCATTCTTCCGACTTCGTTGTGTTCATGTGCTTTTGAAGTCGTAATGTGGGAAAAACATGGATGCTGCAAAGACGCTGAGTTGTATTTAAATGCTCGGAGCTGCGTTTAAAAGAAAACACTGACGGCCGTTTTCCAGTTTTTTTCGTGACACTGAAGAACAACGAAAACCGATCAGGTGATCCTGAAATATGATTGATTTCATACATAGAATTTTAATCAGAAAAATTTTTGCCTTTTTTAAAAGTAAACTACACATCCGCCATTTTTCGGTGAATGTGACGTCAAGTCGGAAAATCGGAGCTCTGAAATGACACCCGAGTTTCCGACCTGTAATTTCCGAGTTCGACGCCGTAAAATTCATTTTTGACAACTCGGAGCTTGTTTAAAACGACTTAGTTGTTTTGAACGCAGCATAAGGTACAGTAGGCTACACGCGGTCCTGTTTCGCGCCTCTTTCATGACGTTCCTGGAGCTTTCGCCCGGATGGGAGACGGAGGCGGTTCATGGAGTCGGAGAGCCAGAGAAGGGCTTGTGAGTTGTGTTTTCTTGTTCGACCCTATATTATATATTAACCCCCCCACCCCAAATATTGCAGATTTGCGCAAATCTCGTGACCCCACTTTTGAAAGGTCTTCGCCAAATTTATTTCAAATGTGACTTACAGATTTCAAACTGCAGGAGAGATCGTCAATTGCGAATTGACGAACGGGTCTTGGAGCCCTGAACTTCTTTCTAAAATGAAGGGAAAACCACCCTACAGAATTATATAAAGCACATTGATGAGCTCTAAAACCATCATCAGTGATGAAGTGCAATGTGCTGTGATACATTACTTCCAAAGGTCTTAAGGTACTATTAGAGGCATGCCTGTAAAGGACATCTCAGTCATCAAATATGGGAAATATTGTCGCCTGGACAATCCTCTTCCTATTGTTTAAAGAAAAACAGGACCTGTTCCTGTAAAGAAACCCGATTTTCATTCTACGTTTTTTGGACAGGTTGGACACATGCGTCTTAAAAGAGAACTCATGATCCAACCAGATACCCAGATATTTGTAAGACTGAACCTGCTCAATTTGAGCATCAGTCACTGAGAAAATTGAGTCACCTGGCATAATTGCATTCTGTGTAGAAAAGATCATGAACTTTGTTTTATCAGTATTTAAAACCAGTTTAAGATCAGCTAGAGCATGCTGGATAACGTTAAAAGCAGATTGTAAATATGCGAGGGCCAGGAGGCAAGTTGGAGCAGAGGAATAAAGCACTGTGTCATCTGCATAAAAATGAACCTTGCAATTTGTTACATTACGAACAATGTCACTTATAAATTGTGAATAAAATTAGCCCAAGAATGGAACCTTGGGGTACTCCTTTCGTCACCTTTAAAAATTGATACCGCACATAAATAATAGTAATAAATGCGAGGGTTCAGACAATTGATGGTCAGTCGGCATGGGGTGATTGATGAAGAATGTCCACATCATGGATGTAAAACGGGCTTGTAGCAACCGTCAATATCATCCTTGAACAGCACTGTGAATCGGGCCAAGAGCTCGTTGCTTGTGGGATCAATTGTGACACATAGGCTATTGTGTGTGTATTTTACATTGCAAGCAAGACGTAATGAATTTCATAAATTTTATGTTTCGGGCTCATGAATATGAGATCTTATTTATTTCATAAATGTCAGTGTTGTATTATTTGGATAATGGAAAAATAGCGTTAACGTTAGCCCCCATTTGGCAGTCTGTGCAGTCAATGGGACGGATAATGCACTAGCTAGCATGTTAACGCTTTTCACCATTAGATAAATAAATAAATTCAAGCATGGACGACAGCAGTTACATGTGTAACTTATTAGGGGAAACTGGGGCAAAATGGGGTACTTAAGAAAGATCTTTCCCCACAGTTATATAATTTTTTTCAAGGACTCAAACTTGTATAAACATTAAAGGTTTGCAAAAAAAAAGAACAATATGACAAAGCAAGAAATGCATAAATTTCAAGTTCAGGTTTTTATTCAAGATTGGAAAAAAAAATGGCTCGCGACCCCATTTTACCCCATGCAAGAGGCAAACTGGGGTGGCTCCTGGGGCAAATTGGGGAACCAGCAAACTATTGTGGCAAATCCAAAACATGATCACAAAACAACGTCCAATTCCATTTTCAGTCTTCACACAGTTCACACATGAATACTGAGTTTCTGTTGCTTTCATCCAGTCCAGCACATAGGTAGTGCGCCCATCTGCTGCATTTGCTGCAGGCAACCCAACCTTCATGACTGACCGAATAAAAATCTTCACAATAGAGACATTCAGCATCCTCCTGTGCATCTGAGCTTTTCTTTCCTTTCTCTTTTTTGCAACCTTTTACTTTTGGAGCACTTCTCTTTCATTTCCAGCAGTTCCTATTTGTAAGGTGAGCATGTGAGTACAGCTGTTTTCCCTCTCTGTCTTGACACCCGTTTGACACAAAAGTATCTGTGACATGACAAAATAATGCCCTTGGAGCATAACGGGGAAGTACCCGATTATGCCCCACAACGGCTACCCCATTTTATCCCACATCACACACAGTACACAATACAGTCCTTTAAAAAAAGCAAGGCAAACTTTAGTCAGGATCAACAAGGCGTTCCCGTAGCCTGTAGCATACTACTCCAACAGAACCTCACCTTTATATCAGTGTATATTCTACAAAAAAACTGTCCCACAAAAAGTACTAGTGAAAATAGTATGAAAAATTGGACGTTTTTTGATATTTACCTCTCCCAGGCGAGCTCAACAGTCAACATGTGCACTGGGAAGAAATGCAGTGCTCTCATCAAGTGATCTCTCAAAGCCAATGAAGAATGAAGGCTGAGGTCACTCGAAGACTTTAAAGGAGGAATTCTGCCAAAACCCATTTTTCTCCGATACCCAATTTTGCCCCAGGTTACCCTACTTTGCTGGCCAAAAGTGTTAGCTTGCTAGCTAACAAGTTATTCATCCCATTGTCCAAAATAAACTGAACTAGAAGCTAATGCCAGCGATGGTAAATGTTTAGCTACCAGCAGTATTGATGAAGTTATTTTGCGAATATATTAGTTGACGTTTGTCATTTAACGGAATCTGATTACTAGCTGTATCCCACGTGTGTGATACCAAATGAGTATCTCACGGGCTATATCAAACCACTTTTTAAACATTTATGGGATAAATAGCGATATTTCTACCAGTTAGCAAGCCCAAATCCAGACAATTGTGATGCAAAGTCGCCGCCCACCAGTACCACCGTCCGAGTTTGGGATTCGAATAAAGTATTCGGGGAATCATCCAATGTACATAAAACCTCAGATATATGTTGGTAATTATATGAACGACCACTTTATTATAGGTGTTAAGGACTTTTTAGTTTCCACAAGGTAAAGTATAAGGCACACTTTTACGACCCAGAACTTGGTCAAGGAAAGTTTTACTCTTCTGCTCGTCGCACAGAGAAAAAAAATGGAAAACATGATATTGCAGGGACGTGTGCTCTGCATCTTCAACAAGCATTCCTTTTGATGAGCATAAATCTAATCCGCTAAAAATATAAAACGAAACAATACCAAGGAATGAACAAATTACGACAGAGATGATGGTCCATGCACTCAGACTTCTTTACTGTGCGTCCCTGCTATTTTCCATTGGTCTTTTTGGGGATTTGCATGAATTGAAAGGGTGTTCAAAATGCCTCTTTATTCACTAAATTTTGTGAAAAGCTGCGAGAATTGTTCCGTAGATTGGCGGAGGCAAATTTCACGGTAAACCTAGCCAAGTCTTGCGAACCGAAAAGCTACCGTCACATATCTGGGTCGGTTATTGGAAGGGGTCAGGTGCGTCCAGTAATGGCTAAGGTACTTGCTATTCGCGAATATCCGTTCAAGTGATCGGCGTGAATTACGCCGTTTCTTAGGAATGGTAGGTTACTACCGAAATTTTTGCAGAAACTTTTCCTCGGTGGCGTGTCCTTTAACTGATCTATTAAGTGAACCCTGCTGACTATGCCTCCTGAGGACTGCATGTGGACACATTTCTGAAAAAAGAAAGACTCGGATCAATGGTCCAGATTTCTTAAAAGAATCACTTAATCACTGGCCAGACTCTACTGTTGAATTTGTCTCGTCTCCAGATGACCCTGAATTGAAAAAAGGAACGGTTACTGTTAATGTTGCTGTGAAGGAAAGCCGTTATGCTACAGCACCAAGTGGATCGTGGATATTAGCCAGAGTCATTGAAGCCCTCCCTGATTCCAAAGGCTCGGTTCGCAATGTAAGGCTTCAAACCAAGACAAGCCACCTTGAGAGACTTGTCAGCAAGATTTGCTTGCTGGTAGAGGGCCAGCAGCCTAAGGATGACTGAAGCCTCCGTGGACTTGCGCACGTGCATACACTCGCATGCAGATGCATACACTGATTCCTTGCACGCAGTCTTGTAAGTAATGTATGGCTCCTTAGAAAATTTGCATTTTGTTTATTATAGATTGCTTCCTGCAGTAGCCATAAGGGGCCGGCTGTGTAGGAGCCTTTTTTTTTTTTTTGAGTTAAGATTAGAATAAGATAACTGTTGCTAGAGGAGCACAGATATATCATTAGTTATTTTAGATCTTATTATTATTATTTCTTTATTTGTTTTGTTTTTTGTTTTTTGTTTTTTTTTTTTACTTTTATTTAGTTGAGCTGAGTAGGCCATGTAATTAAAATGGCCGCCATTAAGATTTGACCTGAGCATAGAACAAAGGAGTGGAAGGTTTGAAGAGCAAACAGTTCTTTACTGGCTAAAACTGTTCATATTTTGGCTAAAACTGATCATAATTTGGTTAAAACTTGCTACATTTGACTAACTAGGCAACCATTTGAAACATTTGAGTTGAATTGAGTTTATTGAATAATTTTTTTTAGTGCTGGGGCGATTCTGAATCGATTTTTTTTAAGGCGTAGTACCACCACCTGCTACCATGGGGCGAACATCTGAGCTTTCCCTTTTCCTTTATTAAACCTGACGCAGGTTGAACAAAAGTGTCAAACATCAAAGGGCATGTGAAATGCTTCCGGGAAAAAAACTTGACTGACATCAGTATTTTTTGGCGACATGCTGCACGGAGCCAAGTAAAGGACTACAGAATCGTCTCCTATTAACCAATTAGGCTACTCTAAGAAAAGTAACCTGTTCCAGTTTACTTTGCTTGATTAGCAATCAAATGGTGGATGCGTTTACTCTCTAAGTTGAATGGGTAGAGCTGTTTATTAAGACAGCATGTTTGATTGCTGCATTTTGAAATTTAAATGGCCATAGAACAGCACAGCATGAACACGATTGCTATTGCCATGGCATTTCGATGCGACTGATAATTTATATCTCACATTCACATTTCATCCGCTTTTCAGAATGTTTTCCACCTTGTGTATTTTTCAGACACTTAAAATCCAGGGCGATCTTATAACAAATCTGTTTTAAATTAATCTTTAATAATGTCCTAAAATGCTACAATGAGAGATGTAATTCAGAGTAAGATTTTTTCAAATTATTGGCATTCTTTCACTCTAACACCGTAGCCCAATTAGGTTTGTCTGCTTTTCACCATCAAATCTTAATCGTTATAGGCTACTGAAATTGCTTGATCGTTATTTAGGCCAAGTACACGGGAGCAGATTTAGGGAAGAGCAGAGCACCTGCATTAGCGAAATCTAAACTCAGGCTTCTTCCCGATGGCATTTTAAATCGTTTAAGCCGCTTCAGGTGTGTATGTTTCAAGAAATTACACGCGACTGCCTACACACCCCATGACGGCAAGTGGTCTCATCACACTTTTTAAAAAATCCTTGTTCAACATCACCATATCCCAACTCTGCATTTCATCTCACTGTAGTATTTTTAGGAGATCTATTAATGATAAAATTAAAATTAAGAGATTTGTTTTCAGATCGCCCTGGATTTCAAGCGTCTAAAAATACACAAGGTGGAAAACATTCTGTAAAGCGGATGAAACGTGAATGTGAGATATAAATTATCACAGTCGCACGAAATGCTGTGGCAGTGGCAATCGTGTTCATGCTGTGCTGTTCTATAGCCATTTAAATTTCAAAATGCAGCGATCAAACATGCTGTCTTAATTAACAGCTCTACTCATTCAACTTAGAGAGTAAACGCATCCACCATTTGATTGCTAATCAAGCAAGTAAACTGGAACAGGTCACTTTTCTTAGAGTAGCCTAATTGGTTGATAGGAGACGATTCTGTAGTCCTTTACTTGGCTCCGTGCAGCATGTCGCCGAAAAATACTGATGACAGTCAAGTTTTTTTTTTTTTTCGGAAGCATTTCACATGCCCTTTGATGTTTGGCACTTTCATTTTAACCTGCGTCGGGTTTAGTAAAGGAAAAGGGAAAGCTCGGATGTTCGCCCCATGGTAGCAGGTGGTGGTACCACGCCTTAAAAAAAAAAAAAAAAATCAATTAAGAATCGCCCCAGCCCTATTAAGTTCATACTTTCATCATCCATTTCACTAACGCCACATGCTTGGGGACCTGCAGTTTGTTTCATCTGTCTACCTGCTTGCCATACTCATCTGCTTGCTCTGCTCCACCATCTCATCGCATACCAAAGGTACAGTTTAAGATCATTTTGATAGCTGGTCAAAGAAGCAAACTCAAGCCTACATTGATGGCTATTTTTTTAAACTTGAAAAAATGCCACTACATCTTATTTGAGTGTGGGCCCAGAAAGTGCTTTATTCATCATGACATATCTCCATGACATTAGCATTCCAAAACGGTATAATTTCCAGTTTCTTTCTCAATACATTTCTATTTTCAGCCTTTTGCCAGTGGACGTTTTTCCACTAATGGATGGCGCTGTAACGAGCCAGAAGGTACAGTGGCCGAGAAGGGTCATAACACATGCAAACGCCACAACGCCTGCAAACTCAGAAAATATCTGCAAATTCAGAAAACACTTTCTTCGATTTCACAACACATGAACTGCAAATGCCAAAACACCTGCATATTCAGAAAACACATGCAAACTCATAAAACACATGCAATGTCACAAAACACATGCAAACTCACAAAACATGCAATGTCACAAAACACATGCAAACTCTGTAATGACAACGGAAATGTTTCCCGGGGGGGACCATAACCAGTGACGGACCCACATCCGGTTGCCGGTCCAAAACGATCCATGAGAAGAAAACTGTCCCAAGATTTACGTATTCTTTTAACAGACTTAGCGATGTCTGATACCACAGTGGTTCTGTTTAACTCAACATATTAAGGCAGTGTCCCCATAACGTATTAGTCCACTTAGATAACTGTTAAACGTTCTGTATACTTTGTTAGCTGTAAACTAGCTGGCTAGCGTGCTAAGCGTTTCTACATTGTTGTCCCAAGACGAGCGCACCGCACCTTCTTGCGCACCACTATTTTTGAAAGTTATCACTGTCACATAGTATATATGTCAACTCTGATTTCATAGTGCAACTTCGTGCAGGTACGAACACTTTGCCCATTCATTAGCACTATTTCCTCTCCAGCTACGGACTCTACTACCTCTTTTTTTTTTTTAATCGCTCATGTATCAGCTTAGCGCCATGACCACAGAGACCTGTGGTGATGGCACTAATGCTGCGTTCGAATGGGAACAACGTCATACCCAAGCTGGCTGCGTTCCATTAAGTAAGTCGGAAAACTGACTTGGGGTCAGTGGTGTCTCCTCTGACAAGGGTAGCCTTTATTAGCAATTGTTAGCTATACTAGTTGATAACAACGCATTACTCAGTATTTTTTGCGTGAAACACCGGAGCAACCAGTCCGCCGATAAACTTTTTTAAGTACTGCATGGTAACGACTGATTTAATGAAACACAAATGACACTGAATTGCAAATAAACAGTTTATTATCACAGGTTTAAACTTACTGTTGATATTTGGTGCAGCTATCTTCAACTCGAAGTCGGAACTCGGGGTAGGTGAAGAATCTCCGACTTTCCGAGTTGAAAATCTGACTTAAGGGGGCGTTCGAATTGAAATTTCCGACTGGGAGCTCGGAAATCCTGACTTCCCAGCAGTGGCGTCGTTAGCCGTGGGCTTCGGGGCTTTGGCCCCGAATGTTTTAAACCTAGCCCGGACGGTTTTTCCGCAAAAAATACAGTTTTTAATACAGAAATAGACACGTCAAAATCGCCCACTTCAGGCAGTCACAGCCAGAGATGACTCTGGTCACAAGTTATGGCCCGCCCGCCCCTCCGTCCCCACGAGCCCAGACGCAAATGCTGCGATGCTAATACTGCGTTCGAGACAAGTCGGAACTGGGGTCTTTCCCGTTGAAAACTCCCGAGTTCGACTTCAAAGCGTGTTCGAGACGCACCAGGTCGGAATAACCAAAAATGGCGGACGCGACAAACTTTGCATTAAGTAGTGCTTCAAGTAGGGCAAAAAAACATTACAAATTACAGGTGGTGTTCGATTGCTCTTTTTCCAAGTCGGAGGTCGGAAAGATCCCCGTTCCGACTTGTGTCGAACGCAGCATTAGTTGCCTCAACAAAGTAGCCTAACGCGGAGAGACGTCTATGGATATCCGAAGCTTTTTCAGCCCAAAGGCGAAGTCAAAGAGTCAAGAAAAAACCAACTTCAGGTAACGTTACTTTAGTATTCGTAATGTTTACAGCTTCTAATGTTTGTAAGGTAGGCTATCTAGCTAGCTAACGTCAATGTTTGCTAAGGACCTTCGCTTAGCTACGCTAGCTAGCTTAAGCCAGCAACGCTTGCACATGTTTTACAAAACATGAAATAAGTTCTGAACCGTTTATGATGGAGATGAACTGTAAACAGCATCTGAATCGTGAGATTCTCTGCTTTCGGAGGGTGCTTAAATGGTGTCTCTATGACAACAAGGGACCATATAGGGTGCGTGTGTTACTATTGTGAATCACTATGTTACTTTGTTTGTTATTGTTAGTTTTATTATTACTATCATCACTATGATTAATTATTTGTATTCAGAAAGTTCCCATTGGAAGGCATTGGTCTTCCATTTATCAACAGCTTGGCTGTTTTCCAATATAACACTTTTATGAGAGCCAGTCATCATTACACCTACTTAATTATTGTTGGTATTTGATAAATGTTGACAAAATGTTCATTTTTTGCTGTTAGTTGCTGATGTTTACTATATTGTGGGTGTATACTAGGCCTTTAGTGGTAAAGTCCGTCTCTATGGTCATGATCAATTAACTGTAACTCACAGAAGGAAAAAGTGTATTTGCACAACTTCACATGTAGCTTCAAAACACCTAAGTACAACTTTTCACATTTGAAAAAAAGAAAATTCCCTGGTTGACTAGGGAGATATTCAGCAAAACACAGGTTTTCTTTACTGGGCGATTTTATTGTGGTTTTTTTTTTTTTTTTTTTGAAATATGGCATGCTCACCCAAAGGTATGGTATAAATGTGACTTTACACTGCAGCAGATAAAATGGCAGGTTTCCCTGAATCATATAATGTATAGTACTTGGTACTACCTGAAAAAATAAGCTCAAAATTGGAAAAAATATAGAACTGTTTCCAGTTTTTAGGTCTATAGGCTTTTAAGGAACATTATTTTTGGCTCCAACATTTCCAGTTTCAAGATGTACTGGAGTTGTATTTATAGGCTACAATTCAATTTCTACCTCATAGGCTACTACTAGAAGCCCTGCACTTCAGTAAATCATGTAATACAGACCAGATTTAATAGTAATACATCTTTATTTCAGATCCGTAGATCCTTAAAAAATTAAAGCAACATAAATCATAAAATGTTGACCCTCATGACCACTGTGTTTCAACTGTGAATACTCTGGTTTCACATTTTTAGAAAACAACATTGTGCAGATGTGAGTGCAGTTTTGTTGTGATTGATATTGTGTAGGTCCAAGTCACATAAATCCATCTTGGTGCAGGTAGTCGAGCTAATTGTTTGTTTTGTGGAATATTGTTACAGATGAGCCAGAGAGGAGCCAGGGAGGAAAGCAGGGAGAGAGGAGAGAGAGAAGGCACTAGGCCCCAAGACGAGTCAGGGAGGAGAGCAAAGAGTGAGTGGAGAGAGAAAGCTGGACCATCACAGCTTATGAGGAGCCAGAGAGGAAAGCAGAGAGAGAGAGAGAGAGGGACCACCTGAGCGAGGGAGAAGAGCAGAGAGAGAGACAGGGACCACCAGAGACAAACAGGAGCGAGAGAGAGACAGGGACCACCAGAGACAAACAGGAGTGAGAGAGGAGAGCGGAGAGAGAGAGACAGGGACCACCAGAGACAAACAGTATGCTTGATTTTATTGTAAGTTTTAACAGATAATGAGTACATTTTGATTCTGCTCTATTAATGTAGCTTGCTTATTATTTATATTTACATGGGGGTTTTCTAATCTTATGATAATGAATTGTTTAAGCAAGATTTGCAGAGCAGAGGTGCTGTGGTGTCAGATGGCGTCTGTTTGATATGCACTTATGTAAGTGGCAAAGAATACAACTACACACACATTACACAAGTATTTTGTGTAATTTCTGGTTTACTTTGCAGTCTGGATGAGCTCTAGAGTCTAGACAGTGTAGGCCTATGTGTCTTTTTGCGTGGTGCATAGATACGCTGGGGAGCTACTCCACCGTGGCACGACAGGGACCCCCCGCCGTACGGGGCCCCCAAAAATTTTCTGCGCGCGCACAAGTTCAGCCCCTGTTCCTTTCCCCTTAGCCCCTGATGTTCTTGAATCCTAAAATTGCCCCTGCTTCCCAGTACAATTGGAACAAAACATAAGCTGATGCATGAGCGATTAAAAAAAAAAAATGGTAGTAGGGTCCGTAGCAGGAGGGAATAGTGCTAAAGAATGGGCAGAGTGTTCGTATCTGCACGAAATTGCACTATGAAATCAGAGTTGACATACATACTATGTGACAGGGATAACTTTCAAAAATAGTGGTGCCCAAGAAGAAGGTGCAGTGTGTTTGTCTAGGAACAACAGTGTAGAAACGCTAGCACGCTAGCCAGCTACTTTACAGCTAACAAAGTTTTCAGAACGTTTAACAATTATCTAAGTGGACTAATACGTTATGGGGACACTGCCTTAATATGTTGAAATTAAACAAAACCACTGTGGTAGGCCCTATCAGACATCGCTAAGTCTGTTGAAAGAACACGTAACTCTTTGGAAACAATTTTCTCCTCATGGACCGGCAACCGGATGTGGGTCCTTCACTGATTACAGTCCCCCCGGGAAACATTTCCGTTGTCATTACAGAGTTTGCATGTGTTTTGTGAGTGCATGTGTTTTGTGAGTTTGCATGTGTTTTGTGACATTGCACGCATTTTCTGAATTTGCAGGTGATTTCTGAATATGCAGGTGTTTTGGCATTTGCAGTTCATGTGTTGTGAAATCGATGAAAGTGTTTTCTGAATTTGCAGATGTTTTCTGAGTTTGCGGGTGTTGTGGCGTTTGCATGTGTTGTGACCCTTCTCGGCCACCGTATGAAGGGGCATCAAAGCCACATGGCTAATGCAATCACTCAGTTAGGAAATAATTCATTAATTATGCGTGGATGACAAACATCCTAGCCAGCGCAATGACTTGACATTGTTTATAATTATTCAGAGGTGGTAATTACCGCATTTTTCGTGTAATGGTTTGGATCTTTAAGGAATAAATTTTTTTTCAGAAGGGGCATATACAAAACGATGGAAATGACACCTCATTAATTATTTGAAATTATCTATAGTGAATAGAAACGAGAAGAAAACCAATCAATTTCATAAAATGAAATAGTTTAAACTTTTTTCTCTTCTCATTAGTGTTCAGGTGGGTATAAAAATAATTTAATTGTCTGCAGGTTTAAAAACTTATTTTATTCATATGAAACTACAGTGACATTAATGACTCAGAAAATAACCCCTTAAAATGTGGTGAAATGGAGGATGAGATAAATGAATGACATTTACCGAGTACTTAAAATAATTCTTACTTAAAATAATTCTATCAATTTAGTTCATATGCTAATTCTATAGTAGGTCATGCTCTTTTTTAAATGCATATGTTATACTCTGAGAAAATCTTCCCTCTCTATTATGCGTTAAGTTTTAAGAGCTTTCCCAGATAGCAAAAGACATTCATTCAATGTTGGATTTTGGTCTGATTGGTTATTTTTGGTTGAGGTTGAAAAATTTATGTTGATTCAGTGTTTAATTACAGTTACCATTTCAACGTTTGAAAAACTGTTGTTGAATCAATGTAGAATAGATGATGATTTTTCAATGTTGAAATGCCCTACAATGAATTTACATCGTTTCAATGGTGCTGATGGGGGGACATTGCCATAGGGCTCGAATTTCAAGACGGCATCGACGGCAATTGCCGACGATGCCCTACCTGTTTGCCGTGCTGCCCACCTATAAAAGCCCCAGTTCACGGCCGTAGAATGCCGTGCCCTTTCCCCGCATTGCCGTAAGTGCCCCTCGGCCAAAACACCTACCCAAAATAAATAAATCAAACAGCATTACCCGTTTTTATCAGTGGCGGTTCGTCGGCCGTAACAAAGGGAAGCCCTAACCTCGCCCTTCAAAGCTTAATGACTTAAACATTTCGCAGTTTACTTTTCTTGATCAGCAGTTGCTCATACGAATTGGTAGAAGGACAGTCAAATTTATTTTCGATAGCAAATGACGACGCAATTTATCAATACGTCTTTATAAATTAGTTTGCGAGGCTTCGTTCGCAAGAAGCCACGACAATCCGCTTTCTACAATCTTAATATAGAAGTAAAGAATGCGATGTTGCACAGCTTATTGCTTAATGAGCCTTACTAATCAATTTGCGAATCTATTCCGTTTCATGAGCTTCTTGAGCGCGGAATTTACAAAGACGTAGGCCTATGGTAATTTATGTCGGAATTTATGTGTGAATGGAAACCCCTCATAATTTCGTGGTGCGATGTATAACAATGCTATCGAAAATAAATTTGACTCAATTGACTGTTCTTCTAACAATTGTATGAGCAACTGCTGATCAAGAAAAAGTAAACTGCGAAAGGTTTAAGTCATTAAGCTTTGAAGGGCGAGGTTTTGGCTTCCCTTTGTTACGACCAACGACCTGGTTTTTACAGCTGTCTTTTTCGCCCTTTTCTTGCGATCGTGGGCGCAGAATTATTCTTGAATAATTTATGTATCTCCTCTATTTTTAACTCCGATCTCGATGGGAGTTTTGCCGTGCCCCTTATCACCTGTAGTTCGAGGCCTGTTGCCATGTTTGTGTCCCCTGGATTTTCAGGGCAAATAGATGGCCAGATAATTCTCTAAGGTGCTTCCTCCACCTAAGCCAGGCAGGAAAGATTAAAAAATCAAAAGAAAAGGTGTGTGCTAAAATGTACAAAAGAAGTACAAAAGTGTAATTTCATCTGAATCTTTAATAAATAACTAAATGAATAATGGTCTGTTTTATTGTTTGTTTGTTTTTTTTTTTTGTTTGTTTTGTTTGTTAATAGAGCATGCAGTAAAGCAGCTGTTCTCAACCTTGGTTTCTTAAAAAAAAAATGGAAATGGTCAATCTACAAGCTCACGACACATTTTCGAATATTCACCTATGAAATAATTATAATCCAGTATGGGGTCCCCCAAAACATGTCCCTGTAAATTGGGGTCTTTGTATACAAATGGTTGAGAACCACTGCAGTATAGCATACTTAATGGACCACTTCAGCATTTTAACCTTCCTCTGTATGTTTTTAATATGCCTCTTTTAAAAAATAATCATTTTGCTTTATTTGGTGTTTTAAAGCTCTGCGGGGGTTGCTCCAAACTTGTCTGTTAGTGACATCACTGCCATTCAGGCATATGGCAGTGATATCACTGACTAGTAGACTACTTTGGCATGCTCCTTGTTGAGCTATACCATAAATAAATACATAAATAAAAGTGATTTTTTTTAATTAGGCATATTAAAAACATGCAGAGGAGGTTTGAAAAGTGTTGAAATGGCCCTTTAATAATAACATTGTTTCAATGTATAATGCAATGCATATAGTTGAATCAATGTTGATGCAACTCTACATTCTTTCAATGTTGATCATATCATAGTTGAATCAAGGTTGATTCATTGTCAGAATTGATTGGAAATTCAGCGTTATTTCCATGTTGATCATAGTGAGCACTTTCAGTGTTTTTTTCAATATCTGACATCAACGTTGATTGCAATCTTCAGCCTGACAATATCACAATGTTGATTCAATCACTTCTTGCTATCTGGGATTTCATTCAGAGAAACATTGTTGATGACAGAGCTGTACAAGACCTGATGTGCTCCATGACATTCAAGATGTTAATTATTGTAAAATTACTAGGTGAAAATACTAGTGCTTGTAAACAGTGGTGCCCCCAGAAAATTTTCATAGGGGTGGCTAGATGGGGCCAGTGAAAATCTTAGGGTGGCACACCATATCGGTCCTCCTTGTGATAACCCGGATTCAGTTCCAGCCCGTGGTCATGTACTGCATGCCTGCCCCCCCCACTCTCTTATATCTTTCCCATCTACCTACAGCTGAATCTAATAACACTCACAAAAAATAAAGACATATGATGTTTCCTAGGCTATGTCCTTGACTCCCTTTCATTAAAAAGACAATATGCATCCTACACATTTTGCCTCAAGTTTCAGAAAAACACACAAACATTTCTAGTAGTTTTCAATACAGCTTTTTTTTTTTTTTAGCAACAACAACTATAATAATAATACTTCAATTAGTATGAGTAGTTAGTGTGTTCCATTGTAATTAATTACATTTCTAATATTGGCCAATGAAAATGTCTGCAGACTATTCTTAGTCTCAACTACTGACAAAGGTAAATCAAAGGCGTTATATGATTACCATGAAAATTCCTCACTCACTGTAGACACACCATAACCACAGATTCATCCAAATGATTTTACCCTGTAGCCATCCATTTCATTATCAAGGACACACTGATAAATTCACCTGTTGGTCCAGGGACAGGTTGGTAGGGGCTGGCCTAAATCTAGCTGAGTCTTCACCAGTCTCTCTGGCTGTGACTGAGGCTTCTGTCTGTTCCACACTTTCGTGCAAAGTTTGTGTCTCTTGTTCCTCCCTTGTAGGGATGTAGTCACGTTCTGGCTGAGTCTCTTCTCCTTTCATGTTATCTTGCTGCAAGAGCCACAATTACCGCTGCTTCGCCACAAATGGATTCGTTCCATTTTCATTGCGATTACCGATACGGTATCAGTATCATTCTATATAGAGAGGCTGGCTAGCTTTATAGCTAATTAAACCTATCCCACGTCATCTAGCAAGCTAGCTAGCTGTTGCTAAATGTGTTTCTTCATAAAGTCCATCATCCACAAGCTCACTAGCCTAATTAATAAGCCAAATGGCAACGGAAAACGGTGTACTAGCTGACCACGTTCGGCTATATTCTGTGTCCAGTAACGCAACATTTACATGGAAAAAAAAAAAACCCAAGAGAAAAAGTGAAGCTAAGAGCAAAGCATCTCTGTTGAGTTCCAGAAATACCTTAATTTAGACGACGCAAAATAAACGTTGCAAGTCACATTGTTATCGTTAACTAATAGAAAGGTCATAGATAAGCTGGGTAGCTGCTGAACCATGGTTTAGCCTTAGAGCCAGATGCCCAGCTGTGCTAGCATTCACGGATATAAACAGCGTTCCACCCGCCACCTCAAGCAACTTGGCGGGCTCCTTTCCTTTACTAGGAAAGATATAACCCAGCATCTCGGCCATAGCGAACTACCGGTATGTGGCATCGCACTGAGTTGGCTTCTTAGCCTAGTTCGTAAGCAGTAGCTGGCTTGGTAGCTTCGAGCTCGGGGGGCGTGTTTCAGCAACCAGGGTCCATTCGGCTCGCCTCAGCTCCAGCAACGGTCCACCTTTCTGATCATTTTTGGATTAGCCGGGAGGTAGGCGGAGTCAGGTAAGTGCCAAATTGGCGACCAAATGAACTCCACAGTGGATATTCAGAAACCTATGAGTAACGTCACGCAGGCTACGTCCATGTTTTATACAGTCATTGCTCTGGGGGGGCCAATGGGGTGGCCAGCAGTTTTTGGCCCCCCCCCAGGACCCCCCTTGGGGGCGCCACTGCATGTAAACGATGAAATTAAATTCAAAACCCATGTTTTTAATCCACGGATGTATGCATGCATGGGGATATACCCCAATGTCCCCCACCCCACTGTTTACCAATGTGTCAAAGTGAAAAGTGCTTGTTATCTCAATATTTTAAAAGGTTATACTGTGCGAAAAAGTGTATACTGTCTACAAGATTTTAAAATAAAGAGGAAATATGTTGTATCAGATTTTGTTTTGTTTTTTTATTTTTGTGAATCGAGTACCGACTTCTACAATGCTTGCCCCAAACATTGCCAAATAATTGAAATGTCTCTGAAATTCCCCTATTTTAGTGTTCCCAGATTTTGGCGTGCTTTCGATAAAAAAGTACTCAAAAACAATGAAAAATCCAAAGATTGATTACTAAAGGATTGTCCAATACGCAGCTCTAATCATGGATGGGATGACCAAATGGTGCCATCAAACTAAGAGAGCTCTCCCTTAAAATAAATGAGAGAACTTTTTGAAAGTCCCATGTGATTTTAATTAATCAAAGATGATAAAAAAGAAATTTTTTATTATTGATAAACCACACAATTTAAGGAAATGCACAGAAAAGTACAGAAAAAGAAAAGTAGAAAAAAAATCACCTGCAAGGGGAGTCGAACGACTTCAGTACAAGGATGTTTTATATTTCACTGGATATACAATTGGAAAATGGGCGCCCATTCATTTCAATGGAAATTGCTCAATGGCGCAGCACGCCGACATGGGGGCCAAGCTTCCGGACCGGACGCGGACATGCGCTGTGTGACTTTTTGCTCACACATGCGTAGTGTGGGGCTCATGAACGTGCTGGTATCCGAGGTGGCCATGACAACGGCTCACGCCGTGGAACTCCGACCCAGGGCACGCGTGTTCACGATCACTTCTCTCCGAAATGGAATTCTGACCACTGCAGACTGCGCCCTGATGTAAGTATGAGCGGAACGGAGAGAAAAAAAAAAAAAAACATAGCCACCGGTAAAGGTTTAAGCATAGTTTGAGATTCAATTTTAAAACACTGGTGCAATATCAAATGTTTAAAACGATTGTTATTTAACAGGGAAGTAATGATTTCAACTCAAATGTCGGCAAAATAGTTGACTTGCTGTTGTGTAACGTGACATTGCTCAGGGGTGCGTTTCCCGAAATCACAGATGCTAACTTCCATAGTTGGAACCATTGACTGTGAATGGACGAACTACGTAAGTTGCCGCAACTACGCCTTTGGGAAACGCGCCCCAGGCTTGTGTCCTCTTTAGTTCAACGATGAATAACCACATTAATGGAGTCAGACGATTCTTGCTCGTCTGCTTGCGAATTCCATTATCTTCTCCGGATTCAAGACAATAAACCGAACAAACAACGCACTGCATGTGCTTTATAAACCGATATGTTTTAAAGTCCGGAGCCTTAAACTTGTCAGTTCTGGCAAGCTAATTTACTTTTAGCTAACGTAACTTAGCTTCGCACTACTTATAACCATTCCGTGGAGCATAGTAAAATGTGGGTCTACCGTGAAATGTTACGCACATTGTACTGCATTATTTTTACCGTTTGTTTTAAAGCTCCTTTTTTCTCTTTCCCCAGAGATATCTGTGCCTCTTGGAGTGCATTGAACAGTTCATCCATGAATTTCTGCATGTCGGCGAACTGGAGGCCGTGCCTTTCTATACCCACCCACCCCACCATTCCCTTTCCAATAAAGTCTGTCTTGATTATAATTTGAATACTGTGTCATTACATTTCTAAGTGTGAGTTAACATCGATTGTAGTTGTGGTACTCAATTTTATGATAGTGGCCGGCTCTGCGTAATTTAGGCTAGCCTTTTCAGGCCTTTTTTGCCTGTGTCCCAACTTTCTTGAGACCTGTTGCAGCCAGAAAATTTGAAGGAAGCTCATTTTGTGGATAAAAATGTAAAATGTCTCAGTTTCAACATTTGAAATCTTATCTATGTTCTATTGTGAGTAACATGGGCTCATGTGATCTGAAAGTTATTGCATTTTGATTTTATTCACAATTTACGCTTTGTCCCAACTATTTCGGAATTGGGGTTGTACATCTATTCGATCTTCATCTCATGCTCAACTGTTGCAGTTTTTAGGACTCGTATTATCTTCGTTCAGATGAAAATCAGCCACACCGTCGAATCTACCTGCATCACTCCCGTTGATCTCAGATGCTGCTCACGAACATTAAATGTTCGGATTTCATATACTCTGACGTTTCCACCTACCACAAACTTCGATCTAATAAAGGCTGTACCACAAATAATGAGTATGTATGTTCAGTGCTTGTTCGGATCATGCACAAAAAAGTTATCATTTTGGTTCTCATCTTTCAAGTTGATAAGTTTTGTCATCAAGTATGAAGGTCTGTAACTAATTTAAGAATAAAGAATGGTTAATAAATGGTTTGCTAAGCAGTGTTCGAACTGAATTTATGAAGTGCTGTAAGTGCACTCATATGGACATTACGTTAGATGCTACTCAGCTGACACATTATGCATAACGCATCTAAATACAGTAATGTGAATTGGTGCTATTCAAAGTAATGGAAATATACAACTCAGTTCATGGATATATCCATATCATTTTAATATGAAAAAGTTAGGTGAGTGTTGGCTACGTGCATGGTTCTAGGATATCACAACAGCAGCCTTAGCTTGCTTTACCTTTTGCCGCGCTACATAATGAAGTGTGGCAATCGAGTATATTACGGCCATTCATCAATTAAAATAAAATGGCTAAAATATACAGAGCAACAAAACAAAAGCATGTTAGCGAGTTGGTTAATGTGCTCTTATATTTACTCAAAGTGACCGCAAAACAAAAGTTTGATGAAACGAGTGTAAATGTGCACACGCTAGTAATAAATTTGATTTTCAATAATTACGCGCACGCTTATTCTCCGGTCTGCCTTTAATTAATTTGTGTTTCATCTGTTGCTCAGTATATTTGCACCGTAATGCCAGCTCACTTTACCGGCTTGGCTACGTCTATAATGTTGATCACAGACGGACGGCAAGGAATGCCCATTTCTGGTCTCCCCATATCCAGCGGCATGTGATGCGCAACATACGGCTCATCATTAGCAAGTGGCTGCACTACCTAGCCTCTCACATGCCGAAGACCGCATGCTGTGGCTCTTAGCGCCGCCCCAAGTATTGCAAAACGAGGCGGATCTATGCGAGTAAACCCTGAGAAAGAAAAAAACGGATCAGCCCCTGCTTGGTTTTGCCCACTGGTCCTTTCAAGATAGCCTATCTGGTGTTAGTACTGGTGATTTGTGTTTCTATATGATTCCACTCCAGAAGCTACCCACTGAGGAGCGCAAGTACGGAAGAGGGCAGCCTGCTTGCCCATTGCACAGGGACAGCAACCCTTAGTAGTGGTATTTAACCCGCTACGGACCCAGAAACATCTTATAAGCAATCACATCAAGATCTGCGTGGTAAATCTGGGCAGCATAATGGCAAGCATGACAGATCCCGGGTAAAGCCTCGAGGACCTCGCGGTTCTGATCAGCCCAGATCTGCTCGCGATTAGTAAATTTGATTTTCTATGATAATTACGAGCAAACTTATTTTCCGGTCTGTCTTTAATTAACTTGCGTTTCTTTTGTCGCTCAATATATTTGCACCGTAATGTCGCCAGCTCACTTTACCGACTTTGGCTCGTCTTTAACGTTGAACACAGACAGACGGCAAGGAATGCCCATTGCTCCACCCACTCACATCCGCTGCAGCGCTAAATTCGGAGGAGACGAGAACGCGTTTACAAATGAGGACCCGTTGGTGTTTGCATAGCCTGAATATAAATAAAACATTTTGTCTTTGCCGAGAAACGAGGCATCAATGATTTAAAAGAAAAAATAAACAGTTTTAATTATCGATAATTTGTGACTGTCAAAAAAAAATTTATTCACAGATTTATCAACGTGTCTTTTTTCAATTATTCCCTATGGAGAAATTTCTTTTTGGCCCCCATGGCATCACGTGACCTGCAATATCAGCTTGACCGCTATGCCCATGTCGGCGTGCGTTCCAGCCTTCGTTGTCTGTCCAGTTCTCCTTATAGGTCCATGCTTCAGTATCGGTCCTTGGATCAAGAGTTGGAGACTCTACCATGTGACCGCGCACATTCAGAAGTTCCACTGTCTCCTTGGAAACGATTGACCAATCAGAGGACGAATAAAAGGGGCAATCGATCTGTCGTTTGGGGAAAAAAAAATTTGCCACCAGGCTCGCTCCGACCTGATTTGTTTAGCAACGAAAGTGCGAGTGGCTGGAATTATTTTCTGCTGCTGTTCGGGTATAGGATCGGATCTGGCAGGTTATTTGGAAGGGAAATAGCCATCTTATTTGTACGTGACGACATAAACATTGGGTTTTCTTGATTTCCACTGAGTGCTACACTTACAGTCCTAACAAGTGAAAATACCGCAGCACTTTCAAAATCCCATTTTGCAGCTTACCATGGGGCATCGGATGAGCATGAATACTTTTTTTCCTCATCGCGGGCATTTGTCTTGGATGTAAACATCGAAGCCGAGTCGACCTAAAGACAATAGAGCAGTGCTTCTCAAACCTCTCCTGGAGGACCACTTGTCCTGCATGTTTTAGAACTCTCCCTGCTCCGGCACAGGTGATTCAAATGATCAGGTCATTATCAATCATCTTTAGGGAGTCAATAATGAGCTGAACATTTGAATCACCTGTGCTGGGGCAAGGAGAGATCTAAAACATGCAGTACGGGTGGTCCTCCAGGAGCCGTTTGAGAAGCACTGCAATAGAGGAAGGAAGACTCCTCACCGAGGAGTAATTTGTGGTATCAGTCACGTAGGTGCCCCGCCCCTTTAGATCGACTTGCGGCGGGTCCTGAATGAATTGATTCCAATGGGGAGAAGTGAACGTGAGAACAGATTATCACCGATTATTTAGCCCCATTGTCACAAAATTAAATATTGGACTTATTTTTCACAGGCCACATATCTTCCAAACATTCTGGCGCTGCAATGGCATTTGTAAGACCAAAAGATCAGGAGAAAATGAACTTTGCTCGAGACCTGTGTCTCTCTCAGCAGAGCTCAAGTAACATCTGGCAATACAGAAATACAGTATGGACTACGGGAAACCACAAATAAAAATTTAAAACTGAAATAATGCTTCTGTTTATATGTTCAGTAATGCTGTAATTGTCATGATATTTCATCGTTTTTAAAGGGAAAAGGAATATATTTGATCGCTATGATCTTGTACTGGATTGATATCAGACATTAAACAAGCGGGAAAAAGTGGCAAAATAAGGCGCAAAAATTAAATGTGAAGCGTATCTTGGGTTGGCCATCCTTGTTAAAAATGCCGAAACTTTGTGCAGCAATAGGTTGCAATTTATAGGAACAAGCTTTCCATCTTTTCTTTTCCGAAGGATGCAGACAGGTACGATAGCAAAGGGACATTGATTCAACATAGAAATATAGTTGGAAGCATTGATTTTTCATCAGCATTGAAAAGTCAACATTGAACAGGGAATGAAATTGGTCATTTTTTTCAGCACTGAAAATGTTACTTAAGTATCGTGTTGCTTCAATGTTAATGTTTGGTTAGGCCTTGAAATGCTGAGAAAGCGATATTGAATCGACATCGCGAGGGAAGAATTTCAGCATTGAAAGTGTATTTCTTTCGGAAGATGAGTCATTACATTACATTGCATTTAGCAGACGCTTTTACCCAAAGCAACTTACAAAAAGGAGCAAATCGAGCATCAGTGGCAAAGTACAATAAGCAAAACATTATCAAGTGCACAAGAAAAAAAGTAACTGGGTGAAGTGCAATTGTAGCAAAACAGCAGGACAGAACAAAATAAGTACCAATGGGATTTTTTTAAGGAGAGAAAGAGTGAGGTAGTCGGTTAGGAGAGAAGGTGGACCCGGAAGAGGTGAGTCTTCAAGAGCTTCTTGAAGCTAGAGAGGGAAGTCCTTGCTCTGGTTGCAGCTGGCAGGTCATTCCACCAGCGTGGAACTGCCTGTGAGAATTGTCTAGCCTGAGAGTGCCTTGAATGACATAAATAAATATTGATATTTGTTTATTTTTTCATCTTTAAAAATGTGATATTGAATCAATATTGAAGCAATGAACAATTTTCAATATTGAAAAGGTGCTTCAAGATGAATCAACATTGATATTTATTGATTTTTTTTTTTACATTGAATAAATCGCATTGAGTCAATATTGAAATCATTGAATGGTTTCAGCATTGAAAAACGGATTGGTTTTTGAGTATGAATTACAACCCCAATTCTGAAATAGTTGGGATGAAGTGTAAATTGTGAATAAAATCAAAATGCAATGACTTTCAGATCACATGAGCTAATATACTATTTACAATAGAACAGAGATAACATTTCAAATGTTGAAACTGAGACATTTCACATTTTTATCCATAAAATGAGCTTATTTCAAATTTTCTGGCTGCAACAGGACTCAAAAAAGTTGGGACACAGGCAAAAAAGGAATGAAAAAGCAATTTATAAGAGAATCAGCTGAAAGAACATTTAGCAAGTCATTAAGTTAACTGGCATCAAGTGTGTAACATGATTCAGTGATCAGATTAGGCAGATTCGCATCGCAAAATGCGAATCAAATTTCAGCAGTTTTGACGAAATGCTAATCATCATAACAATCCCTTCGCAAAAAAATGCAATTCAAAGAATCTTAATGATATTTCATGGATCCCGACTCACTGGCCTGCGAACTTCTGAATTCCCGAGCCACATAGCAATAGAAGTTTTCACGACTTTGATTGGCTGGAAAATGATGTTTCTCATTTGCATACCAACCAATCAGCTTCTGGGGAGCGCATGCATGCACTTGGGACTCGGGAGGCTTTCTGATACGCTCATACGCTCTATCATCTTTGGTCGTGACGGCAAGACTGCTACGTGAGCCATGCGGAGCCATCGCATGCGTTGCTCTTTGGATATATCCACCTAGTCGGCTAGTCAGCTAACTAACGTTAACTAAAGAAAATCTTGAAAATGATCATCATATCAAGGTGATATGATCTGTTTCTTGCCCCAACTCTACTAACTTTGCCAGCTGTCATAGGCATGAACTTATCTGAGGTTTCGCGGAAGTTTTGTGCGACCCAACTGAACTTTCACATTTTTGGGACGTTAGCTAGTTTTCTGGCGAGTTCAAAAGCAATTGTTTAGGTACAGCTAGCTGACTGGTGAATCTATGGTGGTTATGATGTCTATTGGAGAAGTTTTTATAGCTCTGATTTGTCACTTTCAATGCCATCGTAGGCAGACAATCTCTTTCACATTGCTTACCAGCTTATTTTACCTAAAGAGCAAACAGACAGTTAAGGCCCGAGACGTGTTATATCATAGCTAGTTTTTGCTGCATTTTCTTGTTATGCATGCTGCTATCACGTATTATGTTACTCTTCAGATTATAAAGCTAGCCATCTTCCAATCTAGCTGATGCTAGTTAAGCGGGGAATCTTTTCAATCATTGCTATACTCAAGCGATGTGATTTGGTTTTTGCCATAATGGAAATAATTCCGGATCAGACCTCCACTTTCGGCTTTAACTCTGAATCGCCTTGACTGGATGTTCGCTTTATGTTTTTACACACCCAAATGTTCTTCCAGCCACCCAAACATCACGGTAAGCCGATCAAAGTCATAAAAAACTTGTCCCATTGTTATGTGGTTTAGGGAATCGCAAGTTCGCCGGCCTCTCCCGAAACATGCACAATGATTTCTGATCATTCAAATACATGATGTTGAGATGTCAAAATGTGACTGAGTTGGAGAGTGCCTCGTGTGACTAGATTTTAATGGGAATGGATCCATTCACATCTCTGATCAGGTGTTAAACAACATTATGCTACAGTAAGGTTTAGCTAATTCAGCTGTACTGCAGGTTACAAGAAGTTTACAGAAATTTCATTGGGAAACAGAAGTGTGCTGTATTAAATTATGATTGTTCAGATTAAAATTGATACTTTTTAGAAATACTTTGTTTTGCTTTCAGAGTGGAGTTGTATTTCTATTGTGATTGTAATTTGTCATACAGGAAAGAATAAAAAAGTTCTTTTGTTATTTAAAATCTGATATACAGTTTTCAAATTTTTGCTAATCATTTTTTCAGATGTGCCAAACAATTGCTAATCAATTGATATAATGATTCGCAAAAAATGCTAATCAATTTTTTTCCCTTAATCTGATCACTGTGATTGGCTATAAAAGGGATATCTTAGAGCAGGGGTCTCCAACCCTGTTCCTGAAGAGCTACCATCCTGTAGGTTTTGGCTCCAACCCTAATTCTGCACACCTGATTCAATTCATTAGCAGCTCATTAGGTGCTCTAACAGGGAAATGAGGAGTGCTTTGCTTTGGTTGGAGTGAAAACCTTCAGGGTGGTAGCTCTCCAGGAACAGGGTAGGAGACCCCTGTCTTAGAGAGGCTGAGTCTCTCAGAAGTAAAGATGGCCAGAGGCTCTCCAACCTGTGAAGGCTTGCATAAAAAAATGTGGAATACTTTAAAAACAATGTTCCTCAACGTCAAATTGCAAAGGCTTTGAAGGTCTCATCATCGACAGTGCATAACATCATCAAAAGATTCAGATGCCACTGCATCACTCACCGGCATGATTCTGTCATTGACGTTACTAAATGGGCTCAGGAATACTTCAAGAAACCACTGTCTGTAAACACAGTCTGCCGTACCATCCACAGATGCCACCTAAAACTCTATCATGCAAAAAGGAAGCCATTGTTGAGCATGATCCTGAAGCGTTGCCGTGTTCTGTGGGCTCATTTAAAATGGTGTGTAGCAAAGTGGCAAAGTGTCCTGTGGTCAGAAGTTCAAATTTGACATTCTTGTTGGAAATCATGGGCGTTCTGTCCTCCGGGCTAAAAAGGAGAAAGACCACCCCTCCTGTTACCAGCGTTCAGTTCAAAAGCCTGCATTTCTGATGGTATGGGGATGCATTAGTGCATATGGTGTGGGACACTTGCATGTTTTAAAAAGCACCATGAATGCTGAAAGGTATATAAAGATTTTAGAGCAACATATGCTCCCCTCCAGATGACATCTATCCCAGGGAAGGCCTTGTGCATTTCAGCATGACAATGCAAAACCACATACTGCAGCTATTACAACAGCATGGTTTCGTAGTAGAAGAGTCCGTGTGCTGAACTGGCCTGCCTGCAGTCCTGATCTTTCACCGATTGAGAACAGTTGGCGCATAATTAAACAAAAAGTCCGTCAAAGGAGACCCAAAACATTCCAGCAGCTGGAAGCCTGTATTAAACAAGAGTGGGATCAAATTCCAATGGCTAAGCTCAAGACACTTGTCTCTTGACAAAGAAAATTGTAAAATTTCTCAGTTTCAGTATTTGCTATGTCATCTTTGTTCTATTGTGAATAAAATACTGGCTGGTGTGATTTGAAAGTGATTGTGTTTTGATTTTATTCACAATTTAAAATGGTCCTGTTTGCAGATTTTTTTAAATACAATCTTAAGTTGATGAGTAATGTGCATACAAAAATGTGCATATTTCACTTTTACATTTTAGAGTATAAAATCATTGCCTATGCTCTCAATAATAAAATAGGCATACACTTTGCATTGGCTACAGGGAAGCCAACAAGTAATTACTGATGTCATGAAAATGAGTAGACACATCATATGTGCTGTGCCCTTAAACACACTTTACGAATGGTTGAGCCCCAGAGGTTTAAGACTTGGTTACATGACCCCTGGCTATGACATAGCTACTTTATGCTTGCCTCAAAGTGGAATACTGAGATCTTCTCAGCCTTGGAGCTATGGTTGCGCATGGGCACAAGCCCTGGTTTGTGAAAAAATATATATTTTTTTTTTCTCTGGCAATGTCCTTCAGAACTACTTTTATGACTCCATGTTGTTAACAATTTGACACTGTACCCAAATATGGAAATCAAATTGCAAGGCATACCCCAGAACGCTACATATAGGCATCTCCTACTCAAAGAGATAGGACTCTGGTCTTGTTGTTCCCTATCCTGCTGCCCGAGAGTGTTTCAAACACGTTGTCAGAGTCCATTGCCTCCCTATATGTAGAACGTCGCTGTTCTTTAGTGATGTGTGTGTCACGAACGAGTATGCTCTATGAATTAGCTCCTTTACGTGAATGATGAAAGTCAGCTCCGGTCTCAGTGCCTTTTTTAAATTATTGCAAGACATAGGGTGATTTTATGTGGCTATTTATGTGTTGCCCTATTTAATGCTTTAAAAGTCAAGATTTAAGCATCATAGAGAGGGGGAGTATGGCTCAACTGAAATAATACACTTGCAGCATTTAGTATTCCATTGTATTTCAGTTTATTTTTATGATTTTGCTAGAGAAAAGGGGCTGCAAACATAAAAAATATTCATGAAAATTCTGCATTGAAATGATTTAAGAAAATAATATTGAGGAGAGAAAAATGGCTGGGGGTTAAAACAATATATTTTTGGGATCATAAACTCCAAGACCACAAGTATCCTTCATCTGAGCATTGAGTATTATTTGGCTTCGAAAGAGAAAGCCAAATGAGACAGCTGTCCAGGTGGCTCCTTAAACACACACAGCCCTCAAAATGGTGCACTCTCAAATCATAAAATCATATTTTTAACACAAATCAACTTTTGATGCATGAAATTCAATATGAATTAATGATTTTCTGGTTTAATTTAGCAAGAGTTTATCAATACTGGCTGGACATCAATGGTCACCAGTACCCTCTCCAAACCAAAAACATGCCTTTTCTCCATGATAAAGTTCAGAGTTTCATCCATTTTTCTACAAACCCGCATCAGCAAGCACACTTACACTTATACATAGGGCGTGGCTGTGCCAGGATTTTCCACGCCGCTGTTCGACTAGTCCGATTGTGGCCTTTTTGAGTTTGGTGCTTATCCTTTTGGATTTTGACTCTTTTTTTTTGGACGATTGGTTTTGGATCAAGGACATTGAATGAACTGTCGCTGGGACGTCTGATACAACCCCTGTCTGCCCCCTCGGTGTTCCAGGCACTTGTCAACGACGTGCTGCGAGAGATGTTGGAGAAATTCATCTTTGTCTATCTCGAAGATAGACTGATTTTTTTTCTTCAACTCTCTCAGAGCATTAGAAGAATAACCGGCAAGTGCTTGCTGCCCTCCTTGAAGCTAAGCTCTTTGTTAAGCCTGGGAAATGTCTTTTTCACGCCCAGACCATGTCATTCCTTGGGTTCATTGTTTCGGCAGGGTCTGTCTGCATGGACCCGGACAAGGTAGCAGCAGTTATGAATTGGCCAATTCCACAGTCGGTTGAGGAAGTGCAACAGTTTTTGGGCTTTGCTAATTTCTACAGGAGGTTCATTCGCAATTTTAGCGCTGTTGCTGCCCCGATTATTGCGCTGACGAAAAAGAATGTTGCCTCCTGTTTTTCATGATTCTGCCTTTCGGGAGTTGAAAAAACGGTTTAGCTCACAGCCTATTCTCATTGTGCCCGATCCCTCCCTTCCGTTTGTGGTAGAGGTTGATGCCTCGGAGGTTGGTGTGGGGGTCATTCTGTCCCAACGCTCTCCTCAGGACGATAAATTACACCCCTGCGCCTACTTCTCTCGGTCATTGTCTGCAGCTGAGCGGAATTACAGTATTGGTGACCGGGAGTTGTTGGCAGTCAAGTTGGCGTTGGAAGAGTGGTGCCACTGGTTAGAGGGAGCTGAACACCCTTTTATGGTTTGGACGGAGCACAAAAATCTCCAGTACGTCCAGCAGGCCAAACGGCGTAATTCGCGGCAGGCGCGTTGGACACTATTTTTTGACCTCTTCAACTTTACGTTGACTTACCGTCCTGGCTCTAAGAATACTAAGCCAGATGCGTTGTCGCGTATTTACGTTCACTCTGGCCGTGACCCTGTTCCTGAGTCCATGATTCCGCCTGCTTAGATTGTGGCTCCCGTTCTGTGGGAGGTTGAGTCTGTGGTACGGGAAGCCTTGCGGTCCGACCCTGGTCCAAGTGGGGAGCCTTCTGGCTGTTTGTTCGTCCCCTTGGCGGTGCGATCTCAGGTTCTCCAGTGGGGTCATTCTTCCCGTTTGGCGGGTCATCCTGGGTTTCACCGGACCTAGCAGTTTCTGGCCCGGCGCTTTTGGTGGCCCTGTATAGATTGAGACATCCGGAGGTTTTTGGCGGCCTGTTGCGTTTGTGCTCGGAACAAGGGTTCGCATCTCCCTCCCTCTGGTCTGCTGCGGCCATTGCCTGTCCCCAAGCACCCTTGGATCCATATTGCGTTGGACTTCGTCTCGGGTCTGCCAGCTTCTGACGGCAACACAGTTATTTTGGTTGTAGTCGATCGATTCTCCAAGGCCACCCACTTTATCGCCCTCCCTAAACTGCCTTCGGCACGGGAGACTGCTCGCCTCCTCGTTGACCATGTGTTCTGGCTGCATGGGTTACCTCAGGATGTGGTCTCTGACCAGGGCCCACAGTTTACGACGAGGTTTTGGCGTGCTCTCTGCAACGAGCTAGGGGCGTCTGTCAGTCTTTCATCTTGGTACCACCCTGAGACTAATGGGCAGACTGAAAGAATCAATCAGTCTTTGGTGAATACACTTCGGTGCTTGGCTACCGATAACCCTACATCGTGGAGTCATTTTCTGGCTTGGGCTGAGTACTCCCACAATTCCCTATGTAACTCTTCCACGGGCCTTTCACCATTTGAGGCCCAGCTGGGCTATCAGCTGCCACTTTTCCCGGATGTGGAGAAGGATTCGGAGGTTCCCTCCAGTACTTTTTTCCTTCGTCGGTGCCAGTCGGTGTGGAATAGAGTCCGGTCTTCTCTTTTACACTCTGTGCAGAGACAGAAGGCTACCGCCGATAGGAGGCGCCATCTGGCGCCGTCATATTGGGTTGACCAAAGTGTTGACTTCGACTCGGGATCTCCTTTTGAGGATGGAGTCACGGAAGTTGGCCCCGCTTTATTGGCCCTTTCAAGATTATTTGGAAGAACAACCCCGTTACTGTCTGGCTGCAGCTCCCTAGATCTTTGCGAATTCACCCTGCCTTTCATGTGTCCAGACTTAAACTTGTTAGCACGTGTGTACTGGTGCCGACAGACAAACCGCCGCGCATGGTGGAGGAGGGGCCGGTTAAGACCGTGTGTCACATCTTAGCTGAGAGGCGTGTCAGTCATGGGGTTCAGTTTTTGGTTGACTGGGGAGTATGGGCCAGAGGAGCGGTGCTATGTCCCTTCCCGGGATATTCTGGACCCCACTTTGATTTCCGATTTTTGCTCAGGGGATTCTAGGGGTACTTCTGGGGCCGTTCCTTAGGGAGGGGGGCACTGTCATGGTTTTGGATACTCTGTGTTTTGTGTAGTTCTTTCTCTGGGTCTTTCGTCGGGGACGACATCAAATACTTTTCACCAGCTGGTTGATTGGCTATGGGCAGCACCTGTCTCTGACTCTATTTAAGCTGGAAGTTTGCCACACCTCTTTGCTTGAGTGTCTGATCTTTAGAGTTCACGAAGGCCAGGAAAGATCTACTCAAGGAAATTAGCAAACTATTTTGTGGATATTATTAGAGTATTCTTAGAAAGTACTTTCATAAGTTTCTTTCTTGTTCCTCTCCTTTTATTGCACCGGTATTAGGTGCCTTAGGAGGTTTCTCATCCGGTTGGACGGTTAAATTTGTGAAGCTTCTTTACTTTGTGCAGAACTAGTTTTCATTCTCCCATTCTGCAGACTCTCGCCTCGCTCAGCCCCACCTCTTGGTGTCTGAGCTGGATTACTGGGCTGCGAGAGTTTTATTTTCCGGGTCCCCTTCTTTATATCTAAGTAGCTGGGTTTTTCTCTTTCGCCAGTCTTGTACTCTGGAAAGTCGCTGTGTTTGGTCTCCTAACTTCCACCGCCATTACAATAATTGCATTCAAATTGCTGATGAGATTGCTGTAGTAAAAAATATACTGAAGTCAGATGATGGTACTTATGTTATTTACCAGAGATTCAAGAATATGGAGCCCTATTACTCTTACCCCTGTCTGTCATCCCATATTGGGTGTTACGAGGTATGCAACTTGTGTGATGAATTGGGAGTATGCAGACTTTCTCACATCACTCAGAAATGTGTTTTGTATCCTGGTAATGTCAGCTATAAAGCTGTCCCTCTATTACACATGATGTAGAGCCCCATTATGTTAACCCTAACATTCAAAAGTTTGGAATCACTCCAAAAGTTTTGTCATTTCCTTTAAAGTTCATACTTTAAAGCAATACATGACAACTTTTGTACCTTAACAAAAATGCCTTATAATTATTTTACTGTTATGTTGACTAAAAATATTGCAAATGATCATTCTACCATTTCTACAATGTCAGCAGTTCTTTTACTTTGAGTGCCTGAAGTGGCCGTGGTCCGTCCCAGACCACTAGGCCAAATGCGCGTGCGCGTACATTCCACTTTACGGCGCACAGCATATAAACAAGGAAGTTTAGCTTAAGCATCAGCTGTGCTTCGGGGATCATGGCGGAGCCAACAAAACCAAAGCAGACATGTTTTGAAGAGGCCAAGAAACAAAAAAGAGAATCCGATTGAGCAAGAGATAAAACTAGAGTGAACATCGGAAAGGGTTTTGGTCACTGGCAAGAGGTTCGGGATCGATTGGGACTGAAGACAGATGCAGAGCTATGCTTCTTCCTTCTTGATTTGTAAGTACAAGGCTAACTTTACTAGCTGGTGTTACATCAGAGCCCACCGTCAGAATTCCGCCTGGTTGAAACGGCGTTTTGGTTGGGTTTAGGCAAGAAATTTGACTTGGCTGGGTTTTGGCCATAAACTTGAATTTAGGTTTAGGTGGTGGGATATTCTGATGGTCACATTTGCTGATGTAACACAGGCCTGCTGTGGTGATGTAGGGCTTTGCTAACCAAAGTCCTAACCAAGCAGGTGTGTTATCTTGGCGTGCTAACATTGTGTGAAAACTTTGACACGCCACCAAAGAAGCGGCAACATTACCAGAGTATAGCAGTGTTATAAGGCTAGCAGTAATGTTACTCCCGAGGTATAACCTTTGTCGCATTAGGGGCAGGAGAATCTTCCTCCTTCTTTTCCCCCTGTAACAACTCGGTGAGCAAACAGCCAAATTAAGTCGCTAATCTGGTCAAACAAAGGCGACAGGGGGTTTTTGGGGTTTTTTGGGGGTTTCAGTCTCCGGGAGCAAAGTAAGGTAAAAGTAAAAATAAATTTAAATGCTAAATTTAAAGAATAAATTAAACGCTAAATAGTTGTCTAACTAAGTGAATTGTGTGCTATACAAAGTTGTTTTCAAGGACTGAGGTACACTGTCGCCTGCTTTTTCTGTAGCTGATTTAGCTAACGAACTATAGTAAGCTCTCAACGCCAAGAGTATATCAAATTACCGGGATATCTAACTATAACCCGGCTTGGTTTCATACTTGGTCGCTTGCCTTTCATACAGTCTTCTAGCCAATAAATATTGACGTTCACGGGGTTTTTAGTCCCCTTCGTTCTCTATCCTGACCGCATTACCGCATAAACGCATTGCCAAGCTTGAATATTAACTTTGAACCAGGGTTTTTGTCTTTTTTTAGCATTTTATTATCATCGAAGGGCTCTTCTTATTAAACACATTGCAAATTACGTTAACTTTGTATTTTCCTCCGGTTCCGGTGCCTTCATCAGCTGATTAAAGTTTAACTGTTTGTTTGAGTGCTCAGCGACAGCTTGTTGGGGGAGATACCGTGTATAGTTCGCTCACTAAGCAAACGACTTGTTTATTCGGTCCGTTTTAATTAAAGGGAACCGAGGCTTCACTCTTATCTCGGTTACCCTTGGTTGTATTTGTGGCTAGCTAGCTAGATAGTTACTGTTTGCATTTTTTTTTTTTTTTCTGAGATTTAGTATTTAGTTAGTAGGGCAGCAGTCACTTTAGTCGTCCATTCGGTTTGGTTGGAATTTAAACGGAAAGCTTTACCGGAGTGCTCCGCCTCCTCCCTCCTCCAGTTTCTCCTGGGCGTAGTAGCCAGTCTTTTTTATCTGGGTTCTCAGCTAAGCCCTGTGATATTTTTAGGTTAGTATATTTATAGTACCGGGACTAGATAAATTCAAGTTGGCTTATTAGGAGTGCTTATTATCCGTAGAGTTTCTCAATTTGGTATTTCATTTCTGTTAACTGAAACTAAGCCCCTGTTAAAAGAGGCTTATTATCCATTCACATAGTTTCCCACGGTTTCTATTGTGACTGCTGCTTAGGGCTTCTCAGGTTAATAAATAAATAAATTGTGGTTCCTGAGCTTCTGTCTCAGCATTAGTAATTTTCTTTTTGTTATCTAGGGTGAGCGAGGTCATTAGGTAGGGGGGTTCAAAATGTGGCCAAAACTATGTGACGGTTGCAGGATGATCGCACTTTTGGAAAGAGATTTCCAGGGTGGGTTTGTCTGTCACCGGTGCCAGCTAATTGAGCATCTGGAGAGCAAGATCCTTGATCTTCAGGGCCAGTTATGCGCACGACATATAGTTCATAATCAGTAGAGTTCCTAGAGGAACTAAGTAGTATGTCATTTAGAGAAATGGTTTGTACGCCAAAGCAGGGTGGTGTGGGGACCCTAGAGCAGGCAGGGAGAGAAAGTTGGGTGACGGTGGGGCGCCAGCGCAGGAAAGGGCGTGCACACCGTACAGCGACAGCTCCTCCAGTGGTTGAGGTGTCCAACCGATTCCGGCCCTTGCAGGAACTCGAATTGGCCCCTGACCCTGAGAGTGAGGGGACTGATGAGCAGCAGGGCACCCTGTTTGCCTCTACCCCTCAGAAAAGAGAGTTATTGATAGTGGGGGACTCAATACTTAGAGGAATAGACAGTTTAGTCTGTTCGCGCGACAAGGAGTCTCGTACGGTGTGTTGCCTGCCTGGTGCCCAGGTAGGAGACCTCCTGGAGCGTGCGGACAAGCTCCTGGCCAGAGCGGGGAGGGATCCAGTTGTCATGGTCCATGTTGGGACTAATGACATAGGTAAGGGTAGGTTTGAGGTTCTGCAAAGCAAATTTGTTGAATTAGCTGAAAAGCTTAGGAGCAGATCCTCCACGGTAGTGTTCTCCGGGATTCTACCGGTACCACGTGCAAGCAGAGGGAAGCAGAATTTTATCTGGAGGTTTAACATGTGGCTACGAACCTGGTGTAGGAAAGAGGGGTATAGGTTTATGGGGCACTGGAACTACTTCTGGGACAGGGGTGACCTGTTCAAGCCGGATGGGCCACACCTGAACCGGAGGGGTACCTTTGCACTGGGTCAGCGTATGTTGAGGGTAGCAGAGAGTTATTTAAACTAGGGACTTGGGGGGGCAGGGAGGTTAGAGAGTGTTACACAGAGGGAAATGCAGACTGCCCTGATGGAAGCTGACAGCGTTACATGCACTATTGATGATATATTTTTAAAGTAAAAAAGCGTGGTGAGGGGCTTTGAGCAGCGGGCACATGGGAAATCGAAGGGGAAGAGTGTTCATGATAACCTGAAATGTTTTTATCTAAATGCAAGAAGCATTAAAAATAAATTTCGAGAACTTGAGGCCGTTATGATTAGTGAAGGCTATGACATAGGTGGGATTACAGAGACATGGCTTAGTGAAGAGGATGGAGATGAATATAATGTAGAAGGTTATAAGCTCTTTAGGAAGGATAGATGCAATAGGCGAGGAGGGGGTGTAGCACTCTATGTGAACGAAAACATAAATGTGCAGGAAATTCCTGAAATTGAACATTCCTTGCCCTGCGAAGATATCTGGGTCAGGCTCACTGGCAAACACGAGACTGGTTTAAACATAGGTGTATGCTATCGACCACCAGCCTTGGACAGTACAGTCAATGAAATGCTCTTTAAGAGGATTACGCAAGCTTGTAGAGGAGGAGGGACTATTATTATGGGAGACTTAAATTATTCTGGTATTGATTGGGAAAAGGTGAAAGGACAGGGGAGGGGGGAGGAAGAATTTCTAGATGTCATAAATGATAATTTTTTGGTGCAGTATGTTAATAAACCTACAAGAGAGAAGGCAATTTTAGACTTAGTGCTCTGTAATGACCCAGATAGAATTAGCAATGTTGAGGTACTGGAGCCACTTGGGACAAGTGATCACTCTACTATTAATTTTGATGTTTCATGGAAAGTTAAAAAGGTGTATTCAAAAACAAAAATTTTCAATTTTAGGTGAGCAAACGTTGACAGGATGCGCTCATATCTAAGTGAAATAAAATGGGAGACACTACTGGACTGTGAGTCTGTAAATGAGATGTGGGAAAGATTGAAGGGGGTTTTACTTGATTCACAATGCAAATTCATTCCAAAGGTGTCCAAAAGTAAGCTGAAAAAGCAGAATCCTCAGTGGATGACCGCAGCTATTCAGTAGGAGTTTGAGGGAAAAGAGGAATCTTTATAAGATGTACATAGAGGATAACAATGAGATTACTAAGGCCGAATACTGTAAAATGCGGGCTGTGGTCAAAAAAAAGAGCTGAGGAATGCTAGAAGGCTGTATGAAAGAATTGCAGAGGGGCAAAAACTAACCCTAAGCTCTTCTTTCAGTACTGTCGTCGAAAAAGGAAAGTCAAAGAGCAGGTTAAGTGCATAAAGAATAAAAATGGATCGCTGCTATATAATAACAAGGATATTGCGGACACCTTAAACGGTTACTTTGTTGAGAATTTTACCTTAGAGCGGGTCTTTATTCGGCCAGAGGGCATGTCCAATGCTCAAGATTATTTAGCGGAAATTGAGGTTAGGGATAACGTAGTATTAGACAAGTTGCATAAACTAAAGGCAGATAAGGCGGCGGGTCCTGATGGCTTATATCCTAGAGTGCTCAGGGAAGTTAGTGAGATCATCTTTAAGCCGCTATCTGCCATCTTTAGACGGTCTTTAGAAACTGGAGACATACCAAATGATTGGAAACAGGGTAATATAATACCAATATATAAGAAAGGGGACCGTACTGAGCCAGGTAATTGCAGGCCAGTCAGTTTAACTTGCATTGCGTGCAAAATATTGGAATCTATCATAAAAGATGAGCTGGACTTATTTCTTGAACATAACAATATCTTGAGGGATAGCCAACATGGTTTCCGTGAAGGAAGGTCGTGCCTGACAAACCTTCTGGAATTTTTTGACGAGGCCACCAAGACTTATGACCAGAGCAGGGCTTAAGACATCATATATTTGGATTTTCAGAAAGCATTTGACACAGTACCGCATAAGAGACTAATTTTTAAAATGAGCTCCATTGGAGTTACAGGAGGTATTCTGAAGTGGATTCAAAACTGGTTGCAGGACAGAACACAAAGAGTGGTGGTCAGTGGTATCTCATCTGAGCTAGGTATGGTGGGGAGTGGCGTCCCCCAGGGATCAGTGTTGGGACCCCTGCTGTTCCTCATCTACATTAATGACCTTGATAGGAATATTGAGAGCAGATTAGTGAAATTTGCAGATGATACTAAATTGGGAGGTTTGGCAAATAGTTTAGAGTCCACTAAAGTGATTCAGGATGATTTGGATAGAATCCAGAATTGGGCAGAAATGTGGCAAATGAAATTTAATGTAGCGAAATGTAAAGTAGTACATGTAGGTAATAAAAACATTAGACGGGATTACTTCATGGGCGGTTTTAAACTGGAATGTGCTCCACAAGAGAAAGATCTGGGAGTGATTGTTGACCAAACCCTCACAGGCTCTAGCCATTGTGCCGTAGCAGTTAAAAAAGCAAATCAGATGCTGGGATACATTGCCAAAAGTATTGAGTTCAAATCCAAGGAGGTGATGCTTCTTTTGTACAACACATTCATCAGACCACATCTAGAGTATTGTGTACAGTTCTGGGGACCATACTTTAAGAAAGACATAGAGGCTTTAGAGAAAGTTCAGAGGAGAGCCACGAAGCTAATTCCGGGTATTAAAGATGAAAGCTATGAGAAAAGGCTGAAGATCCTTAATCTCTTTAGTCTTAGGAAAAGGAGACTAAGGGGTGATCTGATTGAGGTCTTTAAATATGTTAAAGGGATTAACAAAGTGAATTATGTAGGATTCCTTCAACCAAGTGTTGTTAGTAGAACTCGGGGTCATAAAGGGAAGCTGACCATAGGTAAATTTAGCACTGATATTCGGAAATATTTCTTCACCCAAAGAGTAATTTCGGTGTGGAACAGCTTGCCTGACTATATTGTTGAGGCAGAGACCTTGGGAGTTTTCAAGAGCAGGCTTGACTTAAAGTTAGATACCATTGAGTCATTGAGTATCTGAAGTGATATATTCACGATAGTACAAAGAAACTGGCGAGCCTAGTTGGGCTGAACGGCCTGTTCTCGCCATTCATGTTATGTTATGTTATGTTATGTTACCGAACGGTATTTTAGCTAAAATAATGCATTGTCGTTCTTTTTGATATTTTGTAACTCTTCATCTTACGTGACAAAATGAAGACAACTGCGTGTGATCAGTAATATTCCGGAAAAGTCATGCAAAATCACTTTACCTTGTCGAATGACATCGTTGTTATGTGCAAAGATGTGCACGGATCTGAGAAGTAGTGGAGGATGCGCGTCAAGTGTCTGAGGCGTATTTACGACAGTGCAATTACACCCGGGAACTGTAGGGGCGCTGTTTCGTCAAAAGTTTAAGAAACTGTCATGTATTGCTTCTAACTCAGTGGTTTCCAATCTCGGTCCTGGGGCACCACTGTGTATGCTGGTTTTTGTTCCAACCACAATTGCAATCACTGGATTTTAACAAGCTGTCAGTTTGTCTTAAACAGGTGCATTTATGTTTTGCATAGTTATTTATCCTATGAAGCAACATTTGAATGAGTATCCACACATACCATGAAGAGGAAAAAAATCCATGTCCATATTATGATATATTAGAAACAACTGCATAAAAAGAAGGAAAAAATTGAGCCCATCAAAGGGAACAATCAGTGGCTTCCTAAACTGTGGACACATGGTCGTGAAAACTAACAACTTGTTAGGCAAGCAAATAAGTGTCAAACCTGCTTTGTGTCATGTTAATGTCATAAAGTTCAAGCAAATCATTTAGAAAGAATGCGAAACACCTGTCTTCAGAAACCTACTTTGGAGTTGACTGATTTTTGGAGTGTCTAATTTGATCTGTTTAACCTTTGTGTTCTGTTCGGGTCAAATTGACCCGTTTCAAGTTTTTACGAAAAGAAAAATGATACAAGGATAATTTTTTTAACCTAAAATTTTTTTTCTTTGGCTCATTTTCTTTGAAGAACATATCAAATAAAAAAATTTATTGAGTAAACATGCTACAATGCCCCCACACATTTATATCCTTCATATGATGTTCGGGTCTGATTGACCCGCATACATACAGAGACTCGGGCACAGAGAGAGAGCGCACACATACACACACACTCACTGCTTCTCTCTCTCTCTCTCTCTCTCTCTCTCACACACACACACACACACACACACACATACATACAGGGGCTCCAAAAATCTAGCAGGTCTTGATGCCCGGTCATCAAACCTGATGACCATCGACAATATGTCAAAGCTTCTAATGTTACCAGCTGAGCGGGGAGGCTCTCTCATTGGGGATGAGAGAGAGTCCTCTGGCTTACACTCATCCCAGCCACTGATCCTTCCATCCCTATGTACACATAGGTAGAGAGAGAGAGACGTACACACTCACACACCTGCAAATTGTGACAATCCCAACACAGTGAGGCTGTCTGCACCTATTTTCCTGCATTCCTTACCTTCTGTACTGTGGGAATCTATACAATATTACAACATTTAAAATTTTCTCACACTGTACCCCTCATGCCTGCTCATTGGGAGAGGGGCAAATCAGATCAATAATGCATAATAATTTATACAGGGAAGCCAGGGGGAGGAGCAGGGGACATGGATGGTGCTAGAAATGACGCAGGGCCTCAGTGGCCACAACGTCACCTGTGATAATTTCTTTATCTCCTACAACCTGGGACAGGAACTTCACAAAAGAATGCTGACAATGATTGGAACAATTAGAAAAAACAAAACAGAGCTCCCACCTCAGCTTCTAACAGTAAAGAATAGGCCAGTCCATTCCTCCAACTTTCTGTTTATGGCCAACACTGCCCTGGTATCCTACATAACCAAAAAGGGCAAAAATGTGGTGCTCATGAGCACTCTACATAGGGATGGAAGGATCATTGACCAGGAGGACCGTAAGCCAGAGGCCACACCCGACCATAACGCCACAAAAGGCAACTGTTGGCCTGGTACAGCTGTCAAAGAAGAACTTTATGGTGGCCACTCGTGATCTTTTACAATATTCTGAGTGTGTCAGCCTATAATGCGTCTCTAATCTGAATGGCAATCAACCCAGACTGGAACCAAATGAAGCTCCAAAGAAGGCGGCTTTTTCTAGAGGAGCTAGGCAAGGCACTGGTGACACCGCACAGACAGAGGAGACAATATCAGTTCAAATAATTAAAAAAAACACTAATTCATTGAAATAATATTTTATTTTATTTTCTCATAGATAAGCATTATTTATGCCCCCTTCAGTTATGCCAGTGTTTATTATAGTGGATTTTTTAGATAAATAATAAATTGACCATCACAAAAACGCCTGATACATCCATTGTTAAATGTGATAAATCAGAGATTAATAGCAAGTATTCATAATATGTTATGTATATATTTTATATGTTATGTATGTGCGGGAGCTATGGTATCAGGCTCCATCCGTGCGTACGTGCGTGGGTGCGTGCGTCCGTCTACACATTTTGCTTTACCTCATCAACTATTTCAGTTACAGGCTCCTAATTTTCACTGGACATGCATTTCTTAAAGGCCTACAAATGACGTGCCTAAAGGTGACCTTGGCATATTTTTTCAAGGTCACTGGCCTAAAAATATCACCAAAAACTTTGACAATTTGCTTTATCTTATCAACATTGTCAGTTACAGGCTCCTAATTAGCTCCGCTGCCTGAGTGGCACGGGAGCTATGGTATCGGGCTCCATCTGAGCGTACGTCTGTCCATGCGCGCTTCCGTCAACAAAAACTTTGACATTTTGTTCAGCTTAACGGCGGGAGCTTCTGGGGCTGCCAATGCCCTATATTTCTCTATAGAAATCATGGGTTTTTCTGTCAAAATGTCGCTATAGACAGTAAATAACTGCTTTATACATGAAATGCACCTAATTAGGGAAAATTAACGGCTTATTAAAATTCTGCAACGCAATTGTGGTTGGAATGAAAACCAGAATACACAGGGGCGCCCCAGGACTGCGATTGAGAACCACTGCTTTAACTCATTAAGTTGCAAAATGTGTTGGAAATATAGTCGACACTGACAAGGTTAGAGATGATGATTTATGGACCTGTAAAATGTAGCAGTCATATTCAAACCTATGGAACTTTGGCCATATAGGAAATTCTACAGGAGATCTCAAGTTTCGAACAATCCCAAATATGTCCTGCTGAATTTCAGGAAAATGTGTATAAAATCATGTACAAAATTTGTATGTTTTCCTTTTTATCTAGTACTGTATCCAAAAAAAAAAAAAAAAAAACAGGGCATCTTGGTTTTGAATTTTTCTCAATATAAATGTGATGTAGCTTCAGTGAAGCGCTGCAGCCAGCAAATCCAGAATATGTATGTGATATTGTCCAACAATATGAATAAACGCTGTTTCTGACTATGAATCCACTCAAAGAACAACTGAAGTGAAACATTAAAGTTTAAAGAGTTAAGATGTGGTAACACAAAATGACATTGAAATACAGGAGTCCTAGTTGCTGAAAATGGGTCTTTGTATGCCTATGCTGATATTTCATTTCAAATCATCCATTTCCTGGAATATTAGTCATTTACAACTTTAACAGTGTCTATGCTGTACATCTGAACAATTTATTATCCCCACCAATAAGTGGATGGAGATATAGGAATCAGCATTATCCTTCCAGGTGTCCATCCGTTTTGCTTCTTTTCTGGGACGGAACTCCAAAGCCACTCAGTATTTCTCGACAAAATTTAATGTATAGCTGCATCTTATTGTGTAGATATGCCCTTTTATATTTCAAACGATCCGTTCCTCCACCGCATTTTGTTCCCAGGCCAGATACCAGCCATCCTGTGGTGGGGGATCTGACCATGTCATGCTTGTTGTTACTTTATCTGAACAATATATATACAAATTTTTATTTTTTTATTTATGTATTTTTTTGAATGGCAGTTTGTTAATGTTCTCTCTTACCAATCTATAGTAAAGTGGTGCAGTTTGAAGCTGGTGGAACGGCAGTTGTTCCGCACAGCTGGTATAATGCAGACGAGAAAAGGTGTTATTGGCCAACATATAGAAACCAAAAGCTTCTCAAGGCCATTCAGGAACACTGTGAGCCTGACCCAGATTGGACCATATATCAACCTGTGCCTTCTGGTAACCAAAGGTGACTGGATTTACTTTTAAAGCAGTGTTCAGACTTTCAGATAAATGTGACATTTCACCTGGTTTGACCTGTAAATATGTTTCAGGCTTTGAAATTGTGCTCTAAATTTTCAGAAACTACTACAATCTATTGCGCTTTCAAAATGACGTTCTGGGTACATGCTGATGAAATGTAAACAAGTCCTTTGCACTAAAGTTTTGGCTACATGTTTATATGAAAAGTATAGCAGTGATAGGATGAAGAAAATGATTGCAATGCCTACTGGAGGAATAATCAAACTATTGCAATTCTAAAGTTTCATGATACTAAAACCTGTAGTTATCCTGAACGAGGGATAAAGGATGAAGTGACTTGTTTCAGCTTTTTTTTGCAGACTCGTACGAGCAGGCCAAACACTGTGAACATAAATTGAGCATTGCCTTAGTTCAGGCAGGCAACGGAGTCACGCCTTAAACTTAAATCCCCTTGCCAGTGGCCCATCTGGCGCAGCTGATCACTCGGCCCAAGCTGTTCAGCATAACTAGCCATTGGTTGAGGCAAGCGCCTCTCGTCCAGCTCGGGGCCCAGCTGACTGCCTCAGTTGATTGCACAGCCTAAGCTGTTCTGCCTAGCTCGCTCATTGGTTGAGGCAAGCGCCTCTGGCCTAGCTGATTGCCACAGCTGATTGTGCAGGTCAGCTAACTACCCAAGCTTCCCGATTGGATGAGATCAAATACAGCGCTTTATTTAAACCTACCTGCTGTCTTCTACTCCTTTGCCATTCTCTGCCAGCACTTTTGCAACCCACACCCTCCCCATCGCCACCTTGTTTTTATCCATGCCTGCTCTGTTCTGGGGCGGTTTAATTTGCTGCTCTCCCTGCCTTGGGGCATTCTATGTGTGCATATGGAAGGGCAGGGAGCTCCAGAACAGAACCATACCGCCCAAATGTATTAATGCCAATTCTAAATAAACTCTTTATGTTGACAAAGTTGCCTTGACTGACATATAGTGAACCGTTTTGCATGACATCTGACATAGAATCAGAGGAAGAGACAGAAGGGCGAAGAAAAAGAAAATCAAGGTAGGAAATGAGTGCAAACAATTAACATAACATAACATAACATGAGTGGTGAGAACCAGTGAAACAGCCCAAAGTGTACCCCCAGCCCGGGGTTTACCTGGGGAAAAGTGGGCAAGCCTGTTTCATACCTGGGGTGTAATCTGGGCTAGCAGGGCAGATTATACCCCCCATATTCAGTTGCATTTTTTGGCCTCTGCTATATTTTGGCCTATGCCAAATTATACCAGGGTGTAGTCTGGAAGGGGGCTAATCCGGGCTGCTACACTGACCATTCAACCCAACTAGGCTCACCATTTTCCTAATAACCGAATACTCACCAAATACAGTACCAGTCAAAAATTTTGACACATTTTGCTAATGTCACAGCACTCTGTTTTTGGAGAAATTTGCCATTTTTGCTGGGTTCAAACCGGGTCCGGGTTATTTGACAAATAATCAAGCAATCCTGAAACGGTATCAAATTAAAATCGGAAACATTCCTGTAGTCTGGGAACGTCCGAAATGATGCTAAATCATCGCGACCGTCGGCATCGGCACTTCGAGTTTGAGATCGCGGTTTATTCCGTTTACTCAGTCTGCCTTCAAAAGTTTTGATACACTTTTATGCTCACTCTAAAAGCTTGAAGGAGGCGAAAGGTGACTAAGTGCACGAAATAACAAGGGACTTCGAAATGCCGATGTCCGGATGTGGATGATGATATCGCATCACTTCGGTCATTTCCGGGTTTTCACAACTGAAAACTTTCAGAAAATGTCGGTACATTTATAAATCAATGATAATTTTGATTTTTGAGTTTTGACCAAACTTGCCAAACTGACCTGACATTTAGTGAAATTTGAAGAACTATTTTCAAGATATCTGAGAGGGCGTGTCATGTGAACCTCTTCAGAATTACGGAAGTTCTTGATATGAAAAGCTTTTTTTTTTTTTTTTTTTTTTTTAATTTTGCATCTCAATCCCACCCGAATCTGGAATGCCCAATTGGTGAACTATGTACAAAGGCTTGCTTTCATATCGACCCCTTGCTGCCAACTCAGGAGAGTGAAAACAGTTTGCGGCTCTCCTCCGAAGCACACGCCTGTCAGCCTACTGCTTCTTTTACACTCATTGGTTGAATCTTCGCAAGTACAGAACGAGGGCGGAGGACACCCGGATATGAACAGGCTTAGAATCTTCCTGACGAGCGCCCGTCTAGCCAACAGGAGGCGCTTGAGCAACGAACAAGGCAACTATTACTTTCCCCTACCCGGCAGTCCCTTCCCAATTTGCAACCCTGTAGTGCAATAGCCAATTGTGCGGTACTCTGAAAAAGCTGCCGACCATTGCCAGTGGTACGAGGCGGGAATCGAACCCGCGACGTGATAGTCGCTTCTGTTTCGCAACGCGATGCTTTACCGAGTGAGCTATCCGGCAGCCCGACTCGAAAAGCTTTTAACTCAAATATCTTGAATTTGTTTTCCCAACCTGATCATCGATCTCTTGTAATCGTACTGTAAAAGTGATTTATCATAAATATTTACTTTGTTTAGTTTCCTTTTTTTTTTTAACAAAGACAAAGGCCAACGTAGCAGTTCTGAAGGTTCTTAAGTTTCACAAATTTTGGGGCTATTTTGGCTTGCTGTAAATCATCCAGATAGGCTAAAATTTAAATTCAGGAACTATATTGAAAGAGAAAGGATATTGGTTGACAGAGTATGACTTTCAATGATCATGAAATGAAATGATACATGTATTTACCATCATACGTAATATAGTGATCTCATTAAATTGATGTTCGAATGAAACAAGTTCTCTGTTCTCTTTCCTTATTTTTTGTGTTCATTTTGTGGTGTGATAAGATTATGTGCATAATTCGATTCAGCAATGAATGGAATCCAATATGTGGACAACTAGCTTAGTTGTAAAGTCTTCGTTTTTATAGGCCCACTAGTTTCTTCGTTTTACTAACTTTACTTCGCGTTATCAGCAAACAGACAAGATGTGTACGTGAATCGTAAGCTGTCTTATCCTTATGCTTGTTTTGGTATTATTACATCGTGTCAGCCTTGTCAGGTTTGTTTACTGCTGACAATATGAACTCAAAATAAATGAGAAATAGGGAAGGTTTTTTTTCCTTCAAACTTTTAAGGCACAAAGCTTTGTTTTTCGCACCTCCAAAGTTCCCAATATTTTAACCGTTTGGTGCATGTTTTGAATACCAATGATCAGAGTGCGAATTATACAGTGACAATCGGGGGGGTCAACTTTTTCTCCAGGACATAAAGGGAACTCTGTACTACACAGTAGCGTTTTTCAGTGAACTGAAGTCTGACAATCCTTACAGTATTTCAGTATTTTGCTGGTTTAACGTAATGTCTGATGATTATTTTATATATATATCCAACCCCAATTCCGAAATAGTTGGGACAAAGTGAAAATTGTGAATAAAATCAAAATGCAATGACTTTCAAATCATACCAGCCAGTATTTTATTCACAGTAGAATAGAGATTACATAGCAAATGTTGAAACTGAGAAATTTCACAATTTTATCGACAAAATGAGCAAATTTGATGGCTGCTACAGGTCTCAAAAAAGTTGGGACAGGGACCTGCTTACCATGGTGGAGCATCCCCTCTTCTTTTTAACACAGAGTGGAATTGTCTGGGCATTGAGGAGACAAGTTTCTAGAGTTTAGCCATTGGAATTTGATCCCACTCGTTTAATACAGGCTTCCAGTTGCTGGAGAGTTTTGGGTCTCCTTTGACGGACTTTTCATTTAATTATGCACCGAATGTTCTCAATCAGTGAAAGATCAGGATTGCAGGCAGGCCAATTCAGCACACGGACTCTTCTACTACGAAGCCATGCTGTTGTAATAGCTGCAGTATGTGTTTTTGCATTGTCCTGCTGAAATACACAAGGCCTTCCCTGGAATAGATGTCGTCTGGAGGGGAGCATATGTTGCTCTAAAACCTTTATATACCTTTCAGCATTCATGGTGCTTTTTAAAACATGCAAGTGTCCCACACCATATGCACTAATGCATCCCCATACCACCAGAGATGCTGGCTTTTGAACTGAACGCTGATAGCCGGAGGGGTGGTCTTTCTCCTCTTTAGCCGGGGACACGACACCCATGATTTCCAACAAGAATGTCAAATTTGCACTCGTCTGACCACAGGACACTTTGCCACTTTACTACAGTCCATTCTAAATGAGCCCTGGCCCACAGAACACAGTGGCGCTTCTGGATCATGCTCAACAATTGCTTCCTTTTTGCATGATAGAGTTTTAGGTGGCATCTGTGGATGGCACGGCAGACTGTGTTTACAGACAGTGGTTTCTTGAAGTATTCCTGGGCCCATTTAGTAATGTCAATGACAGAATCATGCGGTCAGTGGCGAGTGGCGTCTGAGGGCCCGAAGATCACGGGCATCCAGTAAAGGTCTTCGGCCTTGTCCCTTATGCACAGAGATTTTTCCAGTTTCTCTGAATCTTTTGATGATGTTATGCACTGTCGATGATGAGACCTTCAAAGCCTTTGCAATTTGACGTTGAGGAACATTGTTTTTAATGTATTCCGCATTCTTTTTACGCAAGCCTTCACAGGTTGGAGAGCCTCTGGCCATCTTTACTTCTGAGAGACTCAGCCTCTCTAAGACATCCATTTTATAGCCAATCATGTTGCACACCTGATGCCAGTTAACTTAATTACTTGCTAAATGTTCTTTCAACTGATTCTCTTAAATATTAATTACTTTTTCAGCCCTTTTTTGCCTGTGTCCCAACTTTTTTGAGACCTGTTGCAGCCAGAAAATTTGAAATGAGCTCATTTTCTGGATAAAAATGTAAAATGTCTCAGTTTCAACATTTGAAATGTAATCGATGTTCTATTGTAAATAACCTTAGCTCATGTGATCTGAAAGTCATTGCATTTTGACTTCATTCACAATTTACACTTCATCCCAACTATTTCGGAATTATAGGCACTTCACTACTTTCAGAAAGAAATATTGTACTTTCTACTCCACTACATTATACTTCTTGGATAATTTTATAAAATTACACTGCATTGTTAAGGATTGAACCAGTGGCTCCCGAACTGTTTGGCTTGTGGGCGTTTACAAAAAAATTGTGCGTATTTGAGCTCTTCGTCACATTTCAGATGTCTATAAGTAGTTTACAGTTCCACCAAAGAGACATTTCCCTTCACATGACTTCAAATAAATAACTGTTTCAGGCCCAAAGAGGTAAAAATCTCCAATATTACAACAATTCAAAAAAGAAAAAAAATCTGAAAAATTAATCCAAATATATGACGCAGAATTTTTTTTTCTTCTATTTTTTTCTATTTTTTTAGATTTATTCTGTGACCCTTTCAAGGCAGTTCAAACCAGCTTCACATTCAATGTTGCTTCTGCCTTGACTCATCAGCATTAACAATGTTACATTTATATATCAGTCACAGAACAATTTTCTGTAAAACCAGTACTTTAATACCTTAGTTTTACTTAAGTAGGATTTTAGATGCAGGACTTTTACCTGTAGTGAAGTATTTTTACTCTATGGTATTGATATTTTCACTTAGGTAAAGGATTTGAGTAGTTCTTCCACCACTGTTTATATTCATGTCAAAACATAACGTGTCTTTAATTAGTTCTTGAGTGTTATGGAAAAACCTAGTAAGTAACAAAAAGCTGATTCTGAGAAAAAGACAGAAAACTGTATTCCTCTGGGGTTAAGCTTTTGTCCGACAATGAAACTGACATGGTAGTTATTTGTTCATTACCTAATAAGAGATATTTATGGAGGATTTTTTTTTTTTTATTATTATTATTATTAGTATCCCCGGCAATATGACTTAAAGGGGAACTCCAGTGTGAAATTGACTTGGGGTGTATTAAAACATTATAACGAGTACTTACTTTTGTTGAATACCCCACCTCCGTACACACCCAACATTTCGAAATACAGGGCTTTTTAGCCGAAGCTCCCAACAGGCTTACAATGGTAGTGAATGGGGCATAGCGTTGCCATGCAAAGAAATTGCTTTTTAAATTTTTTTTTAAAATAAATTTGGCATCTCCAATCCCACCCGAATCTGGAATATCCAATTAGAGAACTATGTACAAGTACTTAGGCTTTTTCGCATATGCGGCCCCCTGTTGACAACTCGGGAGAGTGTACACAGCTCGTGGCTCTCCTCTGAAGCACACGCCCGTTAGCCACTGCTTCTTATGCATTCACTGGTTGAGACTTCGCAAGCTCAGAGCGAGGGCGGATGATACCCGAACATAGGTGAGCTCAGAATCTGCCTTATGAGCGCCCGTCTGGTCAACAGGAGGCGTCTACGGGAACACTAATCTACATAACCCTTCCCAGCTGACCCTTCCCAATTTGCATCCCTGTAGCACATTGGCCAATTGCGCGCTACTTCTGAAAAGAGCTACCGACCACTGCTGGTTGGTACGAGGCGGGGATCGAATCCGCGCCGTGATGGTCACTTCTGCTTCGCAGCGCGATGCTTTTCCCGAGTGAGCCATCCGGCAGCTCGAAATCACTATTTTTACATCATTAACAAGGCTCAGAGTAGCTCCACACTTCATTGGTAGAATTCCGAGGGCCCTGACATTTAAAACGAGGCACCGAGAACTTTGAAAATGAACAGGTAGTTTATTAAAAAAGACTGTTTATGCAGACAGTACCTTGAGGTAGTTTCCCGTCACCGCCATATTGAAAGTCACGATAAGTCGATTGACGAGCACGAACGAATAGGTAGGATAGGGGAACAGATTGCAAAATTAATTTGTTCATGCTCATCAATCAACTTATCATGACTTTCAAGATGGCGGCGACGGGAAACTACCTCAAGGTACTGTCTGCATAAGCAGTCTTTTTTTAATAAACTACCTGTGCATTTTCAAAGTTCTCAGTGCCTCGTTTTAAATGTCAGGGCGGAAAAATTTTTCCATCTGAAAATATGAAATGTCAAATCTTAAAATGATGGACAAAAACCTAACGATTATGCCGCTGCAGTGGCATAATCCATCCAATGCTCTGCATGGGGACTTACCTCACAGATCAGATAATATAGGTATGCTGCTTCATAACTGGCTAATTCACTGATCAGGTTTATCATAAAAAAATCGAAAATGTTATGTGGATGAACCAAGGAAGATCAAGTTGCTTTATTTTTATTTCACAACTGATTAAATACCGATGACTTACTTGATTTTGCCACAGGAAAACATGGGAAATCAATGATTATTTTTCTTGTATCTTACTGTATATGATGAGGCAAAGCCTCAAAGAACACAAATGGTCCGAACTTAGTTTCGACCAAACTTAGACTTGCTAGGTTTTCCATAACACTCAAGAGTTGTAATTGTCTCCATTGGCTCATTGCTCATAAAGATTGACCACCAGTGTGAGCTAGCGTTAGATAAGACATCTTATCTCATAAATGTTTAAAATTTGGCGTGATACAACCCATTAGAACAGGTCTGGTGTTATACACGTGCGATCTTTTTATATAGTCTATTCGTGTGATACAGCTTTCTGTCGTCCCAGTTGATAAGATTCCGATCATTGGCAAACAGGGTAACGTTACCAATCCTCCTGCTGGTAACCGCTAACCATCGCTAGCGTTGGTTTCTAATTTGCGGTTAATTCAAATCAATGGGATTAATAATTCGCTAGCAAGCATGCCATCGCTTTTGCCATTATATCAACAAGTTAAACAAGTCATTGTTATCGTGCAAAACTAGAATTTATTAATTTAATGGCGAAAAGCGTTAGCATGGTAGCTTGGTAATTATTCATCCTATGGACTTGAATAGACGGGCAACTAGAAGCTAACGCTTTTCTTAAATTTTCCAAATAATACAATGTTCACATTTATGGGATAAACAGGATCTCAAATTCGAGAGCCTGAGATGTCAAATTTATGAAACTCCAGTGGTAATTTTTGTTTAACGTTATTCCTCGACGAAGGCTTGGAATAAACAAAAATTGCTACTCTTGTCTTGTCTCATACATAATTCGATATCTTGGGGTCACTCATTAGAGATCCTCTATTTATACAAAAATGCCAAGCCATAGATGCACTTCAGCGTTCATTCGCAGACACCTGACTCAATTTAATTCAGAAACTCTGAGTGAAAGGAGCTAAAGTGTATTGAACTAGCTAGATTGCTACTTATATTAGCCTTCACTGTTTGGCGCAACACGCGATCCATTGATGGGAGTGATACAGGCAGACAAGACATTTAGTTAAGGTCAATGTCATTGGTATGGTCCACTTTAGGCGTGTTTGAAATCGTGCAGGGTTTCCCACACATAAACCATATGTGGCGGGCCACCACAGAATGAATTCCGTTAATTCTGAGTAAATGCGCAATTGCGGTGTAGATCATGCATGCACTTAAAAAAAAAAAAAAATGGAAAAATAGGAAAGGTACTGGAATATGTGGAATTTGTGCAATCCTCAACAACAACCCCCCCCGATTTAGAAAATGGAAGGAAATCATTCCCCCCGCTGAATGAAATGAGAATCATCTCTGTGTGAAAACATCGGTCTGCCACTACACATTGCCTCCTGGTTTGTGGGAAACACTGTTGTATTACAAGATTCTTCCAGGCATGAATATAAGAAATATAATGTAATATTTATGATGATAGGTAGAATAAGGATAAATGTTTTGAACCCCCAACCTGTTGTTTTTACCTCTTTTAGGGGTTAAAGTCTTAATTAGGGGGTCAGACCCCCCCAATCTCCCCGTAATTCGAACCATGCCAATGATCATAATGATGATATCTGAACAAGTTAGCGTGGGAAAACCGGAAGAGTCGCTGCTTTGATGGTGAAGGTGAATGGGGGCTTCGAGTCTGAGAAAATAAACTACAACAACAGTTAATGAAAGGAGGTTTTGCAGGGTATAGTGTAATGATCACTGCTTGGGTGTCTAAGTGGGGACGTCACTTCCGCTTTGTGGAGTCAGGAGGTTTGCCTTTGTAAGGGGACGCACGCACATCTGTGGTGTGCCACTAATTTTGTGTTATAAGATTACTTTTGGAGGGCTGAAACCACGACCTGTATCGCAAAAACGTCTCCCCTTAATAAAACTACAGCTGGGGTAATAAGACTTTCGTCTGGTGTTCATCCATTCTACTTCCTCGACTCCCTAGAGATGTCCCATATCTCTACAAATGGCGTCCGAACTGTGTCGCGAACACCTGGAATATAAGCTGTAGCGTCGCCCAAGTGAGGTAGGACTGTTGCTTATGTTCGTGCGGATTCAGCGAGGTTGCCTCGGACTGCTTGCTCCGTGCTGCGGACGTATTCCTGTGGATGTATGCTGTGCTAAACGAACTGCGCTGTTGTTAGCCGCTAACTTGCTATTGGGACTACAATTACAGCCGGTGTTATGGATCAACTAGTTTCCCTGGTAACTGGTGACCTTTGTTTACAAAAGTCGGGTCTTTCTCACAGCAGCAGAAGATTTTCCGCTGGCCTTAGCTGTCAGTGCAAATGCCTTAACAATTACAATCCTATTTTACTCGTTATCTATCCATTCGATTCAAGTATTACGATGATTTTTGACAGTTGTAAAGCCGTGATGGCAGTTTAAAAATCGAGTTTAATCTTCTTGCTCTTCAAAATAAAATAAAAAAAAGAAATGTAACCTCACCCGGGATTCGATACGATATATGATGTAAAATAAACACAAGCACGATGGGTTAACCTGCTAGGCCATCGAAACATCACAATTATCAAGTTGTCCAAGTACACTCCATAGCTCAAACAGAAACAACTGGACATACATTTCTTGGTTGAAAACACCTCGGCTGGATTAACTTGTGACTATTGTTACCGCAGACATAGTAGCTGAACCTGAGTTTGTTGCGCCTCTGAAATTGAACATTTTAGGTTTTTGTTGATAAGAATCTAATAGGCTGACGCTTTTTAATATATTGAATTTATTTAGTTATTAAACAGTCAAAAGAAATTCAGTTTATGGGATTAACCCCGTCGTCTGAAAGATGAAGATACGAACTGTGTCCTATCGCGTTACCCCTATTCAAAATATTATCTGTAAGTAACCTGCCATTACAAACACATGATGCATGGACTTTGTTTTGACTGGTTATATATTATGCATTATTATTTATAACGGTGGTTATTAACGGACTATATTGAAAAAGGTCTACCTGATAAGACAGTATTATACGACTCCTAGACACGAGATAATCTCGTGAACTGAATTTGTTTCGGCTGGTGAATGGCAGGATTAAATGAAATATATTTTTAAAAGCGTCAGCCAGTTAGATTCTTATCAACAAAAACCAAAAAAACCTGTGAGAAAGACTCAACTTCTAAAAACAAAAGTCACCAGTTAACAGGGAAACCAGATGATCCGTAACACGGGTTACCCCTTTTCAATATAATTTGTAAGTAACCAGCCATTATAAATACATAACCAGTGAAAACAAGGTCAATGCATTATTTATTTAAGATGTTTTATAGATTTAGCAGAAACAACCTGATTTTAATTTGTCAGTGTAAAACACCTCGGCTAAATTAATTTGTGACCACTGTTATTGCAGTGATTACAGCGGAGCCTCAGCATGTTGCACCTCTGAAGTGAAACATTTCGTTGGGAAGAGTCTCGTTGAGTTGCCCCCATTTTTAGAAGATTTAATTTTATTGTAAACAAAAAAAAAAAAAGACACCCACATGCAGAACATTGTCACAATTTATATGTGAGTTTATTTTAGAACAAAGTAATTGTTTTAATGGCTTTACGCATCCTCTCCCATCTCCACCAGCTGAAAAGGGAATCGTGTTGATGCGATATCTGTCTGAGGGTGCCTTCCTTCTGAAGGGTAGTTTCTCGCATTTCTTAACTGAATCTTCTGTAAGTTAGTAGAAGTGCTTCAGATTGATGATTTGCAGATGCTGTTATAGCTGGGGGGGGGGACTATTGTGCTCAGAGCACTCTTCATTTTGCAGCCAGACTGACTTGTTAAGCTGTGGGAAGGGCACACAGGGCAGAAGAATGCTTGGTTTGTGGGAGGCTTTCCCATACAGTCCCAGTGGTACAAGCACCCACATGCAGTGCATTCAATCTGGAAGAAAATATAACTTAAGTATTATGTAAGGAGAAATGTAAACATTTATGGAGCAGAAATGCCCTTACCCAGTCAACATGGGTCTCTTAAGTGCTTCCTGCATCCCTCTCACCACAGGAGTGACAGAGATCCAACAGGGTATGTGATTCAAAGAGTTATTGAAACTTCTGTATAAAGATTTAAGCAAGACCATCAATCATACCTGACTCGTCAATCTATTTTTGGGCCATTTCCACCCTCATTTTGTTGACCCCGTTCTGGTCAACTGGAAAGTTAAAGGGCTTCTTCCCTTTTAAGATGTTCTCAGCCACCTTGAACATAGATTGCAGTAAGCTCACTTTGAAATATTTGAAAGATGGATTAAGTGACAATATGGACAGCTTACTTTACAGACCAGCACCCCTCATGATGTGGTGTTCTGCTGGTGGGGGTGGTCAATAGTGCTGCATGACCATCTGGACACATTTATGTTTTTCCTTCCAGTGAAGGCTCTAAATTGTAAAGATAAAGGGATCAAGTGATACTGCTTGTGGCTTACACAAGATACTTCATTTACTTCAGCTAAAAGGCAAACATGACGAATCATTTAAGATGACCTTGTTTTTTCCTTGCATTTCTGAAGCTGGGCACTAGTAGCTCCAAAGGGGTCAACAAAAAGGGCCCTTCGCTCCATGGGGTACACATAGCCTGTTAAAAATACAGTATGATTCCTAAGTCTACAGAAAGCTTTTATGCTTGCTAAAGATGTGCATGTAGCTTTGGATAAATGTGCACTTACTACCAGAGTCCAGTGTCTTGTAATGGCCGGTAGTATATGGAGGCCAAGTGCAACGACCAGAGAGAGAGAGAGTAGCTCAGACAGAGTACAAACACAGAGAATAATATAAACCAAACGAAAGTACTCGCGCTTCCAAAGGACGTATACTCGTCCGAACCATGGAAGCAAAGCGAGATAGAAAAGGGAGAAGCAACTCCAACAATCAGAAGATAGAAAGTCTGACAAAACCTGACTACAGATATCTTCGGCCATAGTGCGAAGCTAAAAACAGACACTCTAGCGAAGGAGGCGTGCCGGACATCCTGCTTATATAGATTCTGGGAAAGCGCCGTCCCAGCTCAATCAACCAGCTGGGTAAAGAATTCGATAGCCCAGGAATTCGATATCGTCCCTGGACGAGAGCCGCAAAGAAAAGTCCAAACAACACGCACACCTCACAAACCATGACAGGACACCCCCCCTCTAAGGAACAGCCCCAGAAGTTCCCAGAGAGCCCTCGTCGGAATTCGAGATAAGGGTAGGATCCAGGATATCCCGAGAAGGGACCCAGCACCGCTCCTCAGGACCATAACCCTCCCAGTCGACTAAAAACTGAGCTCCATGACCCAGACACCTCTCGGCTAAAATATGGCGCAGTGTAAACCGGGCCCCCTCAATCATCCGCGGTGGCGGTGGGGGTTTGTTGACCAGAGCCAGGACGCAAGTGCTAACCGGTTTGAGCCTGGAGACATGAAAAGAGGGGTGGATCCATAAGGATCTACGGAGCTTCAACTGGACTGTGACAGGATTGATCCTTTGCACAATCTTAAAGGGACCAATAAAGCAGAGAGCCAATTTCCGTGACTCCACTCTCAAGGGCAGGTCCCGCGTGGAAAGCCAGACCCTTTGGCCAATCCGATAAGATGGGGCCGAACGGTGCCTTCTATCTGCGGCGGTCTTTTGTTTCCGTCCAGAGTGCAACAAGGAGGAACGGACCCTGGCCCAAACTGACCGACAACGCCGAACAAAGTGATTAACCGAAGGAACCTCTGAATCCCTGTCAGTCTCAGGAAACAGTGGAGGCTGATTACCCAACTGAGCCTCAAACGGGGAAAGGCCTGTGGAGGAGTTACCCAGTGAATTGTGGGAATATTCGGCCCATGCTAAAAATCAACTCCACAAAGATGGGTTGTCAGCCGCCAAACATCGAAGAGTATTCCCCAAGGACTGATTGGTTAGCTCTGTCTGCCTGTTAGTCTCTGGGTGGAAACCAGAGGAAAGGCTCACGGTGGCCCCCCAACTGGTTGCAAAAATGCATGCCAGAATTTGGCCGTAAATTGAAGGCCCCAGTCAGAAAACACATCTTGAGGGGGGCCATGCAGCTGGAAAACATGGTCCACAACAAGAAGGGCCGTCTCCCGCGCCGAAGGCAGCTTAGGCAGCGCGATAAAGTGGGCGGCCTTAGAAAAACGGTCAGCCACGACCAGGATGACCGTGTTGCCTTCAGAGACAGGCAGCCCCATAACACAATCAAGAGCAGTATGGCTCCACGGGTGCTTAGGGACGGGTAACGGCCGCAGCAGACCGGGGGGGGTGGGAAGTCTTGTTCCTAGCGCAAATACAGCACGCCGCTACAAACTCCCAGATGTCCTCAATCATGCTGGGCCACCAAAAACGTCAGGCCAAAAACTGCTTCGTCCGATGAACTCCTGGGTGACCCGCCAGACGGGATGAGTGCCCCCACTGGAGAACTTGGGGCTGCACTGCCAAAGGAACAAACAAACAAACAGCCAGGCGGCTCCCCACCAGGACCGGGATCATCTCTCAATGCCTCCCACAGAACAGACTCAACATCCCACTAAATGGGAGCCACAATCTAAGCTGCCGGGATAACTGGCTCAGGAATGGGGTTGCGACCGGAGCGGTCGTGAATCCGCGACAAAGCGTCGGGCTTGATGTTTTTAGATCCCGGGTGATAGGTTAACAAAAAGTTAAAGCGGTTGAAAACCAACGACCACTGCGCCTGCAGAGAATTACGTTGTTTAGTCTGTTGGATGTATTGGAGATTTTTATGATCCGTCCAAACCACAAACGGATGTTTAGCCCCCTCCAACCAATGGCGCCACTCTTCTAACGCCAACTTGACAGCCAACAACTCTCCGTCACCAATGCTGTAATTCCGTTCAGCCGCTGCCAACGACCGGGAGAAGTAGGCGCATGGGTGCAACTTATTGTCCCGAAGGGGGCGCTGATACATAATGACTCCTACCCCGACTTCCGATGCATCCATCTCCACAACAAATGGGAGGGAGGGGTTGGGCAAAACGAGAATGGGTTCTGAGCTAAATCGTTTCTTTAACTTCTAAAAAGCAGCCTGAGCTGCTGGAGACGAAGCAAACGGTGAGGAGGTATTCTTCTTAGGGAGCGCGATAATGGGGGCAGCTACCGCACTAAAATTACCGATAAACCTCCTTTAAAAATTAGCAATCCCCAAAAATCGTTGCACCTCCTTAACGTTTTGAGGGGCAGGCCAATCCCTGACCGTTGCCACTTTGTCAGGATCCATGCGGACCGACCCTTCCGAAACAATGAAGCCACGAAACGAAACTGTCTTGGCATGAAAAACGCATTTCTCAGCCTTGACAAAAGCTTGGCTTTCAGGAGGGCCTCAAGCAATTGTCTGACGTGTTGTTTATGCTCTGAGAGAGTTGAAGAAAATCAGAATATCATCAAGGTAGACAAAGGCGAATCTCTCCAACATCTCTCGGAGGGCGTCATTAACGAGTGCCTGGAACACAGAGGCGTTAACCAATCCAAAGCGGCATGACCAAATATTCGTAGTACCCGTCATGCGTATTAAATGCAGTTTTCCACTCGTCCCCTCACGGGTCGAACTAAGTTATAAGCATTCGGAGGTCTTGCTTAGTAAGCGGCGCCTCCTGCAGCCGTTCAAACACGGAGTTCATCAACGGAAGTAGATATCAGTTTTTAATAGTGATATTATTCAAGCCCCTGTAATCAATACAGGGTCTCAGGCCGCCATATTTTTTGCCGACAATACAGAACCCCGCTCCGGCAGGAGACATGGAGGGCGAATAAATCCATTGCCAGAGCTTCCTGAATATATTCTCGCATGGCCTTTTCGCTCAGGCCCTGACAGCGAGTATAATGAACCCCTGGGAGGAGTGGTACCCGGGTGGAGATTGATCTCGCAATTGAACTTGCGATGAGGAGGTAAAGTCGAGGCCCGTTGCTTGCTACAACCTCCGCGAGATCAGCATAATCGTCAGGAACATTAGGAGGCAAACAAAAGTTCAGAGCAGCCCCCAAATTCTCACCCTGTTCGGAACCTGCCCTCTCTATGTCAGATTCCGAGTAAGAGAAATCCTCCGAATAGCAATCCTCCTCTGGCTGCCGCCAGTCGAATTGAGGATCCCACTCCTACCCCTCCTCCGCCCCTTTCTGTAGATTAGGAGGGTTGTGTGAGACAAAGTCCTCAGAATCACTCCAGGCATCAGCCTCCCCCACAGGTTGATGCCCGGGATGACACGCCAAACTCTCCCTACAGTGGGACCTACAATCAGTGCCCCACTGGACAATCAGGTTATCCTGACTTCCCCAAATGATATGAGGCCTATGTTCCCGTAGCCAAGAATGTCCTAAAACGACAGGGAAAACAGGAGAACTGATAATAAAAAACCGGACCTCCTCAGAATGGCCACCAAAAGAGATGAACATAGTCAATGATTCAGAGACTTCGGTTATAAATCCAGTTCCCAGCGGGCGACCGTCCGAAGATCTAACAGAGCGTGAATGTAAAAGAGGGCAGATAGGAATGGAATGTCTCTTAGCCCACTCTGTATCCATAAAACAATCCACGGCGCCAGAGTTCACAAAAGCTTCGGTAAATATTTTCTGTCTCCCCACAGTCAATTCTACAGGGATTAAAGTACGGAAGGGAAATTGGGTCGGTCCCTCTAGCGCCCCCCATACCACTAGATGGACTTCCCGTTTCCCTGAAGCTCAGGGCAGCATGGACGAATATGTCCCGGTTTGTTACAATTATAGCAGATTATACGTCTGCGAACAGGCTTACGAGCCTGGTTCTCATATGAGCCATAAACCTGCATAGGCTCGCCAGGAGTGGAATTTTCAGTGGGCGGAATGGGAGCTGTATGCATGCTGCTAGAAGCATTAGCCCCGTTGCCAGCAAAAGTCAATGCAGTACATTTCTCCCTGTTACGTTCGCGGATGCGATTATCAATTCGCACCGCAGTGCGAACCAACGAATCTAGAGACAAACAAGGCTCCAATGTAGCCAGAGCTTCCTTAACCTCCTCAGCCAAAGCGTGAACGAACACTGTCATAAGAGGCGCTTCTGGCCAGCCTGTCTCTGTCGCCAAGGAGCGAAATGTGATTGAAAACGCAGCAACACTCTCAGAGCCCTGCTTTAGATGCATTAAACGCGTAGCCCCGTCCTGACCACAAACATCCTGATCAAACACCGATACCTGTATGCCTTTATGCCTTTCATACAGTCTTCTAGCCAATAAATATTGGCGTTCACGGGGTTTTTAGTCCCCTTCGTTCTCTATCCTGACCGCATTACCGCATAAACGCATTTCCAAGCTTGAATAATACTTGAACCGGGTTTTTTTGTCTTTTCGCATTTTATTATCATCGAAGGGCTCTTCTGATTAAACACATTGCAAATTACGTTAACTTTGTATTTTCCTCCGGTTGCAGTGCTTTGATCAGCTGATTAAAGTTTAACTGCTTGTTTGAGTGCTCAGCGACAGCTTGTTGGGGGAGATACCGTGTATGGTTCGCTCACGAAGTAAACGACTTGTTTATTCGGTCCGTTTTAATTAAAGGGAACCGAGTCTTCACTCTTATCTCGGTTACCCTTGGTTGTATTTGTGGCGAGCTAGCTAGATAGTTACTGTTTGCATTTTTGGCTGGGGATCTGAGATTTAGTATTTATTAGTAGGGCAGCAGTCACTTTAGTCGTCCATTCGGTTTGGTTGGAATTTAAGCGGAAGCTTTGCGGAGTGCTCCGCCTCCTCCCTCCTGCAGTTTCTCCTGGGCGTTGTAGCCAGTCTGTTTTATCTGGGTTCTCAGCTAAGCCCTGTGATATTTTTAGGTTAGTATATTAATAGTACCGGGACTAGATAAATTCAAGTTGGCTTATTAGGAGTGCTTATTATCCAAAGAGTTTCTCAATTTGGTATTTCATTTCTGTTAACTGAAACTAAGCCCCTGTTAAAAAGGCTTATTATCCATTCACATATTTTCCCCACGGTTTCTATTGTGACTGCTGCTTAGGGCTTCTCAGGTTAATAAATAAATAAATTGTGGTTCCTGAGCTTCTGTCTCGGCATTAGTAATTTTCTTTGTTATCTAGGGTGAGCGAGGTCATTAGGTAGGGGGTTCAAAATGTGACCAAAACTATGTGACGGTTGCAGGATGATCGCACTTTTGGAAAGAGATTTCCAGGGTGGGTTTGTCTGTCACGGTGCCAGCTAATTGAGCATCTGGAGAGCAAGATCCTTGATCTTCAGGGCCAGTTAGCTGACACGACATAGTTCATAATCAGTAGAGTTCCTAGAGGAACTAAGTAGTATGTCATTTAGAGAAATGGTTTATGCGCCAAAAAGCAGGGTGGTGTGGGGACCCTAGAGCAGGCAGGGAGAGAAAGTTGGGTGACGGTGGGGCGTCAAGCGCAGGAAAGGGCGTGCACACCGTGCAGCGACAGCTCCTCCAGTGGTTGAGGTGTCCAACCCGATTCCGGCCCTTGCAGGAACTCGAATTGGCCCCTGACCCTGAGAGTGAGGGGACTGATGAGCAGCAGGGCACCCTGTTGGCCTCTACCCCTCAGAAAAGAGTTATTGATAGTGGGGGACTCAATACTTAGAGGAATAGACAGTTTAGTCTGTTCGCGGCGCGACAACGAGTCTCGTTTGGTGTGTCGCCTGCCTGGTGCCCAGGTAGGGAGACCTCCTGGAGCCTGCAGACAAGCTCCTGGCCAGAGCGGGGAGGGATCCAGTTGTCATGGTCCTTGTTGGGACTAATGACATAGGTAAGGGGTAGGTTTGAGGTTCTGCAAAAGCAAATTTGTTGAATTAGCTGAAAAGCTTAGGAGCAGATCCTCCACGGTAGTATTCTCCGGGATTCTACCGATTGGTGCGTGCAAGCAGAGGAAGCAGAATTTTATCTGGAGGTTTAACATGTGCTCACTGAACCTGGTGTAGGAAAAGAATTATAGGTTTATGGGGCACTGGAACTACTTCTGGGACAGGGGTGACCTGTTCAGCCGGATGGGCAACACCTGAACGGAGGGTACCTTTGCACTGGGTCAGCGTATGTTGAGGGTAGCAGAGAGTTATTTAAACTAGGGACTTGGGGGGCAGGAGGTTAGAGAGTGTTACACAGAGGGAAATGCAGACTGCCCTGATGGAAGCTGACAGCGTTACATGCACTATTGATGATATATTTTTAAAGCAAAAAAGCGTGGTGAGGGGCTTTGAGCAGCGGGCACATGGGAAATCGAAGGGAAGAGCGTTCATGATAACCTGAAATGTTTTTTATCTAAATGCAAGAAGCATTAAAAATAAATTTCGAGAACTTGAGGCCATTATGATTAGTGAAGGCTATGACATAGTTGAGATTACAGAGACATGGCTTAGTGTAGAGGATGGAGATGAATATAATGTAGAAGGTTATAAGCCCTTTAGGAAGGATAGATGCAATAGGCGAGGGGGGTGTAGCACTCTATGTGAGCGAAAACATAAATGTGCAGGAAATTCCTGAAATTGAACATTTCTTGCCCTGCGAAGATATCTGGGTCAGGCTCACTGGCAAACGAGACTGGTTTAAACATAGGTGTATGCTATAGACCACCAGCTTTGGACAGTACAGTCAATGAAATGCTCTTTAAGAGGATTCACAAGCTTGTAGAGGAGGAGGGACTATTATTATGGGAGACTTAAATTATCCTGGTATTGATTGGGAAAAGGTGAAAGGACAGGGAGGGGGAGGAAGAATTTCTAGATGTCATAAATGATAATTTTTTTTGTGCAGTATGTTAATAAACCTACAAGAGAAGGCAATTTTAGACTTAGTGCTCTGTAATGACCCAGATAGAATTAGCAATGTTGAGAATGGAGCCACTTGGGACAAGTGATCACTCTACTATTAATTTTGAGGTTTCATGGGAAGTTAAAAAGGTGTATTCAAAAACAAAAATTTTCAATTTTAGGCGAGCAGACTTTGACAGGATGCGCTCATATCTAAGTGAAATAAAATGGGAGACACTCCTGGACTGTGAGTCTGTAACTGAGATGTGGGAAAGATTTAAGGGGTTTTACTTGATTCACAATGCAAATTCATTCAAAAGGTGTCCAAAAAGTAAGCTGAAAAAGCAGAATCCTCAGTGGATGACTGCAGCTATTCGTAGAAGTTTGAGGAAAAAGAGGAATCTTTATAAGATGTACATAGAGGATAACAATGAGATTACTAAGGCCAAGTACTGTAAAATGCGGGCTGTGGTCAAGAAAGAGCTGAGGAATGCTAGAAGACTGTATGAAAGACAAATTGCAGAGGGGCAAAAACTAACCCTAAGTGCTTCTTTCAGTACTGTAGTCGAAAAAGGAAAAGTCAAAGAGCAGGTTAAGTGCATGAAGAATAAAAATGGATCGCTGCTATATAATAACAAGGATATTGCGGACACCTTAAAAGGTTACTTTGTTGAGAATTTTACCTTAGAGCGGATCTTTATTCGGCCAGAGGGCATGTCAAATGCTCAAGATTATTTAGCGGAAATTGAGGTTAGGGATAACGTAGTATTAGACAAGTTGCATAAACTAAAAGGCAGATAAGGCGGCCGGGTCCTGATGGCTTATATCCTAGAGTGCTCAGGGAAGTTAGTGAGATCATCTTTAAGCCGCTATCCGCCATCTTTAGACGGTCTTTAGAAACTGGAGAAAGACCAAATGATTGGAAACAGGGTAATATAATACCAATATATAAGAAAGGGGACCGTACTGAGCCAGGAAATTGCGGGCCAGTCAGTTTAACTTGCATTGCGTGCAAAATATTGGAATCTATCATAAAAGATGAGCTGGACTTATTTCTTGAACGTAAAAAAATCTTGAGGGATAGCCAACATGGTTTCCGTAAAGGAAGGTCATGCCTGACAAACCCTCTGGAATTTTTTGAAGAGGGCACCAAGACTTATGACCAGAGCAGGGCTTATGACATCACATATTTGGATTTTCAGAAAGCATTTGACACAGTACCGCATAAGAGACTAATTTTTAAAATGAGCTCCATTGGAGTTACAGGAGGTATTCTGAAGTGGATTCATAACTGGTTGCAGGACAGCACACAAAGAGTGGTGGTCAGTGGTATCTCATCTGAGCTAGGTATGGTGGGGAGTGGCATCCCCCAGGGATCAGTGTTGGGACCCCTGCTGTTCCTCATCTACAATAATGACCTTGATAGGAATATTGAGAGCAGATTAGTGAAATTTGCAGATGATACTAAATTGGGAGGTTTGGCAAATAGTTTAGAGTCCACTAAAGTGATTCAGGATGATTTGGATAGAATCCAGAATTGGGCAGAAATGTGGCAAATGAAATGTAATGTGGCGAAATGTAAAGTAGTACACGTGGGTAATAAAAACATTAGGCGGGATTACTTCATGGGAGGTTTTAAACTGGAATGTGCTCCACATGAGAAAGATCTGGGAGTGATTGTTGACCAAACCCTCACAGGCTCTAGCCATTGTGCCGTAGCAGTTAAAAAAGCCAAGCGGATGCTGGGATACATTGCCAAAAGTATTGAGTTCAAATCCAAGGAGGTGATGCTTCTTTTGTACAACACATTAGTCAGACCACATCTAGAGTATTGTGTACAGTTCTGGGGACCATACTTTAAGAGCGACATAGAGGCTTTAGAAAGTTCAGAGAAGAGCCACGAAGCTAATTCGGGTATTAAAGATGAAAGCTATGAGAAAAGGCTGAAGATCCTTAATCTCTTTAGTCTTAGGAAAAGGAGACTAAGGGGTGATCTGATTGAGGTCTTTAAATATGTTAAAGGGGATTAACAAAAGTGAATTATGTAGGATTCCTTCAACCAAGTGTTGTTAGTAGAACTCGGGGTCACAAATGGAAGCTGACCAAAGGTAAATTTAGCGCTGATATTGGAAATATTTCTTCACCCAAAGAGTAATTTCGGTGTGGAACAGCTTGCCTGACCACATTGTTGAGGCAGAGACCTTGGGAGTTTTTCAAGAGCAGGCTTGACTTAAAGTTAGATACCATTGAGTATCTGAAGTGATATATTCACGATAGTACAAAAGAAACTGGCGAGCCTAGTTGGGCTGAACGGCCTGTTCTCGCCATTCATGTTATGTTATGTTATGTTAGACCTAGTCAGAGCCAACCACTGCGCTGGACCTGCCCACACGGAAACTATTCTAGCAGGCACTAACAACGGCAGATCATACTATGCCTTAGTAGCGTCGACACTTTTGGAAATACAAAAGAAGAACCACAGATCATTTGAGGTGCAATTTTGTCAGTATCTCTCCCAAAGCTACTTGTCCGTTTACTTTTGGATCGAAGAACATCAAATGTTTCTCTTTGAAAAGACGATGCCACCAGAAATCAGTGGGTAGCTTTTTTTTGTTTGCTGGCAGCAAACAGCCCGACCAAAAGGAGCGTTAGCTGATTGTGCTCAGCATTTCACCAAAGACAGCTTTGTCAATAAAGGATAATTCGACACAGGATAAAGCGTTTCAGCTGCTTCTCAAACCTGAAGCAACTGCATCGATCAAGCGCTTCGAGCCACAAGCTGTAAGTAACCATATAACAGCAAATAATGTAAGTGAAGCTAACGTGTTACGGGTGGCTAGCAGGACCGCTAGCGATAGTTAGCACTAACAACTGGCCTCAAAGCGCAGGCTTTGTAAAATATCTGAAGATAAAGCCTGTATCGGTCGTGAACTGTCCGTGACTCACAGACACAGAAGCTGTAAGTAGCTTTTACTGCATAAGCCAACCTAGCGTGATTGCCAGTTGATTGTGGCTGTAGCACAGCGACTAACGTATAGCCAAGTTACTGTTGCTAATGTTTGTGTCCTAAATATGCAAGAGTGATATCAGGGAAATTCTACAGAAGGCGTGTGAACATAAACCTCATTTGAAGCTAACTTTTAATACTTGTTTGTGATTTGGATGCTTGGTACAACTGTTCACAGTCACAGAATTTGCTGTCTGTAAAACCTGTATTGCAAGCGTTTGTCTCTGTGGTTATGACCGCTCAGTTACCAGCTACTGCATGTTGGTTTGCGTGCTCTGCTAATTAAAAAATGCTCCTGGTTAACTTATATGCAGTAATTCTGATCGGTATGCTTGTGTTACTTCGGTAAGCATCAATGTGGCAGTTTCATCATAACGTTGCCCGATTGTAGCCACTACAGTTAGTGATCGCTTCAGTTATCCATGACCGGGATCAGCCGGATGCTTCAAAAATGTCTGAGCAAGCTCTCTGGTGCTACCGTGAAAGCAATGCGATACGCAGAAGCTCTACCGGTTTACAAATAGCCAACCTGAGGTGCAGGTCTCTGCACTACCTTGACATAATTTCATCCCCCTTTAGAAATTGTTGTGGCTAATAAAAAGCCGAAAAAGGCGGAGATTAAATAGGTAATTCTTTCCTGTAGAAGTGATCAATTCGCTAGCTCCACATAAGCAACTTGTCCGCGCTAACGGAACTTACGGTCTGCAAAACCTGTATTATGTTCCAAACATAACTGAGCTCTCTCTAGCTGTGGCATACTATCCATAAAGCTGCTTTCACATCAGACACGAAACAAATTTTTCGCAGGACAGATTAGCCTACATTCAAAGTCAATGCAAAGACACGAATACACGTTTTGGGCACGTCAAGCCGCTTTCACACTGGACGTGAAACGAATTTTTCGCGCGACAGATTAGCTACATTCAAAGTCAATGCAAAGACACGAATACAGGCGTTATGGGCGCATTAAGCAGCTTTCACACGGACGTGAAAACAAATCTTTCGGCGCGACAGATTACATTCAAAGTCATGACCGCTTATCAGCTACTGCATGTTAGTTCGCGTACTCTGCTAATTAAAAATGCTCCTGGTTAACTTATATGCAGCAATAATAATTGGTATGCTTGTGTTACTTCGGTAAGCGTCAATGTGGCAGTTTCATCATAACATTGCCTGATTGTAGCCACTACAGTTGAAGCTAACTGGAGAGGTGCTGTATGTGTCTGCCGAGTGGGGCTGCAGTTAGACCAGACGTAGATTTTGCAGAGCTTGGGGTGCGTTTTTGGGTGCTTATGGAGCGATCGATTTACTTATCCATGACCGGGTCAGCCTGATACATCTCCAATGTCTTGGAAAGCTCTCTGATACTACCGGTGAAAGCAATAGGGAAGCGCACAGCCTATAACGTGTCCGGTATAACAAACGATTTCTCAGCATTCCCATCGATTGAATATTAAATTCTTTCCTGTAAAAGTGATCGATTCGCTAGCTCCACATAAGCAACGGTTTCGCGAGACGGAACTTACGGTCTGTAAAACCTATATTATGTTCATGACATAACCGGAGCTCTGTCTAGCTCTCGCGACGCTATACATAATCGCCCATTTTCCATAAAGGAAAAGCTGGTCATTCGAAGCAATAAGTAAACCATTACCACAGGCAATTTCGAAAAGGCCGTTTAGCTTGAGCTTCGCCCCTCCGTCATATACCAGCACGGAAGCTGTTCGTTTCTCCACGCTAACAACACACCACAGCTATGCACACGAACCAGCAGGTCCTAATACACACCGAAGCAGTCCATAAGCTGTTGGTCCACTTTTAGCTGCCCCTCACTGTCCATGTTTCCCTCTAAACTCAGACCCACGGTTTCACGGTCTCGGTCTACACTTGGGCATGTCGACCCGTTCTACAAATGTGTCTATATGGGGTGGATTCTAGCTTCCCTGCATCCTAGCTAGGAGTAGAAAAACCGCGGTACTCACCAACTGTTGCCGGAGCAAACTGTAGCTGATAGCAAATTCATTAGCTTGAGCTGCCAGACTTTTGCACTCGTCCTCCACTTTCGCCGTTGCGTTTATTAGAACAAGTTAATTTCATTAGATCTATACTCATGTACTGCGTTTGATTGCAGAATTTCCCCGCTGATTCCTTAGCTCAGATGGCAGGCCGGCGTCTCACGTTTCACTCTGAGACCCGGAAACTGCGTTCAGCTGCCTCGTCCGCCTAGATCCGCCCTCCACAGAGCTGGCTAGTCAGAAGAAAGTGGGCACACGGGGAGTGGGGGGCAAGGCGGAAGAGCCACCCCAGTGAGGCATTTCAGGCAGAGATTACAGTGGACTACAAATGGGGTTTTTTGAGGATGGCAGTATGAGCTAAATAAGGACCCTGTTTGGGCTTTGAACGATCAGGAGTACTCTAGGGGAGTCCAAGATCAAAATATAACCTTGGAAATATAGCATCCGAGGTCCCCTTTAAACTCTGTTCCCTGATCTGTAAGCAGTCTTTGAGGAGCCCCAAATTTGTATACAAAGTCAAGAATACAATGGGTTACCTCTTCTGCTGATTTGCTTTTAAGAGGCTAGGCCTCTGCCCAGTTAGTGAAGTAGTCAACCATAACACAGATGTACTGGTTACCACTCTGAGGGACAGTGAGCTTGAGAAGATCCATTCCAACAAGCTCAAATGGCTCAGACACCTGAAAGACAAGAATGCGCATTATACAACTCCACTGGATGGTTAGTTCGGACACTTAAGTCACAAGGAAGCGAGGAACCTCTATTGGGTTATATTGTTTCTTTTCCTTTAGGCTGGCCCACTTAGACTGGCATGCTGGGCACTGAGCAACCTGAAAAATGAAAGTCCTCATTATAGCCATCATGTCAGGTCTGTCTTTAAAAGTATTGTACACAGGAATATTTAGATAGTGACAGTCACATCTTCACATCTACTTTTTAAAACTTTTCACACAATTGTGCCTGAATTGTTTCTGGTTTTTTAGAGTGCCCAATCTTTCAAGTTAGCTGATACATGAAAATGTTTGAGGTGAAGTAATTTTGTTCACTTACCCATTTACGAATGCCATCTTCCATGCCAGGCTAATAATACCCACTGATGATGGAATGGTGAGTTTTTTCCACTCTGCAATGAGCTCCATGAGTGCTGCAGTGGAAGTCCTGGAAAATTTCATCCGCCTCCTCAGACGAAAGAACAACCTTTGCAAGGTGTTCTTCCTGGCTTTTTCGTCGTCTACAAATGTAGAAGAGCTCTCCATCTAGAAAGGATGCTGCTCCTGAATTACTAAGCACCAAAATATCACTGAAAAATAAAGTTTTGTTGATTTATTTACCCTTAAGGATGAAATTTACTGCTCTCCTCTTGATGACATATTTTTGTTGTTTTGTTGCGCCCTGGGGGAATTGATTGTGGGCTTTAAAGTACATCAATTCTCGCACAATTGTAGGATTCATTGTTTTTTTTTTTTTTTATTCTATCACTTGCTTCAAAACCCAAAACTTATATAGGGGTCATGGGTAATCGGATAATTGGATTCAAAAATCAGCTCTCAAAAAAGGGCTGCTGACCAGTGGTGTAGTGGTCACTGGTTCATTTTTAATTAATAATTTGGTTCATTGGTGAACACGCATTGACACTGTGAAACGTATCAATAAACGTCAAAGTAGTAGCAGATGTTGAAATAATAAACGAAACCGTATCAAAAGTGTTCGAATTGAAGGTGGAAGTGGAATTGGGCTTCATAAATGCGAATAATAGGCTCCCAAGCAGAGGTTAATTTGTTGAATATTAGCCTATGTTAAAATGCATAATGACCAGGAAATGTCAAACGATGGCTTCTGTATTGACGTCTAATCAATGTTTGCTACTCTCTCGATAACGTAATTTTGGTAATCGTGGGATGAATTTTGTGATGTGAATAATTTATTATGTTTCCATTGAATCTCACTGCTTATTTTACCCCAAAAAAGCAGACTTTACAACCTCCGATCTCTAAAAATACAGAATAGTTTCGAAAAATGAGACTGTGGTAATGGGTTTATCATCAACTAGAACCGAAAATAATGGGTTATCACTGCAACAACGGATCACAAGTTAATCCAGCCGCGGTGTTTTCAATCGACAAATCAGTGTCTGGTTGTTCATGCTAAACAGACATGTAGCCTACTCAAACACTTCTTTCAAATGCCCAGTTGCAGTGGCACAGTGGACTGCTGCAGAGAAACCTTGTTCATGTTCATGGAATTCTTCGGTATTGAAGCCTGGTTGAGGATTTCTTTTTTAAAAGTCGCAAATAAAATGCGATTTCAATTTGTCATCAGTTACACTCAATTCTATTAAAAAATAAATAAATGGACGGATAGCCGAGTTAATGACGAGTAAAATTGGATTATAACTGTTCGGGCATATCGACGATCAGCGCCGTTTCTTTTCCGTAGTTAGAACATCTGCAGGTGCTATGAGAAAGGCCCGACGTTTGTAAACAAAGGTCACCAGTTAACAGGTGGTACGGATCAACTGGTTTCCCTGCTAACTGGTGACTTTTGTTTTTAGAAGTCGAGACTTTCTCACAGGTTTTTTTTTTTGTTTTTGTTGATAAGAATCTAACTGGCTGACGCTTTTAAAAATATATTTAATTTAATACTGCCATTAACCAGCCGAAACAAATTCAGTTCACGAGATTATCTCGTGTCTATGAGTCGTATAATACTGTCTTATTGGGTAGACCTTTTTCAATATAGTCCGTTAATAACCAGCCGTTATAAATAATAATGCATAATATATAACCAGTCAAAACAAAGTCCATGCATCATGTGTTTATAATGGCAGGTTACTTACAGATGATATTTTGAATAGGGTAACAGCGATAGGACCACGGTTCCTATCTTCATCTTTTCAGGCGGCGGGGATAATCCCATAACCTGAATTTCTTTTGACTGTTTAATAACAAAATAAATTCAATATATTAAAAAAGCGTCAGCCTATTAGATTCTTGTCAACAAAGACCTAAAATGTTCAATTTCAGAGGCGCAACAATCTCAGGTTCAGCTACTATGTCTGCGGTAACAATGGTCACAAGTTAATCCAGCCGAGGTGTTTTCAACCAAGAAATGTATGTCCGTTCTTTCTGTTTGAGCTATGGAGTGCACTTTGACAGTTTAATAATTGTGATATTTCGATGGCCTAGCAGGTTAACCCGTCATGCTTGTGTTCATTTTACATCATATATCGTATCGAATCCCGGGTGAGGTTACATTTCTTTTTTTTATTTTGAAGAGCAAGAAGATTAAACTCGATTTTTAAACTGTCATCACGGCTTTACAACTGTCAAAAATCAACGAAATACTTGACTCGGATGGATAGATAACAAGTAACACAGGATTGTAATTGTTAAGGCATTTGCATGGACAGCTAAGGCCAGTGGAAAATCTTCTGCTGCTGTGAGAAAGACCCGACTTTTGGAAACAAAGGTCACCAGTTAACAGGGAAACCAGTTGATCCGTAACATCGGTGCGCTGACTGTTCTGCCACGAGTTGCCGGCTAATTTTGGACTGTGTTGGAGCAATGGATCTGTGGATCGCGCCGAAGATGTTTTAAATGCTGAGTTTCCGTGAGGAGGATCAGTGACGGTGCTTTTGTGTACGGTTCTGCTGCTCTGGGGGGTATACTACGAAGCTGGCTTTGTGACTAAGCCTCACTTTAAGCTTAAGTAAAACCCGGAGCAGCTCCTTTTACTTTAGTCCATGTTCCAGACTTGAAGAGGTTCCTGGTTTGACTAAGTGCTGAAGACAGGCTTAATCACATAGCCAGCTTCGTAGTACACCCCCCTAGTTCAATCACCGGTACATCAGCTGGGTGGTATGGCAAGCCGTTTTAACATTTAATAGCGAAGTTTGACTGTCCGGGATTAACATTGCAGATATCAACAACGTCATTTTGACTCGTCGTAATTACATTGTGACTAGTCAGAATTTTAAAGATATCTATAACGTCATTTTGACTAGTGAAAACTACAGTTAGAGATATCTGTAATTCAGTTTTGACTAGTCACAACTGAATTACAGATATCAACAAGGACGTCATTGAAAGCGACACTCGACTAAATCCGCATCCCAACTGACAAATGTAGATATCTCTAATTCAGTTTTGACTAGGCAGAATGAACATTAAAGATATCTCAAACGTCATTATGACTAGTCAGAATTGTTGTGCAGCGTTAGCGGAAGAAATGGCGGTTGCTGTTGTGGATAACATTGTTAGAAAATGCCTTAAAATAGCTTATCACCAAGGAATTTTGTGGCGAACGAGAGCTTCGTTCACTGGAGACTTGTGGTAGAAATTTACAGCGTATCGAATATTTGTGGTCTCCAGACACACTTGAGGACCTACGACGAATTCTGGGGTGCATTTCCCGAAATCACAGATGCTACCTTACATAGTTGGGCCCATTGACCGTGAATGGATGAACTATGTAAGTTGCTAACTTAGTTAGCAACTACGCTTTTGGGAAACGCGCCCCTGGAGTAACAGCTTAAAGAGTCGTTGTTGCAGAATGTAACGTTGAACCTTGTGCATTTGACAGCTCCTGTCGTGGACGGGCTGCGCCATTAAAAACACGCTCAAAAACGACTTCGGCCTCTGCTTGCTCTGAGATAGCGTTTAAATGCAGCTTTGAATCAGCACGCGGCGCCGCTCCCGCTTGCCGTAACTTTCTGGCAGACAGATATCTGCGACGTCATTTCGCCTAGTCAAAACTCTAATTCAAGATATCTTCAATTACATTTCGACTAGGCACAATGGAAGTGAAAAAGATCTCCAATTTGAGATATCTCTAATCAAATTTCTCTCCAAGATATCTGTAACTTGATAGTAGATATCTACAATTAAATTATGTGTATCCCAAATTCCAGTTTGAGATATCTACTAATTAATTTTGACTAGACATACATCCAGCTAAAGATATCTACAATGACGCTCTGACTAGGCAAAGCTTAATTTAAGATACCTACATAGGACAATGTAGATATCTTGAATTGAGGGCAATTAAAGATATCTTGAACTGGAATTTTGACTAGGCAAAATTTTATTGTAGATATCTCAAACTGGAGTTACTACTAGTCGTAATTCAGTGGCAGATATCCGTAATTCACTTTGCGGATATCTGCTACTGAAATGTGGATATCTGTAATGAGAAACCCCATTCACATGAATGGAAAAAGTGACGTCATTTATCCTAGGAAGAATGACGTTGTAGATATCTTAAATGACAATTGTGGATAGGAGGAATGTCATTGTAGATATCTGAAATGCTCTTTTTGACTAGGAAGAATTGAATAGCGGATATCTGCAACACATATCCAGTCTAGCTATTAAATGTTAAAACGGCTTGCCATATGCGTGGTCTTTGTTGACTGAACTGTTGCCGTGGAGACGACCTGTGCTACGTACGGCGTTGCGGGAGGAACGGGAAGCTTGATCCTTATTTGCGCGTGTCCATTCATTGCTAACGGCCGCGAGTGCAGAAGTGGAGACACACGGCGGCGGAATCCTGGAACTACATTTAAATACCAAGGAACTGAATAGTAGGTGATTTGACTTGGGTTGTATGTATTAAAAAAAGGAAAAAGTGTTAAACTGCTATTTTGTTCATGTCACCAATTGTTCTGTTATTCTGCTTAATGTACATCCCTAGTTCATGGGGTTTTTAATATACATTCATGGTAAAGTTATATATTAACTCAGTGGTCCGTGGGTGTTTAGCCATATGTATGTATGTATATATGAATACTAATTTTTGTTTTCTTTTTCCTCATTTACTAGCCTGGTGAGATGGCAAACAGGGGCTTATTTTTTGTGATGGGGATCTTGGGGATGATGCCATATGTGATCATTCTGATGATTTGTCTTTTGATGTTCAGCGCCTTGCTGCTCAGGTAAGACACTTACAACTTCAGGTCACTCATTTACAGTCAGCCATAAGCCAATCACTTGAGTTACAGCACACTTTGCTTCAACATTTAGAAAGCCTGGCTGAACCCCCACATGGAACTGATTTACACCACCGGCCCGCATTCCATGCCTCTACCCCTGCACCACATCTTTCAGCCCGCCAGTATGATGCTGATGGGGCGACCCTGAATTCAGGCCTGAACTCCTCAGTGCACCAGTCACGGCTGATCCCAGATAGGTTTTACGGTAATGCCAGTGTGCAGCCTGATGATTGGCTTCAAGCAGTGGCCCTTTATAAGGAGGCTTGCGGCTTGTCGGACACCCAACTTTTTATGGAGTTGCTAAAGTTTTTGGCAAAGGCACCAAAGAAGTGGTTCACGGCTATGCAGCCCCACCTGTCATCCTGGACTCAGTTCTGTGACCTTTTCCGCCAAGGCTTTCTGCCTTCAGATAACCAGGAAAAGATATGGAGGGGTATTTTTGATAGTGTTCAAAGGCCTGACGAACCTCTTCCAACTTTCATGACTCATTTGGTGGGGGAGTTCAAACATTTAAAGCAGCCACTACCTGCGTCCGAACAGATTGAAATTATACGTCGACGTGTCAGACTAATACAGACTCGCCCTATGTGGTTCTACTTTGGGGTCGATTTCTGACCTGCTGCTTAAGGCTCATGAATTACACTCAGCTTTGGGCCCGGTGTCCTCAGAGAGGCTTGACTCCAGCTCCCGAGCCCAGACACGCCCAAAGCTGCACTGTTTCAAATGCCTCACCCTGGGTGTAACCACTTGTAATTGCATGAGCTGCAGACAAGAGAGGGGTGGGCTGAAGTCAGAGGTAAATGAAGCAGCAGTCGCCGGTCTGGAACCTGATCGCACCGCTGCTTTTGACACAGGTGATGACAGGGCTGCAACTCAATTGGACCCTGGGGCCCGTCCGCGCTGCTACCAAAAAAACAATCGCGGCAATTCCAATGGGTCCAGTATAAATGGTGGCAGAAACTTCTCTGGCTCTGGCCCTTGAGTTAACCTTGTCCAGCACAAGCCAGGCAGGCGTCTGGGTCAGCCTATCAAAACAGGGGTTCTGGTTGAAGACATCCCTATGGAGGCTATTAGGGATTCAGGAGCAAATATTTCAGCGAAGCACCCTAAAACCTTAGTGGAATGCGGCATATCAGATGACCGAGTAAGACCTTGGGACTTCAACCCCGTGGAACTGGCTGTCTCGAAACATTGCGAACCGTTGGGCCTGGGGCCGGCTGCATAAAATTAGACCCAGTCTTAGATTTAAATGTAATTTTAAGTCAGACTTACCATAGACACTTAAATAAGCCTGTTGCACAAAACCTGTCTATGAGTGACTTATTTAAGACTGACTTAGATAGCCTGTCGTGCTATGTATCATGGGTAAAATAAGACACTGAACAGAGGAGACAAACATGGCGGACACAGCAACGACTCTCGTTGGCAGCGGGGAGATCACCGCGCATAAAGCGCAACAAAACCTTTGCTTACTGGAGGAATATAATGCGAAAAGTCTTTTATTCAATAGTTTTAATCAAGCGAACGGAAATTTGACACCACGTCATCGAGTTAGGGGGAGAAAGTTACAGAAAAAAGGCGAACAGTATCAACGATCGTGAGAACCGTAAAAGATGTTCAAAAACGTTTTAAAATTATGGTGTAGAATCAAAAAGCGCTTTCACACCAGGCGAAACAAATTTTAAGACGACAGATTACATTCAAAGTCAATGCAAAGGCGAATACCGCGTGCATTCGCGTCTTTGCGTTGACTTTGAATGTAATCTGTCGTGCAAAAAACCGTTAAAATCGTGAAAGCAACTTAAAACGAAATGTGGAAGAAAAAAAATCCAGCCACCGGAGGAGGAACCTCTCCAAAACTACAAAAATAAAATATAGCCGCAAGCGGCAATTCCGGGGTTCAAGCCACGAAAGACCATTAGTAGTTGAAAGCTTTAACAGCTTAATTAACAAGTGTTGCCACTAAGCATGGCCATGTCCCCTGCCAGGTGACGGAAATCGACTAGGGTCGGCATATCACAAAATTACACATTGAAGCCAAAGATGAATAAAATCGGTCAAAGCTGTCTCGAGATTTTCGCATTCACAACAAACGGGGCGTGACGGACGGACGGACGGACTGATAGAGCAGAATACTATGTCCCCCGGCCCTAATACACCTTGACCCCAAAAGATGAATGGAATCAGTCAAACCGTTCTTGAGATATTGCATTCACAACAAACGGGATGGGACGGACGGACGGCCGGACGGAGGGAGTTGAATTCTATATTCCCCGGCCCTAATAAACCTTGACACCTAAGATGAATGGAATCGGTCAAACCGTTCTTGAGATATCATGTTGACAAGGTATTTGTAAGTGGTCATATGGTCGTAATGACCTGAGAATAATATGGCAAGGTCACGTAAATCGAGTGGGCTGTGAGCACTCCCCTAATACACCTTGACACGAAAGATGAATGGAATCGGTCAAACCGTTATTGAGATAACGCGTTCACAACAAACAGGACATGACGGACAGGCGGACGGACGGGAGTTGAGCTGAATACTATGTCCGGCCCCAATACACCTTGACCCCAAAGATGAATGGAATTGGTCAAACCGTTCTTGAGATATTGCATTCACAACAAAGCAGGATGGGACAGGACGGACGGCTGGACGGAGGAGCTGAATTCTATATTCCCGCCCTAATACACCTTGACACCTAAGATGAATGGAATTGGTCAAACTGTTCTTGAGATATCATGTTGACAAGGTATTTGTAAGTGGTCAAATGGTCGTAATGACCTTGAGAATAATGGCAAGGTCACATAAATCGAGTGGGCTGTGAGCACTCCCCTAATACACCTTGACACCAAAGATGAATGGAATTGGTCAAACCGTTATTGAGATAACGTGTTCACAACAAACGGGACATGACGGACAGACGGACGGACGGAGGAGCTGAATACTATGTCCCCCGCCCCTAATACACCTTGACACCAAAGACGAATTGAATCAGCCAAACCGTTCTTTAGATACCACGTTCACAACAAATGGGACATGACGGACGGATGGACGGACGGACGGAGCTGAATACTATGTCCCCGTCCCTTACACACCTTGACACCAAAGAGGAATGGAATCGGTCAAACCGTTCTTGAGATATCATGTTGACAAGGAATTTGTAAGTGGTCAAATGGTCGTAATGACCTTGAGAATAATGGCAAAGGTCACGTAAATCGAGTGGGCTGTGAGCACTCCCCTATTACACCTTGACACCAAAGATGAATAGAATCGGTCAAACCGTTCTTGAGATATTGCGTTCACAACAAACGGGACATGACGGAAGGACGGACGGACAGACGGAGCTGAATACTATGTCCCTGCCCCTAATACACCTTGACACCAAAGACGAATGGAATCGGTCAAACCGTTCTTCAGATATCACGTTCACAACAAACAGGACGGGACGGGCGGACGGATGGAGCTGAATACTATGTCCCCCACCCCTAATACACCTTGACACAAAAGATGAATGGAATCGGTCGAACCGTTCTTGAGATATCATGTTGACAAGGAATTTGTAAGTGGTCAAATGATCGTAATGACCTTGGGAATAATGCCAAGGTCACGAAATCTACTGGGGTCGGCGTATCACACCAATATACCTTAACACCAAAGATGAATGGAATCGGTCAAACCGTTCTTGAGATATCGCGTTCAGAACAAACGGGACATGACAGACGGCCGGACGGAGCTGAATATTATGTCCCCCGCTCCGCTCGCTATCGTGGAGGCGGGGTACAAAAACCACTTTAAGATTGTGTTGCAGGTATTTACGTGGACCTATTTTGCCAGTGTAATGATTGGAATAACAACTTATGACGCATAGTCTGATTTGTGTTATGTTAGGCTATTTTGTGCATTTATGGCACCCCCTACTGGTCGATTTGATTGAAACTTTCAGGCTATGTTTCAGGTTCTTATGCGGACATATCCTGTGAGTTTTGTAATGATTGGAAAAACTATGATTTATAGTCTGATTTGTGTTATACCACGTTGCTTTGTTTTGCATTTATAGCACCCCCTATCAGTCAATTTGAATGAAATTTTCTGGGTATGTTTCAGGTACTTATATGAATATATCCTGTGAGTTTTATGGCTATAGGACAAACAACTGCTGATTTATAGTTTGATTTGTGCTTTACCATGCTGCTTTGTTTTGCATTTATAGCGCCCCCTATCAGTCAATTTGAATGAAATTTTCTGGGTATGTTTCAGGTACTTATATGAATATATTCTGTGAGTTTTATGGCTATGGGACAAAGAACTGCTGATTTATAGTCTGATTTGTGCTTTACCATGCTGCTTTGTTTTGCATTTATAGCGCCCCCGATCTGTCAATTTGAATGAAATTTTCTGTGTATGTTTCAGGTACTTATATGAATATATCCTGTGAGTTTTATGGCTATAGGTCAAAGAATTGCTGATTTATAGTCTGATTTGTGTTATACCATGCTGCTTTGTTTTGCAGTTATAGCGCCCCCTATCAGTCAATTTAAATGAAATTTTCTGGGTATGTTTCAGGTACTCATATGAATATATCCTGTGAGTTTTATCGCTATAGGACTAATGATTGCTGATTTATAATCTGATTTGTGTTATAGTGCCCCCTATGGGCCGATTTGCCTGAAACTGTCACGGTATGTTCCTGGTACTTATATGGACATATTCTGAAGTTCTGTGATGATTGGCCCAATGGTTGTTGAATTTTGTCCATTTATGTGCTAAGCCACGCCCCTGCTGAAGTTCATTGGTCAATATCTTGGAAAAGAAATGAGATTTCAACAATCTTTATGCAATCTGTGATAAGCTTGGTCTACTGATGATCCACAGCAAATGTCAAAGGAATCGGACCTACGGCCTAGGAGGAGATGTCAAAAATGTGTTTTGCAAAGAATTCAAAATTTCGGAAAATCAAATATGGCGGATCTCAGAGGTCCTTATGGGAAAGTTGTAGAGATTGGTCCAAGGAATGTCTATACCAAGTTTCGTGTGAATCTGACTTACAGCCTAGGAGTTATGACCTTTAACGTAAAAACCTGTTTTTCATGAATTATAGTGCCACCATGAGGCCGATTGAGTTAAAAATGCCTTGATCAGCATTGACACACAACTTCCAACCAATGTGCAGAATTACAGGTCTCTACCATTTACCATCTCACGGGAATTTGCGAAAACATTTCTGAAGAAGAAAAGTACAACGCCGCTTGCGGATTTAATAATAATAATTAAAGCCGCAAGCGGCGTTGTACGGGCCGTCGCACACCGATGCACCGCCGAGAAAGAGCCACTGCCAATCCCTGCGCTCGCCAACTGGAGGTAACGTTGCTTAGGTCTGTCGCAGGAATTGCATGTAAATGTTCTTCAGACCTGTCACTGTCGCCTGTCACAGAAAGATGCTCAAAATGGCCATCCCGTCACACCCACACCGTTAATTGACAACAAGACATTTTGATAAATTTTCATGTCACAGGGCTCAAGAGTGTCCACAGCCATTTTCGTGACATTCAGATGAAATCTGCAGGAGAAGTGCGCAAAAGTATGACACATGCACAATTTTGGCCATTTCCTGTCGCCAGGAGGAGGCGCTGTCAGTATGGCTGAATAGGACAATTTGATTTGCTTCAGGGCAAGAATCTTATCATACACATAAAGTTTGGTGCATGTGGGACAATGTACACTCAAGTTATAAGCATTTGAACTTTCATTGTGAATTGCTTAAAATGGCGGCCCTGCCACACCCACATCGTGACTCCCACCAAAATGATTTTAATAACTTTTGATCTTCAAGGGGTCAAGAGTACACACAGCTATTTTCATGAGATTCAGACAAAATCCCTAGGAGGAGTTCGTTAAAGTACGCAACCTGCAAAACGCCAAAAATTGCCGGTCAATTCTAAATGGCCGACTTCCTGTTGACTTAAGCCTATGGTGTCAAGAGACGTTTTTGTAGACGTGGGTGTGATACATATGTCCAGCAACTTTCATCAGTGTACGTGGAAGAAGGCCTTGGGGCTGCAGTTTAGAGGGCGCTAGCGAGGCAGTTGGCCCCGCCCACTTGCAAAACCAATACAATTCGTAATTGTCTATGGAAACTGACCAGCTTGTCAAGTTTTGTATGTAAAGAACAAAGTTTACCTAAATTTATTAGGGAATCAATTTTCACGGCGAGATGCTCAAAATGGCCGCCCCATCACGGCCGCAGGGTTAATCCGAAAAAGCAGATTTTAATAACTTTTCATGGTACAGGTCTCAAGAGTGTCCACGCCCGTTTTAGTGACATTCAGATAAAATCTGTAGGAGGAGTTCGCAAAAGTATGACACATGCCCAATTTTTGTCATTTCCTGTCGTCAGGAGGGGGCGCTGTCAGTATGGCTGAATATGACCATTTGAGTGGTTTCAGGGCGGGACTCTTATAATACTCCTGACATTTGGTGCAGGTCGGACAAATATTACTGAAGTTATAAGCATTTGAAATTTCATGGCAAAACGCTTAAAATGGCGGCCCTGCCACGCCCACACCGTCACTCCAACCGATATGATTTTGATAACTTTTGATCTTCAAGGGGTCAAGAGTAAACATATTGATTTTTCGTGAGAATCCGGCAAAACCCTAGGAGGAGTTAGATTTAAATTCGATGCCTGAAATCGGCAAAATTTGCCTAATTTTGTATTTTCAACGCCACCTAGCGGGCATCCCGTGCATTGGACAAAAATGTCCCAAAGGCAAATCCGTTTGTCTTGGCAAACTCTACATGCCCACCAAATGTCAGCATAATTGGGCAAACCACAGATTTTTCATGAATTTTTAAATTTTTCTAGGGGGCACTGTGGAGCCATTTTGCCCCGCCCACTGGCGAAACCAATAAAATCATAGAATGTTCACCAGGCCTGATTTTTCAGCCACATTTTTGTTCGAATTGAAACACGTTAAAGCCCCCAAAAAGCCCTGTAAAGTGGAAGAATAATAATAAGAAGAATAATAATAATAATTAAAGCCGCATAGCGGCGTTTATGCAACCCTCAGACACCGATGCACCGCCGAGAGCGAGCCACCGCCAATCCCTCGCGCCCGACTGGAGGTAACGTTGTTTGGGTCTGTCGCAGGAATTGCATGTAAATGTTCTTCACACCTGTCACTGTCGCCTGTCATGGAAAAATGCTCAAAATGGCCGCCCCGCAACACACACACTGTTAATTGACAACAAGAGATTTTGATTAGTTTTCATGTCACGGGGCTCAAGAGTGTCCACACCCTTTTTCGTGACATTCTGATGAAATTGCAGGAGATGTTCGCAAAAGTATAACACGTGCACAATTTTGGTAATTTCCTGTCGCCAGGAGGGAGCGCTGTCAGTATGGCTAAATTTGACCATGTGAATGGCTTCAGGGCGGGACTCTTATTATATGCATAACGTTTGGTGCATGTTGGACGTTGTACACTGAAGTCATAAGCATTTGAATTTTCATGGCGAATCGCTTAAAATAGCAGCCCTGCCACGCCCACACCATGATTCCCACCTAAATGAATTTAATAACTTTTGCTCTTCAAGGGGTCAAGAGTACACACAGCGATTTTCATGAAAATCCGAAAAAATCCCTAGGAGGAGTTCGCAAAAGAACGCAACATGCAAATCGCCAAAAATGGCTGTTCAATTCAAAATGGCCGACTTCCTGTTGACTTTAGCCTATGGTGTCAAGAGACTTTTTTGTAGATGTGGTTGTACTACATATGCCCACAAATTTTCATCAGTGTATGTTGAGGAGTGCCTTGGGGCTGCAGTTAAGGGGGCGCTAGCGAGGCAGTTAACCCTGCCCACTTGCGAAACCGATACAGTTCATAAATTACTATGGAAACTGACCAGTATGTGAAGTTTGTTGTGTAATGAACAAGGATTTACTAAATTTATTAGGGAATTTTTGTTCACACTGAGATGCTCAACATGGCCGCCCTGTCACGCCCGCAGGGTTAATCCAAACAATAAGATTTTAATAGCTTTTGATGGCACGGTTCTCAGGAGTGTCCAAGCCCGTTTTCGTTTAATTCAGATGAAATCTGGAGGAGGAGTTCGCAAAAGTATGACACATGCCCAATTTTTGCCATTTCCTGTCGCCAGGAGGGGGCGCTGTGAGTATGGCTGAATAGGACAATTTGATTTGCTTTAGAGCAAGACTCTTATCATATAAATAAAGTTTGGTGCATGTGGGACAATGTACAATGAAGTTATGAGCATTTGAATTTTCATTGTGAATTGCTTAAAATGGCGGCCCTGCCACGCCCACATCGTGACTCCCACCCAAATGAATTAAATAAATTTTGATCTACAAGGGGTCAAGAGTAAACACAGTGATTTTCATGAGAATCTGGCCAAACCCCTAGGAGGAGTTCGTTAAATTCCGATGCCTGAAATCGGCAAAAATTGCCTTATTATGTATTTTCAACGCCACCTAACGGGCATCCTGTGCAATGGACAAAAAAGTCCCAAAAGGAAAATCCGTTTGTCTTGGCAAGCTCTATATGCCTAGCAAATTTCAGCATAATCGGGCAAACCACTGATTTTTCATGAATTTTTGAATTTTTCTAGGGGGCGCTGTGGAGCCATTTTGCCCCGCCCACTGGCGAAACCAATAAAATCATAGAATGTTCACCAGACCTGATTTTTCAGCCACATTTTTGTTCGAATTGAAACACGATAAAGCACCCAAAAAGCCCTGTAAAGTGGAAGAATAATAATAATTAAAGCCGCAAGCGGCATTGTACGGCCCTCGCACAACCGATGCACCGCCGAGAACGAGCCACTGCCAATCCTCGCGCCGGCAACTGGAGGTAAAGTTGCATAGGTCTGTTGCAGGAATTGCATGTAAATGTTCTTCAGACCTGTCACTTTCGCCTGTCACGGAAAGATGCTCAAAATGTCCACCCCATCACACCCACACTGTTAATTGACAACAAGAGATTTTGATAAGTTTTCATGTCACAGGGCTCAAGAGTGTCCAAACCCGTTTTCCTGACATTCAGATGAAATGTGCAGGAGAAGTTCGCAAAAGTATGACACATGCACAATTTTGCTAATTTCCTGTCACCAGGAGGGTGCGCTGTCAGTATGGCTAAATATGACCATGTGAATGGCTTCAGGCGGGACTCTTATGATATGCATAAAGTTTGGTGCATGTCGGACAATTTACACTGAAGCCATAAGCATTTGAATTTTCATGGCGAATCGCTGAAAAAGGCGGCCCTGCCACGCCCACACCATGACTCCCACCGAAATGAATTTAATAACTTTTTGCTCTTCAAGGGGTCAAGAGTACACACAGCGATTTTCATGAGAATCGGGACGAAATCCCTGGGAGGAGTTCGATTTAAAAAAGTCACTATAACGCATAAATCGCAAAAAATGGCCGTTCAATTAAAAAATGGCCGACTTCCTGTTGACTTTAGCCTATGGTGTCAAGAGACTTTTTTGTAGCGTGGGTGTGATACATATGTCCAGCAACTTTCATCAGTGTACGTGCAGGAAGGCCTTGGGGCTGCAGTTTAGAGGGCGCTAGCGAGGCAGTTGGCCCCGCCCACTTGCAAAACCAATACAATTCGTAATTGTCTATGGATACTGACCAGCTTGTGATGTTTAGTATGTAAAGAACAAAGTTTACCTGAATTTATTAGGGAATCAATGTTCACGGTGAGATGCTCAAAATGGCCGCCCCATCACGGCCACAGGGTTATTCCGAACAAGAAGATTTTAATAACTTTTCATGGAACAGGTCTCAAGAGTGTCCACGCCCGTTTTAGTGACATTCAGATGAAATCTGTAGGAGGAGTTCGCAAAAGTATGACACATGCCCAATTTTTGTCATTTCCTGTCGCCAGGAGGGGGCGCTGTCAGTATGCCTGAATATGACCATTTGAGAGGTTTCAAGGCGGGACTCTTATAATAATCCTGAGGTTTGGTGCACGTCGGACAAATATCACTGAAGTTATAAGCATTTGAAATTTCATGGCAAAACGCTTAAAATGGCGGTCCTGCCACGCCCACACCTTGACTCCAACCAAGATGATTTTAAAAACTTTTGATCTTCAAGGGGTCAAGAGTAAACACAGTGATTTTCATGTGAATCCGGCAAAACCCCTAGGAGGAGTTCGTTAAATTCCGATGCCTGAAATCGGCAAAAATGGCCTAATTTTTGAATTTTCAACGCCACCTAGCGGGCATCCTGTGCAATCGACAAAAACGTCCCAAAAGCAAATCCATTTGTCTTGGCAAGCTCAACATGCCTACCAAATTTCAGCATAATCGGGCAAACCACAGATTTTTTCATGAATTTTTAAATTTTTCTAGGGGCGCTGTGGAGCCATTTTGCCCCCCCACTGACGAAACCAATAAAAATCATAGAATTTTCAGCAAACCTGATTTTTTTCAGCCACATTTTTGTTCGAATTGAAACACGTTAAAGCCCCCAAAAAGCCCTGTAAAGTGGAAGAATAATAATAATTAAAGCCGCGGCGGCGCTCACGGGCCCTCGCACACCGATGCACCGCCGAGAGCGAGCCACCGCCAATCCCCTCTGCTCGCCAACTGGAGGTAAAGTTGCTTTAGGTCTGTCGTGAGGAATTGCATGGAAATGTTCTTCAGACCTGTCACTGTCGCCTGTCACGGAAAGATGCTCAAAATGTCCACCCCGTTACACCCACACTGTTAATTGACAACAAGAGATTTTGATAAGTTTTTCTTGTCACAGGGCTCAAGAGTGTCCACACCCGTTTTCGTGACATTCAGCTGAAATCTGCAGGAGAAGTTCGCAAAAGTATGACACATGCACAATTTTGCTAATTTCCTGTCATCATGAGGGGCGCTGTCAGTATGGCTAAATATGACCATGTGAATGGCTTCAGGGCGGGACTCTTATGATATGCATGAAGTTTGGTGCATGTCGGACAATTTACCCTGAAGCCATAAGCATTTGAATTTTCATGGCGAATCGCTTAAAATGGCGGCCCTGCCACACCCCACACCATGACTCCCACCGAAATGAATTTAATATCTTTTTTGATCTTCAAGGGGTCAAGAGTATACACTGCGATTTTCATGAGAATCGGACAAAATCCTAGGAGGTGTTCGTTAAAAACGCATAGCGTGCAAATCGCCAAAAATGGCCGTTCAATTAAAAATGGCCGACTTCCTGTTGACTTTAGCCTATGGTGTCATGAGACTTTTTTGTAGATGTGGGTGTGATACATATGTCCAGCAACTTTCATCAGTGTAACGTGCAGGGGAAGGCCTTGGGGGCTGCAGTTTAGAGGGCGCTTAGCGAGGCAGTTGGCCCGCCCACTTGCAAAACCAAGACAATTAGTAATTGTCTATGGAAACTGACCAGCTTGTGAAGTTTGGTATGTAAAGAACAAAGTTTACCTAAATTTATTAGGGAATCAATGTTCACGGCGAGATGCTCAAAATGGCCGCCCCATCACGGCCCCAGGGTTATTCCGAATAAGAAGATTTTAATAACTTTTCATGGTACAGGTCTCAAGAGTGTCCACGCCCGTTTTAGTGACATTCAGATGAAATCTGTAGGAGAAGTTCGCAAAAGTATGACACATGCCCAATTTGTGTTATTTCCTGTCGCCAGGAGGGGGCGCTGTCAGTGTGGCTGAATATGACCACTTGAGAGGTTTTAGGGCGGGAATCTTATAATACGCCTGACTTTTGGTGCAGGTCGGACAAATATCACTGAAGTTATAAGCATTTGAAATTTCATGGCATAACGCTTAAAATGGCGGCCCTGTCATGCCCACACCGTCACTCCAACCAAGATGATTTTAATAACTTTTGATCTTCAAGGGGTCAAGAGTAAAGACAGTGATTTTCATGAGAATCCAGCAAAACCCCTTGGAGGAGTTCGTTAAATTCCGATGCCTGAAATCGGCAAAAATTGCCTAATTTTGTATTTTCAACGCCACCTAGCGGACATCCTGTGCATTGGACAAAAAGGTCCCAAAAGGCAAATCCGTTTGTCTTGGCAAGCTCTACATGCCTTCCAAATATCAGCATAATTGGGCAAACCACAGATTTTTCATGAATTTTTAAATTTTTCAAGGGGGCGCTGTGGAGCCATTTTGCCCCACACACTTGCGAAACCTATAAAATCATAGAATTTTCACCAGGCCTGATTTTTCAGCCACATTTTTGTTCGAATTAAAACACGTTAAAGCCCCCAAAAAGCCCTGTAAAGTGGAAGAATAATCATGAGAATAATAATAAGAATTAAAGCCGTAAGCGGCGTTGTACGGGCCCTCGCACACCGATGCACCGCCGAGAACGAGCCACCGCCAATCCCTGAGCTCGCCGACTGGAGGTAATGTTGCTTGGATCTGTCGCAGGAATTGCATATCAATGTTCTTCAGACCTGTCACTGTCGCATGTCAAGGAAAGATGCTCAAAATGGCCGCCCCGTCACACCCACACCGTTAATTGACAACAATAGATTTTGATACGTTTTCATGTCACAGGGCTCAAGAGTGTCCACACCCTTTTTCGTGACATTCAAATGAAATCAGCAGGAGAAGTTTGCAAAAGTATGACACATGCACAATTTTGGTAATTTCCTGTCGCCAGGAGGGGGTGCTGTCAGTATGACTAAATATGACCATGTGATTGGCTTCACGGCGGGACTCTTATGATATGCATAAAGTTTGGTGTAGGTCGGACAATGTACACTGAAGTTATAAGTATTTGAATTTTCATGGTGAATTGCTTAAAATGGCGGCCCTGCCACGCCCACACCGTGACTCCCAACCGAAATGAATTTAATAACTTTTGATCTTCAATGGGTCAAGAGTACACACAGCAATTTTCATGAGAATCAGACATAATCCCGAGGAGGAGTTCGTTGAAAAGCATAGCGATGCAAATCGCCAAAAATGGCCGTTCAATTAAAAATGGCCGACTTCCTGTTGACTTTAGCCTATGGTGTCAAGAGACTTTTTTGTAGACGTGGGTGTGATACATATGTCCAGCAACTTTCATCAGTGTCGTGGAAGAAGGCCTTGGGGCAGCAGTTTTGAGGCGCTAAGCGAGGCAGTTGGCCCCGCACACTTGCAGAACCAATACAATTAGTAACTGTTTATGGAAACTGACCAGCATGTGAAGTTTGGTATGTAAAGAACAAAGTTTACCTAAATTTATTAGTGAATCAATGTTCACGGCGAGATGCTCAAAATGGCCGCCTCATCACGCCCACAGGGTTAATCCGAACAAGAAGATTTTAATAACTTTTGATCTTCAAGGGGTCAAGAGTAAACACAGTGATTTTCGTGAGAATCGGGCAAAACCCCTAGGAGGAGTTCGTTAAATTCCGATGCCTGAAATCGGCAAAAATGGCCTAATTTTTGAATTTTCAACGCCACCTAGCGGTCTTCCTGTGCATTGGACAAAAACGTCCCAAACAGCAAATCCGTTTGTCTTGGCAAGCTCGACATCCCTACCAAATTTCAGCATAATCGGGCAAACCACAGATTTTTCATGAATTTTTAAATTTTTCTAGGGGGCGCTGTGGAGCCATTTTGCCCAGCCCACTGGCGAAACCAATAAAATCATAGAATTTTCACCAGGCCTGATTTTTCAGCCACAAATTTTTTCGAATTGAAACACGTTAAAGCCCTCAAAAAGCCCTGTAAAGGGGAAGAATAATAAGAATAATAATAATAATCACTACAGATACAATACGGTCCTCGCACCGTGAGTGCTCGGGCCCGTAATTAAAGCCGCAAGCGGCGTTGTACGGGCCCTCGCACACCGATGCACCGCCGAGAAAGAGCGACCGCCAGTCCCTGGGCTCGCCGACTGGAGGTAAGGTTGCTTGGGTCTGTCGCAGGAATTGCATATCAATGTTCTTCAGACCTGACACTGTCGCCTGTCACGGAAAGATGCTCAAAATGGCCGCCCCGTCACACCCACACTGTTAATTGACAACAAGAGATTTTGATAACTTTTCATGTCAGAGGGCTCAAGAGTGTCCACACCGTTTTTCGTGACATTCAAATGAAATCTGCAGGAGAAGTTTGCAAAAGTATGACACATGCACAATTTTGGAAATTTCCTGTCGCCAGGAGGGGGCGCTGTCAGTATGACTAAATATTACCACGTGAATGGCTTCAGGGCAGGACTGTTATGATATGCATAAAGTTTTGTGCAGGTCGGACAATTTACACTGAAGTCATAAGCATTTGAATTTTCATGGCGAATCGCTTAAAATGGCGGCCCTGCCACGCCCACAGCAAGAATCCCACCGAAATGAATTTAATAACTTTTGCTCTGCAAGGGGTCAAGAGTACACACAGCGATTTTCATGAGAATCAGACAAAATCCCAAGGAGGAGTTCGTGAAAGTACGCAACGTGCAAATCGCCAAAAATGGCCGTTCAATTGAAAATGGCCGACTTCCTGTTGACTTTTGCCTATGGTGTCAAGAGACTTTTTTGTAGACGTGGGTGTGATACATATGTCCAGCAACTTTCATCAGTGTACGTGCAGGAAGGCCTTGGGGCTGCAGTTTAGAGGGCGCTTGCGAGGCAGTTGGCCCCGCCCACTTGCAAAACCAATACAATTAGTAATGTTCTATGGAAACTGACCAGCTTGTGAAGTTTGGTATGTAACGAACAAAGTTTTCCTCAATTTATTAGGGAATCAATGTTCATGGCGAGATGCTGAAAATGGCCCCCATTACGCCTGCAGAGGGTTAATCCGAACAAGAAGATTTTTTATAACTTTTCATGTCGAGGTCTCAAAAGTGTCCACGCCCGTTTTCATGACATTCAGATGAAATCTGTAGGAGGAGTTCGCAAAAGTATGACACATGCCCAATTTTTGTCATTTCCTGTCGCCAGGAGGGGGCGCTGTCAGTATGGCTGAATATGACCATTTGCGTGGTTTCAGGGCGGGACTCTTATAATACTCCTGACTTTTGGTGCACGCCGGACAAAAATCACTGAAGTTATAAGCATTTGAAATTTCATGGCAAAACGCTTAAAAATGGCCCTGCTACACGCCCACACCTCGACTCCAACCGAGATGATTTTAATAACTTTTTGATCTTCAAGGGGTCCAGAGTAAACACAGTGATTTTCATGAGAATCCGCAAAACCCCTAGGAGGAGTTCGTAAAATTCGATGCCTGAAATCGCAAAATGGCCTAATTTTTGAATTTTCAACGCCACCTAGCGGTCTTCCTGTGCATTGGACAAAACGTCCCAAACGGCAAATCCGTTTGTCTTGGCAAGCTCTACATGCCTACCAAATTTCAGCATAATCGGGCAAACCACAGATTTTTCATGAATTTTTTAAGTTTGCTAGGGGCGCTGTGGAGCCATTTTGCCCGCGCCCACTGGCGAAACCAATAAAATCATAGAATTTTCACCAGGCCTGATTTTTTTCAGCCACATTTTTGTTCGAATTGAAACACGTTAAAGCCCCCAAAAAGCCCTGTAAAGTGGAAGAATAATAATAATTAAGGCCGCAAGCGGCGTTGTACGGGCCCTCGCACACCGATGCACCGCCGAGAACGAGCCACCGCCAATCCCTGCGCTCGCCAACTGGAGGTAAAGTTGCTTAGGTCTGTCGCAGGAATTGCATGTAAATGTTCTTCAGACCTGTCACTGTCGCCTGTCACGGAAAGATGCTCAAAAATGTCCACCCCGGCCACACCCACACTGTTAATTGACAACAAGAGATTTTGATAAGTTTTCATGTCACAGGGCTCAAGAGTGTCCACACCCGTTTTCGTGACTTTCAGATGAAATCTGCAGGAGAAGTTCGCAAAAGTATGACACTTGCACAATTTTGGTAATTTCCTGTCGCCAGGAGGGGGCGCTGTCAGTATGGCTAAATATGACCATGTGAATGGCTTCAGGGCGGGACTCTGATGATATGCATAAAGTTTGGTGCATGTCGGACATTTAACACTGAAGTCATAAGCATTTGAATTTTCATGGCGAATCGCTGAAAATGGCGGCCCTGCCACGCCCACACCATGACTCCCACCGAAATATATTTGATAACTTTTGCTCTTCAAGGGGTCTAGAGTATACACAGCGATTTTCATGAGAATCGGACAAAATCCCTAGGAGGAGTTCGTTAAAGTATGCAACGTGCAACTCGCCAAAAACGGCCGTTCAATTAAAAATGGCCGACTTCCTGTTGACTTTAGCTTATGGTGTCAAGAGACTTTTTTTGTAGACGTGGGTGTGATACTATGTCCAGCAACTTCCATCAGTGTACGTGCAGGAAGGCCTTGGGGCTGCAGTTTAGAGGGCGCTAGCGAGGCAGTCGGCCCCGCCTACTTGCAAAACCAATACAATTAATAATTGTCAATGGAAACTGACCAGCTTTTGACGTTTGGTATGTAAAGAACAAAGTTTACCTAAATTTATTAGGGAATCAATGTTCACGGCGAGATGCTGATAATGGCCGCCCCATCACGCCCACAGGGTTAATCCGAACAAGGAGATTTTAATAACTTTTCATGGAACAGGTCTCAAGAGTGTCCACGCCCGTTTTCATGACATTCAGATGAAATCTGTAGGAGGAGTTCGCAAAAGTATGACACATGCCCAATTTTTTGTCATTTCCTGTCGCCAGGAGGGGGCGCTATCAGTATGGCTGAATATGACCAATTGAGTGGTTTCAGGGCGGGACTCTTATAATACTCCTGACGTTTGGTGGACGTCAGACAAATATCACTGAAGTTATAAGCATTTGAAATTTCATGGCAAAACGCTTAAAATGGCGGCCCTGCCACGCCCACACCTTGACTCCAACCGAGATGATTTTAATAACTTTTGATCTTCTAGGGGTCAAGAGTAAACACAGTGATTTTCATGAGAATCCGGCAAAACCCCTAGGAGGAGTTCGTTAAATTCCGATGCCTGAAATCGGCAAAAATGGCCTAATTTTTGAATTTTCAACGCCACCTAGCGGTCTTCCTGTGCATTGGACAAAAACGTCCCAAATGACAAATCCGTTTGTCTTGGCAAGCTCTACATGCCTACCAAATTTCAGCATAATCGGGCAAACCACAGATTTTTTCATGAATTTTTAAATTTTTTCTAGGGGCGCTGTGGAGGCATTTTGCCCCGCCCACCGGGCGAAACCAATAAAATCAAAGAATTTTCACCAGGCCTGATTTTTCGGGCAGATTTTTTGTTCGAATTGAAACACGTTAAAGCCCCCAAAAGCCCTGTACAGTGGAAGAATAATAATAATTAAAGCCGCGAAGCGGCGTTATGGAACCCTCGCACACCGATGCACCGCCGAGAACGAGCCACCGCCAATCCCTGCGCCGCCAACTGGAGGTTAAGTTGCTTAGGTCTGTACTTGAGGAATTGCATGTAAATGTTCTTTCAGACCTGTCACTTTCGCCTGTCACTGAAAGATGCTCAAAATGTCCAACCTGTCACACCCACACTGTTAATTGACAACAAGAGATTTTGATAAGTTTTCATGTCACAGGGCTCAAGAGTGTCCAAACACATTTTCCTGACATTCAGATGAAATGTGCAGGAGAAGTTCGCAAAAGTATGACACATGCACAATTTTGCTAATTTCCTGTCACCAGGAGGGGGCGCAGTCAGTATGGCTAAATATGACCATGTGAATGGCTTCAGGGCGGGACTCTTATGATATGCATAAAGTTTGGTGCATGTCGGACAATTTACACTGAAGCCATAAGCATTTGAATTTTCATGGCGAACCGCTTAAAATGTCGGCTGCCACACCCCACACCAAAACTCCCAATCTAAAATGAATTTAATAACTTTTTGCTCTTCAAGGGTCAAAGAGTACACACTGCAATTTTCATGAGAATCGGACAAAATCCCTAGGAGGAGTTTGTTAAAAGCATAACGTGCAAATCGCCAAAATGGCCGTTGAATTAAAAAATGGCCGACTTCCTGTTAACTTTAGCCTATGGTGTCAAGAGACTTTTTTGTAGACGTGGATGTGATACATATGTCCAGCAACTTCCATCAGTGTACGTGCAGGAAGGCCTTGGGGCTGCAGTTTTGAGGGCGCTAGCAAGGCACTTGGCCCCGCCCACTTGCAAAACCAATACAATTAATAATTGTCTATGGAAACTGACCAGCTTGTGAAGTTTGGTATGTAAAGAAGAAAGTTTACCCTAAATTTATTAGGGAATCAATGTTCACGGCGAGATGCTGATAATGGCCGCCCCATTACGCCCACAGGGTTAATCCGAACAAGAAGATTTTAATAACTTTTCATGTCACAGGTCTCAAGAGTGTCCACGCCCGTTTTCATGACATTCAGATGAAATCTCCAGGAGGAGTTCGCAAAAGTATGACACATGCCCAATTTTTGTCATTTCCTGTCACCAGGAGGGGGCGCTGTCAGTATGGCTGAATATGACCATTTGAGTGGTTTCAGGGCGGGACTCTTATAATACTCCTGACGTTTGGTGCACGCCGGACAAATAAAACTGAAGTTATAAGCATTTGAAATTTCATGGCAAAACGCTTAAAATGGCGGCCCTGCCACGCCCACATTTTGACTCCAACCGAGATGATTTTAATAACTTTTTTGATCTTCAAGGGGTCAAGAGTAAACACAGTGATTTTCATGAGAACCGCAAAAACCCTAGGAGGAGTTCGTTAAATTCCGATGCCTGAAATCGCAAAAATGGCCTAATTTTTGAATTTTCAACGCCACCTAGCGGTCTTTCTGTGCATTGGACAAAAACGTCCTAAAATGGCAAATCCATTTGTCTTGGCAAGCTCTACATGCCTACCAAATTTCAGCATAATCGGCAAACCACAGATTTTTCATGAATTTTTTAATTTTTTTTAGGGGCGCTAGGAGCCATTTCGCCCCCACTGGCTAAAACCAATAAAATCATGGAATTTTCACCAGGCCTGATTTTTTCAGCCACATTTTTTGTTCGTTGAATTGAAACACGTTAAAGCACCCAAAAAGCCCTGTAAAGTGGAAGAATAATAATAATAATAATAATAAAAGTTTAAGCGGGCGTTATGCGGCCCTCGCGACACCGATGCACCGCCGAGAACGAGCCACCGCCAACTTCGCGCCGCCAACTGGAGGTAAAGTTGCTTTAGGTCTGTCGCAGGAATTGCATGTAAATGTTCTTCAGACCTGTCACTGTCGCCTGTCACGGAAAGATGCTCAAAATGTCCACCCTGTTACACCCACACTGTTAATTGACAACAAGAGATTTTGATAAGTTTTCTTGTCACAGGGCTTAAGAGTGTCCGCACCCTTTTTCGTGACATTCAGCTGAAATCTGCAGGAGAAGTTCGCAAAAGTATGACACATGCACAATTTTGCTAATTTCCTGTCACCATGAGGGGGCGCTGTCAGTATGGCTAAATATGACCATGTGAATGGCTTTAGGGCGGACTCTTATGATATGCATAAAGTTTAGTGCATGTCGGACAATTTACACTGAAGTCATAAGCATTTGAATTTTCATGGCGAATCGCTTAAAATGGCGGCCCTGCCACGCCCACACCATGACTCCCACCGAGATGAATTTAATAACTTTTGCTCTTCAAGGGGTCAAAAGTGCACAGAGCGATTTTCATGAGAATCGGAAAAAATCCCTAGGAGGAGTTCGTTTAAAAGCACGGTGCAAATCGCCAAACATGGCCGCTCAATTCAAAATGGCCGACTTCCTGTTGACTTTAGCCTATGGTGTCAAGGGACTTTTTTTGTAGACGTGGGTGTGATACATATGTCCAGCAACTTTCATCAGTAATCACGTGCAGGCAGGCCTTGGGGCTGCAGTTTAGAGGGCGCTTAGCAGGCAGTTGGCCCCCGCCCACTTGCAAAACCAATACAATTAGTAATTGTCTATGGAACCTGACCAGCTTCTGAAGTTTGGTATGTATAGAACAAAGTTTACGTAAATTTTTAGTGAATCAATGTTCACGGCGAGATGCTGAAAATGGCCGCCCCATTACGCCCACAGGGTTAATCTGAAAAAGAAGATTTTAATAACTTTTCATGGTCCAGGTCTCAAGAGTGTCCACGCCCGTTTCTATGACATTCAGATGAAATCTGTAGGAGGAGTTCGCAAAAGTATGACACATGCCCAATTTTTGTCATTTCCTGTCGCCAGGAGGGGGCGCTGTCAGTATGGCTGAATATGACCATTTGAGTGGTTTCAGGGCGGGACTCTTATAATACGCCTGATGTTTTGTGCAAGTCGGACAAATATCACTGAAGTTATAAGCATTTGAAATTTCATGGCAAAACGCTCAAAATGGCGGCCCTGCCACGCCCATACCGTGACTCCAATCGAGAGCATTTTAATAACTTCTGATCTTCAAGGGGTCAAGAGTGAACACAGTGATTTTCATGAGAATCGGGCAAAACCCCTAGGAGGAGTTCGTTAAATTCCGATGCCTGAAATCGGCAAAAATTGCCTTATTTTGTATTTTCAACGCCACCTAGCGGGCATCCTGTGCATTGGACATAAATGTTCCAAGAGCAAATCCGTTTGTCTTGGCAAGCTCTACATGCCTACCAAATTACAGCATAATCGGGCAAACCACAGATTTTTCATGAATTTTTTAATTTTTCTAGGGGGCGCTGTGGAGCCATTTTACCCCCTCTGGCGAAACCAAAAAATCATAGAATTTTCACCAGGCCTGATTTTTCAGCCACATTTTTGTTCGAATTGAAACACGTTAAAGCCCCCAAAAAGCCCTGTAAAGTGGAAGAATAATAATAATAATAATAAGAATAATAATAATAATCATTGCAGATACAATACGGTCCTCGCACCGTGAGTGCTCGGGCCCGTAATAATAAGAATAATAATAATAATCACAACAGATACAATACGGTCCTCGCACCGTGAGTGCTCGGGCCCGTAATAAGAATAATAATAATTAAAGCCGCAAGTGGCGTTGTACGGGCCCTCGCATACCGATGCACCGCCGAGAACGAGCCCCCGCCAATCCCTGCGCAAGCCGACTGGAGGTAACGTTGCTTGGGTCTGTCGCAGGAATTGCATGTAAACGTTCTTCAGACCTGTCACTGTCGCCTGTCACGAAAAGATCCTCAAAATGGCCACCCCATCACACCCACACCGTTAATTAACAACAAGAGATTTTGCTATGTTTTCAAGTCACAGGGCTCAAAAGTGTCCACACCCTTTTTCTTGACATTCAGATGATATCTGCAGGAGAAGTTCGCAAAAGAATGACACATGCACAATTTTGGTAATTTCCTGTCGCCAGGAGTGGGTGCTGTCAGTCTGGCTAAATATGACCATGTGAATGGCTTCAGGGCGGGACTTTTATGATATGCATAAAGTTTGGTGCATGTCGGATAATGCACACTGAATTCATCAGCATTTGAATTTTCATGGCGAATCGCTTAAAATGGCGGCCCTGCCACGCCCACACCATGACTCCCACCGAAATGAATTTAATATCTTTTGATCTTCAAGGGGTCAAGAGTATACACTGCGATTTTCATGAGAATCGGACAAAATCCCTAGGAGGAGTTCGTTAAAGTACGCAACGTGCAAATCGCCAAAAATGGCCGTTCAATTCAAAATGGCCGACTTCCTGTTGACTTTAGCCTATGGTGTCAAAGAGACTTTTTGTAGACGTGGGTGTGATACATATGTCCAGCAACTTTCATCAGTGTACGTGCAGGAAGGCCTTGGGGCTGCAGTTTAGAGGGCGCTTAGCGAGGCAGTTGGCCCCGCCCACTTGCAAAACCAATACAATTAGTAATTGTCTATGGACACTGACCAGCTTCTGAAGTTTGGTATGTAAAGAACAAAGTTTACCTATATTTATTAGGGAATCAATGTTCACGGCGAGTAGATGCTGAAAATGGCCACTTTATTACATCCCACAGGCTTAATCCAACAAGAAGATTTTAATAACTTTTCATGGTACAGGTCTCAAGAGTGTCCACGCCCGTTTTAGTGACATTCAGATGAAATCTGTAGGAGGAGTTCGCAAAAGTATGACACATGCCGAATTTTGGCCATTTTTTTGTCGCCAGGAGGGGGCGCTATCAGTATGGCTGAATATGACCATTTGAGGGTTTCAGGGGCACTCTTATAATACGCCTGACGTTTGGTGCACGTTGGACAAATAACACTGAAGTAATAAGCATTTGAAATTTTATGACAAAACACATAAAATGGCGGCCCTGCCACACCCACACTGTAACTCCGACCGAAATGATTTTAATAACTTTTGATCTTCAAGGGGTCAAGAGTAAACACAGTGATTTTCATGAGAATCCGGCAAAACCCCTAGGAGAAGTTCGTTAAATTCGATGCCTGAAATCGCAAAAATGCCCTAATTTTTGAATTTTCAACGCCCATAAGCGGTCTTCCTGTGCATTGGACAAAAACGTCCCCAAATGGCAAATCCGTTTGTCTTGGCAAGCTCTACATGCCTACCAAATTTCAGCATAATCGGGCAAATCACAGATTTTTCATGAATTTTTAATTTTTTCTAGGGGCGCTGTGGAGCCATTTTGTTCTTCTGCCCACTGGCGAAACCTATAAAATCATAGAATTTTCACCAGGCCTGATTTTTCAGTCTCATTTTTGTTTGAATTGAAACACGGTAAAGCCCCCAAAAAGCCCTGTAAAGTGGAAGAATAATAATAAGAATAATAATAATAATCACAACAGATACAATACGGTCCTCGCACCGTGAGTGCTTGGGCCCGTAATAATCACAACAGATACAATACGGTCCTCGCACCATGAGTGCTCGGGCCCGTAATAATCACAACAGATCCAATACGGTCCTCGCACCGTGAGTGCTCGGGCCCGTAATAATCACAACAGATACAATACGGTCCTCGCACCGTGAGTGCTCGCCCGTAATAATAAGAATAATAATAATAATAATCACTACAGATACAATACGGTCTCGCACGTGAGTGCTCAGGCCCGTAATAATAATAATAATCACTACAGATCTGTCTGGTCCTCGCACCGTGAGTGCTCGGTCCCGTAATAATCACAACAGATACAATACGGTCCCTCGCACCGTGAGTGCTCGGGCCAGTAAATATAGCCGCAAGCGGCAATTCCGGGGTTCAAGCCACGAAAAAAACCATTAGTAGTTGAAAGCTTTAACAGCTTAATTAACGTGTTGCCACTAAACGTGGCGTGTCTCGGCCAGGTGACGGAAATCGACTGGGGTCGGCGATCACAAAATTACACATTGAAGCCAAAGATGAATTAAATCGGTCAAAGCGTTTTAGATTTTGCGCTCACAATAAACGGACGGACGGATCGACGGCCGGACGGATGAAGCTGAATTCTATATGCCCCGCCCCTAATACACCTTGACACCAAAGATGAATGGAATCGGTCAAACCGTTCTTGAGATATCATGTTGACAAGGTATTCATAGAAAGTGGTCAAATGGTGCATTGAATGACCTTGAGAATAATGGAAAGGTCACGAATCGAGTGGGCTGTGAGCACCCCTAATACACCTTGACACCAAAGATGAATGGAATCGGTCGAACCGTTCTTGAGATATCATGTTGACAAGGAATTTGTAAGTGGTCAAATGATCGTAATGACCTTGAGAATAATGCCAAGGTCACGTAAATCGAGTGGGCTGTGAGCACTCCCCTAATACACCTTGACACCAAAGATGAATGGAATCGGTCGAACCGTTCTTGAGATATCATGTTGACAAGGAATTTGTAAGTGGTCAAATGATCGTAATGACCTTGAGAATAATGCCAAGGTCACAAAAATCTCCTGGGATCGGCGTATCGCACCAACATACCTTAACACCAAAGATGAATGGAATCGGTCAAACCGTTCTTGAGATATCGCGTTCAGAACAAACAGGACATGATGGAAGGCCGGACGGAGCTGAATACAATGTCCCCCGCTCCGCTCACTATTGTGGCGGTGGGGGACAAAAACCACTTTAAGTGTGTGTTGCAGGTTTTTATGTGGACCTATTTTGCCTGTGTAATGATTGGACTAACAATTTATGATTCATATTCTGATTTGTGTTATGTTAGGCTATTTTGTGCATTTATGGCACCCCCTACTGTTCGATTTGATTGAAAGTTTCAGGATATGTTTAAGGTTCTTATGTGGACATATCCTCTGAGTTTTGTAATGATTGGAAAAACTATTTATGATTTATAGTCTGATTTGTGTTATGCCACATTGCTTTGTTTTGCATTTATAGCGCCCCCTATAGGACAATTTGAATGAAATTTTCTGGATATGTTTCAGGTACTTATATGAATATATCCTGCGAGTTTTATGGCTATAGGACAAACAATTGCTGATTTATAGTCTGATTTGTGCTTAGTTATACCACGCTGCTTTGTTTTGCATTTATAGCGCCCCCTATCAGTAAATTTGAATGAAATTTTCAGAATATGTTTCTAATACTTATATAAATATATCCTGTGAGTTTTATGGCTATAGGACAAACAATTGCTGATTTATAGTCTGATTTGTGTTATACCACGCTGCTTTGTTTTGCATTTATAGCGCCCCCTATCAGTCAATTTGAATGAAATTTTCTGGGTATGTTTCAAGTACTTATATGAATATATCCTGTGAGTTTTATGGCTATAGGACAAACAATTGCTGATTTATAGTCTGATTTGTGTTATACCACGCTGCTTTGTTTTGCATTTATAACGCCCCCTATCAGTCAATTTGAATGAAATTTTCAGATTATGTTTCAAGTACTTATTTGAATATATCCTGTGAGTTTTATGGCTATAGGACAAACAATTGCTGATTTATAGTCTGATTTGTGTTATACCACGCTGCTTTGTTTTGCATTTATAACGCCCCCTATCAGTCAATTTGCATGAAATTTTCAGAGTATGTTTCAAGTACTTATTTGAATATATCCTGTGAGTTTTATGGCTATAGGACAAACAATTGCTGATTTATAGTCTGATTTGTGTTATACCATGCAGCTTTGTTTTGCATTTATAGCGCCCCCTATCAGTCAATTTGCATGAAATTTGCAGAGTAGGTTTCAAGTACTTATATGAATATATCCTGTGAGTTTTATGGCTATAGGACAAACAATTGCTGATTTATAGTCTGATTTGTGTTATACCACGCTGCTTTGTTTTGCATTTATAGCGCCCCCTATCAGTCAATTTGAATGAAATTTTCTGGGTATGTTTTAGGTACTAACATAAATATATCCTGTGAGTTTTATGGCTATAGGACAAACAATTGCTGATTGATAGTCTGATTTGTTTTATAGCGCCCCCTATGGGCAAAATTGCATGAAACTGTCAAGGTATGTTCTTGGTACTTATATGGACATATGCTGCAAGTTCTGTGATGATTGGCCCAATGTTTGTTGAATTTTGTCCATTTATGTGCTAAGCCACGCCCCCGCTGAAGTTCATTGGTCAATATCTTGGAAACGAAATGAGTTTTTAACAAGCTTTTTGCAATCTTTGATAAGGTTGGTCGACTGATGATTCACAGCAAATTTCGAAGTAATCGGACCTACGGCCTAGGAGGAGATGTCAAAAATGTGTTTTTCAAAAAATTCAAAATTCTGTAAAATCACATATGGCGGACTTTAGAGTTCCATTTGGGAAAGTTGTGGAGATTCAACCAAGGAATGTCTACACCAAGTTTCGTGTAAATCGGACTTACAGCGTAAGAGTTATGACCCTTAAAGTGAAAACCTGTTTTTCTTAAATTATAGCGCCACCATCAGGCCGATTGAGTTAAAAATGCCTTGGTCAGCATTTACACACAACTTCCAACCAATGTGCAAAATTTCAGGTCTCTACCATTTACCATCTCACGGGAATGTGCGAAAACATTTCTGAAGAAGAAAAGAAATAACAAGAGCCATCCGAGATTTCTGATCTCCGCCAAAGGATGATGTTGATACAAATGCAAGATCTTTCTCTTTGGAAGATTTAAGGACCACCCATGTGACAAGTTTAAATGGGATTTTTGTATGTTTGAAGCATCCATTCTCCAAAGCCGTCATCAAGGACAGAGCGATCATGATCATCACGTGACCATGATGTCACGAGATGATCGTGTGATTGGCGCAATCGCATCGATGTGACTGCACAGGCCGTGATTGGACAATCACTGCCGGTGTATGATTGCGCAATCAGTGGTGTGATTGGATAATCACCGCTGCTGGCGTGTGATTGGACAATGGCGCCCTGGTGTGATCGGCGCAATCAGTGGCCTGACTGGACAATTACCTCGGTCTGATTGCGCAATCACTTTCCACCTTTGATTTGATCAAAATCTGTTCATTAGTTTCGGAGAAATGTCACTGAGATTGTAAATCCAGATCCGGATCCAGAATCCAAATCCGGATATGGATCATGACACAATTTTAATGGAGTCGTCCCTTGACCAAGATCTATCTCTGGTGAAAATTTCATGAAGATCCGTCCAAGTAGTTTCAAGATATGCCAGTAAGATTGTAAATACAGATCCGGATCCAGAATCCAGATCCGGATCCGGATCATCACAAAAATTTTAATGGAGTCGCCCCTGGCCCAAGATCTGCCTCTGGTGAAAATTTCATGAAGATCCGTCCAGTAGTTTCGAGAAATCCTGTCCACAGACAGACAGAAGGACGGACAAATAAATAAACCGATTTCGATCGCATTATCTCCTTGACGGAGATAATAATAATAGTAATAAATATAGCATAGCGGCAATTCGGGTTCTAGCCACTAAAAGACCGTTAGTAGTTGAAAGCTTAAACAGCTTAATTAACAAGTGTTGCCACTAAGCGTGGCCATGTCCCCGCCAGGTGGACGAAATCGACTGGGGTCGGCTTATCACAAAATTACACATTGAAGCCAAAGATGAATTAAATTGGTCAAAGTGTTCTCGAGGTTTCGCGTTCACAACAAATGGGACGTGACGGACGGACAGCCGGACGGATGGACTGATGGAGCTAAATACTATGTCCCCCGGCCTTAATACTCCGTGACCCCAAGGATGAATGGAATCGGTCAAACCGTTCTTGATATATCGCGTTCACAACAAACGGGATGGGACGGACGGACAGCTGGACAAATGGAGCTGAATTCTATATCATACGCCTAATACACCTTGACACCAAAGATGAATGGAACCGGTCAAACTGTTCTTGAGATATCATGTTGACAAGGTATTTGTAAGTGGTCAAATGGTCGTGATGACTTTGAGAATAATGGCAAGGTCAAGTAAATCGAGTGAGTTGTGAGCACCCCCCTCATAGACCTTGACACCAAAGATGAATGGAATCGGTCAAACCTTTCTTGAGATATCGTGTTCACAACAAACGGGACATGACGGACAGACAGAGGCGGACCCCACCCGAATACACCTTGAAACCAAAGACGAATGGAATAGGTCAAACCGTTCTTGAGATATCATGTTCACAACAAATGGGACATGACGGACAGATGGAAGCACGGACGGAGCTGAATGCTATGTCACCCTCCCTAATACACCTTGACACCAAAGATGAATGGAATCGGTCAATCCTTTCTTGAGATATCGTGGTTCACAACAAACGGGACATGACGGACAGACGGACGGGCGGATTTGAGCTGAATACTATGTCCCTGCCCGAAAACACCTTGACACCAAAGATTAATGGAATCGGTGAACCATTCTTGAGATATCACGTTCACAAACAAACGGACGGACAGACGGACGGACGGCTGGGCGGGGACGGATGGAGCTGAATAGTATGTCCCCCGCCGCTAATACACCTTGACACCAAAGATGAATGTAATTGGTCAAACTGTTCTTGAGATATCATGTTGACAAGGAATTTGTAAGTGGTCAAATGATCGTAATGACCTTGAGAATAATGCCAAGGTCACGGAAATCTACTTGGGTCGGCGTATCACACCAATATATACTTAACACCAAAGATGAATGGAATCGGTCAAACTGTTCTTGAGATATCGCATTCAGAACATGCGGGACATGATTTGACGGGTCGGACGGAGTTGAATAATGTCCCTGCTCCGCTCGCTTATCGTGGCGGCAGGGGACAAAACCACTTTAAGAGTGTGTTGCAGGTTTTTATGTGGACCTATTTTGCCAGTTTAATGATTGGACTAACAACTAATGATGCATAGTCTGATTTGTGTTATGTTAGGCTATTTTGTGCATTTATGGCACCCCCTACTGGTCAATTTGATTGAAACTTTCAGGCTATATTTTAGGTTCTTATGTGGACATATCCTGTGAGTTTTGTAATGATTGGAAAAACTATTTATAATTTATAGTCTGATTTGTGTTATACCGCACTGCTTTGTTTTGCATTTATAGCACCCCCAATAGGACAATTTGAATGAAATTTTCAGAGTATGTTTCAAGTATTTTTATGAATATATCCTGTGAGTTTTATGACTATAGGACACACCATTGCTGATTTATAGTCTGATTTGTGTTATACCATGCTGCTTTGTTTTGCAGTTATAGCGCCCCCTATCAGTCAATTTAAATGAAATTTGCTGGGTATGTTTCAGGTACTTATATGAATATATCCTGTGAGTTTTATGGCTATAGGACAAACAATTGCTGATTTATAGTATGATTTGTGTTATAGCGCCCCCTATCGGCCGATTTGCATGAAACTGTCAAGGTATGTTCCTGGTACTTATATGGACATATTCTGCAAGTTCTGTGATGATTGGTCCAATGGTTGTTGAATTTTGTCCATTTTTGTGCTAAGTCACGCCCTTGCTGAAGTTGGTCAATATCTTGGAAAGGAAATGAAATTTCAACAAGCTTTATGCAATCTTTGATAAGCTTGGTCCACTGATGATCCACAGCAAATTTCGAGTGAATCGGACATACGGCCTAGGAGAAGATGTCAAAAATGTGTTTTTCAAAGAATTCAAAATTTCGGAAAATCAAATAGGCGGATCTTAGAGTTCCTTAAAGGAAAGTTGTAGAGAATGGACCAAAGAATCTCAACCAAGTTTCATGTGAATCGGACTCACAGCCTAGGAGTTATGACCTTTAAAGTGAAAACCTGTTTTTCTTGAATTATAGCGCCACCATCAGGCCTACTGAGTTAAAAATGCCTTGGTCAGCATTTACACACAACTTCCAACCAATGTGCAAAATTTCAGGTCTCTACCATTTACCATCTCATGGGAATTTGCGAAAAAACATTTCTGAAGAAGAAGAAAAATAATAATAATAATAATAATAATAAAAATAAACCAGCACAAAAACAATTGGGTTTCAGCCCTACGGGCTTGAACCCCTAAATTTTGCCGTAAGCGGCAATTCCAGGGTTCAAGCCACGAAAGACCATTAGTAGTTGAAAGCTCTAACAGCTTAATTAACAAGTGTTGCCACTAACGCGTGGCCATGTCCCCGCCAGGTGACGGAAATCGACTGGGATGGGCGATCACAAAATTACACACTGAAGCCAAGATGAACTAAATTGGTCAAAGCGTTCTCGAGATTTCGCATTCACAACAAATGGGGCGTGACGGACGGATCGCCGGACGGATGGACTGATGGAGCTGAATACTATGTCCCCGGCATTAATACTCCTTGACCCCAAGGATGAATGGAATCGGGTCAAACCGTTCTTGAGATATCGCGTTCACAACAAACAGGATGGGGACGGACCGACAACCCGGATGGATGGAGCTGAATTCTATATCCTCCACCCTAATACACCTTGACACCAAAGATGAATGGAACCGTGAAACTGTTCTTGAGATATCATGTTGACAAGGTATTTGTAAGTGGTCAAATGGTCGTAATGACCTTGAGAATAATGGCAAGGTCACGAATCGAAAGTGAGTTGTGAGCACCCCCTAATACACCTTGACACCAAAGATGAATGGAATCGGTCAAACCTTTCTTGAGATATCGTGTTCACAACAAAGCGGGACATGACGGACAGACAGGCGGACGGACCCCCACCCTAATACACCTTGAAACCAAAGATGAATGGAATCGGTTAAACCGTTCTTGAGATATCACGTTCACAACAAACGGGACATGACAGACAGATGGACGCACGGACGGAGCTGAATACTATGTCCCCACCCCTAATACACCTTGACACCAAAGATGAATGGAATCGGTCAAACCTTTCTCGAGATATCGCGTTCACAACAAACGGGACGGGACAGACGGACGGACGGCTGGACGGACGGATGGAGCTGAATACTATGTGCCCCGCCGCTAATACACCTTGACACCAAAGATGAATGGAATCTGTCGAACCGTTCTTGAGATATCACGTTTACAACAAACGGGACAGGACCGACAGACGGACGGGTGGACGGAGCTGAATACTATGTCCCCGCCCTAATACACCTTGACATCAAAGATGAATGGAATCGGTCGAACCGTTCTTGAGATATCACGTTTACAACAAACGGGAAAGGAGTGGGCGGACAGACGGCAGGGCAGATGGATGGAGCTGAATACTATGTCCCCCGCCGCTAATACACCTTGACACCAAAGATGAATGGAATTGGTCAAACCGTTCTTGAGATATAATGTTGACAAGGAATTTGTAAGTGGTCAAATGATCGTAATGACCTTGAGAATAATGCCAAGGTCATGGAAATTTACTGGGGTCGGCGTATCACACAAATATACCTTAACATCAAAGATGAATGGAATCGGTCAAACCGTTCTTGAGATATCGCATTCAGAACAAAGCGGGACCTGACGGACGGCGGACGGAGCTGAATACAGTGTCCCTTGCTCACTTCGCTATCGTGGTTACAGGGGACAAAAACCACTTCAACAGTGTGTTGCAGGTTTTTATGTGCACCTATTTTGCCAGTGTAATGATTGGACTAACAACTAATGATGCATAGTCTGATTTGTGTTATGTTTGGCTATTTTATGCATTTATGGCACCCCCTACTGGTCAAATTGATTGAAACTTTCAGGCTATATTTCAGGTTCTTATGTGGACATATCCTGTGAGTTTTGTAATGATTGGAAAAACTATTTATGATTCATAGTCTGATTTGTGTTATACCACGTTGCTTTGTTTTGCATTTATAGCGCCCCCAATAGGACAATTTCAACGTGACGTGGGACGTGACGGACGTACGGCCGAACGGATGGACTGATGGAGCTGAATACTATGTCCCCCGGCATTAATACTCCTTGACCCCAAGGATGAATGGAATCGGTCAAACCGTTCTTGAGATATCATGTTGACAAGGTATTTGTAAGTGGTCAAATGGTCGTAATGACCTTGAGAATAATGGCAAGGTCACGTAAATCGAGTGAGTTGTGAGCACCCCCCTAATACACCCACCCCTGATTTGTGCTATACCACGCTGCTTTGTTTTGCATTTATAGCGCCCCCTATCAGTCAATTTGAATGAAATTTTCTGGGTATGTTTCAGGTACTTACATGAATATATCCTGTGAGTTTTATGGCAATAGGACAAACAATTGCTGATTTATAGTCTGATTTGTGTTATACCACACTGCTTTGTTTTGCATTTCTAGCACCCCCTACCAGTCAATTTGAATGAAATTTTCAGAGTATGTTTTAAGTACTTTTATGAATATATCCTGTGAGTTTTATGGCTATCGGACAAACAATTGCTGATTTATAGTCGGATTTGTGTTATACCATGCTGCTTTGTTTTGCAGTTATAGCGCCCTCTATCAGTCATTTTAAATGAAATTTGCTGGGTATGTTTCAGGTACTTATATGAATCTATCCTGTGAGTTTTATGCCTATAGGACAAAAAATTGCTGATTTATAGTCTGATTTGTGTTATAGCGCCCCCTATGGGCCGATTTGCATGAAACTGTCAAGGTCTTTTCCTGGTACTTGTATGGACATATATTGCAAGTTCTGTGATGATTGGCCCAATGGTTGTTGAATTTTGTCCATTTTTGTGCTAAGCCATGCCCCTGCTGAAGTTCATTGGTCAATATCTTGGAAACGAAATGAGATTTCAGCAAGCTTTATGCAATCTTCGATAAGCTTGGTCCACTGATGATCCACAGCAAATTTCGAAGGAATGGGACCCTCGGCCTAGAGGAGATGTCAAAAATTTGTTTTTCAAAGAATTCAAAATTTCGGAAAATCAAATATGGCGGATCTTAGAGGTCCTTATAGGAAAGTTGTAGAGAATGAACCAAAGAATGTCTGTACCAAGTTTCGTGTGAATCGGACTTACAACCTAGGAGTTATGACCTTTAAAGTGAAAACCTGTTTTTCTTGAATTATAGCGCCACCATCAGGCCTACTGAGTTAAAAATGCCTTAATCAGCATTTACACACAACTTCCAACCAATGTGCAAAATTTCAGGTCTCTACCATTTACCATCTCACGGAATTTGCGAAAACATTTCTGAAGAAGAAGAAAAATAATAATAAATATAGCCGCAAGCGGCAATTCCGGGGTTCAAGCCATGAAAGACCATTAGTAGTTGAAAGCTGTAACAGCTAAATTAACAAGTGTCGCCACTAAACATGGCCATGTCCCCCGCCAGGTGACAGAAATCGACTGGGGTCGGCGTATCAAAAAATTACACACTGAAGCCAAAGATGAACTAAATTGGTCAAAGCGTTCTCGAGATTTCGCGTTCACAACAAATGGGGCGGCGGATGGATGGCGGACGGATGGACTGATGGAGCTGAATACTATGTCCCCTATTCTTTAATACTCCTTGACCCCAAGGATGAATGGAATCGGTCAAACCGTTCTTGAGCTATCGCGTTCACAACAAACGGGATGGGACGGACGGACAGCCGGACAGATAGAGCTGAATTCTATATCCTCCACCCCTAATTCACCTTGACACCAAAGATGAATGGAACCGGTCAAACTGTTCTTGAGATATCATGTTGACAAGGTATTTGTAAGTGGTCAAATGGTCGTAATGACCTTAAGAATAATGGCAAGGTCACGTAAATCGAGTGAGTTGTGAGCACCCTTCTAATACACCTTGACAGCAAAGATGAATGTAATCGGTCAAACCTTTCTTGAGATATCGTGTTCACAACAGGCGGGACATGACGGACAGACAGACAGGCGGACCCCACCCGTAATACACCTTGAAACCAAAAGGCTAATGGAATCGGTCAAACCGTTCTTGAGATATCACGTTCACAACAAAGCGGGACATGACGGACAGATGGATGTACGGACGGAGCTGAATACTATGTCCCCTCCCCTAATACACCTTTGACACCAAAGATGAATGAAATCGGTCAAACCTTTCTTGAGATATCGCGTTTCACAACAAACGGGACATGACGGACAGACAGACGGGCGGACGGAGCTGAATACTATGTCCCCCACCCCTAATACACCTTGACACCAAAGATGAATGGAATCGGTTGAACCGTTCTTGAGATATCACGTTCACAACAAACGGGACGGGACAGACGGACGGACGGCTGGGAGGACGGATGGAGCTGAATACTATGTCCCCCGCCCCTAATACACCTTGACACCAAAGATGAATGGAATCGGTCGAACCGTTCTTGAGATATCACGTTTACAGCAAACGGGACTGGACAGACAGACGGACAGCCGGGCGGACGGAGCTGAATACTCTGGCCCCCGCCCCTAATACACCTTGACATCAAAGATGAATGGAATCAGTCGAACCATTCTTGAGATATCACTTTTACAACTAACGGGACTGGACGGACAGACGGACGGGCGGACGGAGCTGAATACTATGTCCCTTGCCCCTAATACACCTTAACATCAAAGATGAATGGAATCGGTCAAACCGTTCTTTAGATATCACGTTCACAACAAACGGGACGGGACAGACGGACGGACGGCTGGGCGGATGGATGGAGCTGAATACTATGTCCCCCGCCGCTAATACACCTTGACACCAAAGATGAATGGCATTGGTCAAACCGTTCTTGAGATATAATGTTGACAAGGAATTTGTAAGTGGTCAAATGATCGTAATGACCTTGAGAATAATGCCAAGGTCACGGAAATCTACTGGGGTCGGCGTATCACACAAATATACCCTAACACCAAAGATGAATGGAATTGGTCAAACCGTTCTTGAGATGTCGCATTGAGAACAAACGGGACATGATGGACGGCCGGACGGAGCTGAATACAATGTCCCCTGCTCCGCTTTCGCTATCGCGGGCCGAGGGGGGACAAAAACCACTTTAAGAGTGTGTTGCAGGTTTTTACGTGGACCTATTTTGCCAGTTTAATGATTGGACTAACAACTAATGATGTATAGTCTGATTTGTGTTATGTTAGGCTATTTTGTGCATTTTTGGCACCCCCTACTGGTCAATTTGATTGAAACTTTCAGGCTATATTTCAGGTTCTTATGTGGACATATCCTGTGAGTTTTGTAATGATTGGAAAAACTATTTATGATTTATAGTCTGATTTGTGTTATACCACGTTGCTTTGTTTTGCATTTATAGCGCCCCCAATAGGACAATTTGAATGAAATTTTCAGAGTATGTTTCAAGTACTTTTATGAATATATCCTGTGAGTTTTATGGCTATAGGACAAACAATTGCTGATTTATTGTCAGATTTGTGTTATACCACACTGCTTTGTTTTGCATTTATAGCACCCCCTATCAGTCAATTTGAATGAAATTTTCTGGATATGTTTCAGGTACTTATATGAATATATCCTGTGAGTTTTATGGCTATAGGACAAACAATTGCTGATTTACAGTCTGATTTGTGTCATACCACACTGATTTGTTTTGCATTTATAGCGGCCCCTATCAGTCAATTTGAATGAAATTTTCATAGTATGTTTCTAATACTTATATGAATATATCCTGTGAGTTTTATGGCTGTAGGACAAACAGTTGCTGATTTGTAGTCGGATTTGTGTTATACCATGCTGCTTTGTTTTGCATTTATAGCGCCCTCTATCAGTCAATTTGAATGAAATTTTCAGAGTATGTTTCAAGTACTTATATGAATATATCCTGTGAGTTTTATGGCTGTAGGACAAACAATTGCTGATTTATCGTCGGAATTGTGTTATACCATGCTGTTTTGTTTTGCAGTTACAGCGCCCCCTATCAGTCAATTTGAATTAAATTTGCTGGGTATGTTTCAGGTACTTATAGGAATATATCCTGTGAGTTTTATGGCTATAGGACAAACAATTGCTGATTTATAGTCTGATTTGTGTTATAGCGCCCCCTATGGGCCGATTTGCATGAAACTGGCAAGATATGGTCCTGGTACTTATATGGACATATTCTGCAAGTTCTGTGATGATTGGCTCAATGATTGTTGAATTGTGTCCATTTTTGTGCTAAGCCACGCCCCTGCTGAAGTTCATTGGTCAATATCTTGGAAACGAAAAGAGATTTCATTAATTTTTATGCAATCTTTGATAAGCTTGGTCCACTGATGTTCATCAGCAAATTTCGAAGGAATGGGACCTACGGCCTAGGAGGAGATGTCAAAAATGTGTTTTTCAAAGAATTCAAAATTTCGGAAAATCAAATATGGCGGATCTTAGAGGTCCTTATGGGGAAGTTGTAGAGAATGAACCAAAGAATGTCTGTACCAAGTTTCGTGTGAATCGGACTTACAACCTAGGAGTTATGACCTTTAAAGTGAAAACCTGTTTTTCTTGAATTATAGCGCCACCATCAGGCCTACTGAGTTAAAAATGCCTTAATCAGCATTTACACACAACTTCCAACCAATGTGCAAAATTTCAGGTCTCTACCATTTACCATCTCACGGGGAATTTGCGAAAACATTTCTGAAGAAGAAGAAGAAAAATAATAATAAATATAGCCATAAGCGGCAATTCCGGGTTCAAGCCATGAAAGACCATTAGTAGTTGAAAGCTGTAACAGCTAAATTAACAAGTGTCGCCACTAAAATATGGCCATGTCCCCGCCAGGTGACAGAAATCGACTGGGGTCGGCGTATCACAAAATTACACACTGAAGCCAAAGATGAACTAAATTGGTCAAAGCGTTCTCGAGATTTCGCGTTCACAACAAATGGGACGTGACGGATGGACGGCCGGACGGATGGACTGATGGAGCTGAATACTATGTCCCCCGGCCTTAATACTCCTTGACCCCAAGGATGAATGGAATCGGTCAAACCGTTCTTGAGCTATCGCGTTCACAACAAACGGGATGGGACGGACGGACAGCCGGACAGATAGAGCTGAATTCTATATCCTCCACCCCTAATTCACCTTGACACCAAAGATGAATGGAACCGGTCAAACTGTTCTTGAGATATCATGTTGACAAGGTATTTGTAAGTGGTCAAATGGTCGTAATGACCTTAAGAATAATGGCAAGGTCACGTAAATCGAGTGAGTTGTGAGCACCCTTCTAATACACCTTGACAGCAAAGATGAATGTAATCGGTCAAACCTTTCTTGAGATATCGTGTTCACAACAGAGCGGGACATGACGGACAGACAGGCAGGCGGACCCCCACCCGTAATACACCTTGAAACCAAAGGCGAATGGAATCGGTCAAACCGTTCTTGAGATATCACGTTCACAACAAACGGGACATGATGGACAGATGGATGCAACGGGACGAGCTGAATACTATGTCCCCTCCCTAATACACCTTGACACCAAAGATGAATGAAATCGGGTCAAACCTTTCTTGAGATATCGCGTTCACAACAAAGCGGGACATGACGGACAGACAGGCGGGCGGACGGAGCTGAATACTATGTCCCCACCCCTAATACACCTTGACACCAAAGATGAATGGAATCGGTTGAACCGTTCTTGAGATATCACGTTCACAAATAAACGGGGGCGGGACAGGCGGGACGGACGGCTGGGAGGACGGATGGAGCTGAATACTATGTCCCCGCCCCTAATACACCTTGACACCAAAAGATGAATGGAATCGGTCGAACCGTTCTTGAGATATCGTTTACAGCAAACGGGACTGGACAGACAGACGGACAGCGGGCGGACGGAGCTGAATACTCTGGCCCCCGCCCTAATACACCTTGACATCAAAGATGAATGGAATCAGTCGAACCATTCTTGAGATATCACTTTTACAACTAACGGGACTGGACGGACAGACGGACGGGCGGACGGAGTTGAATACTATGTCCCTTGCCCCTAATACACCTTAACATCAAAGATGAATGGAATCGGTCAAACCGTTCTTGAGATATCACGTTCTAACAAAACGGGACAGGACAGGCGGACGGACGGCTGGGCGGATGGATGGAGCTGAATACTATGTCCCCCGCCGCTAATACACCTTGACACCAAAGATGAATGGCATTGGTCAAACCGTTCTTGAGATATAATGTTGACAAGGAATTTGTAAGTGGTCAAATGATCGTAATGACCTTTGAGAATAATGCAAGGTCACGGAAATCTACTGGGGTTTTTATCACAAATATACCCTAACACCAAAGATGAATGGAATTGGTCAAACCGTTCTTGAGATGTCGCATTGAGAACAAACGGGACATGATGGACGGCCGGACGGAGTTGAATACAATGTCCCTGCTCCGCCGCTATATCGGGTCAAGAGGGGACAAAAACCACTTTAAGAGTGTGTTGCAGGTTTTACGTGGACCCTATTTTGCCAGTTTAATGATTGGACTAACAACTAATGATGTATAGTCTGATTTGTGTTATGTTAGGCTATTTTTGCATTTTTGGCACCCCCTACTGGTCAATTTGATTGAAACTTTCAGGCTATATTTCAGGTTCTTATGTGGACATATCCTGTGAGTTTTGTAATGATTGGAAAAACTATTTATGATTTATAGTCTGATTTGTGTTATACCACGTTGCTTTGTTTTGCATTTATAGCGCCCCCAATAGGACAATTTGAATGAAATTTTCAGAGTATGTTTCAAGTACTTTTATAAATATATCCTGTGAGTTTTATGGCTATAGGACAAACAATTGCTGATTTGTAGTCAGATTTGTGTTATACCACACTGCTTTGTTTTGCATTTATAGCACCCCCTATCAGTCAATTTGAATGAAATTTTCTGGATATGTTTCAGGTACTTATATGAATATATCCTGTGAGTTTTATGGCTATAGGACAAACAATTGCTGATTTACAGTCTGATTTGTGTCATACCACACTGATTTGTTTTGCATTTATAGCGCCCCCTATCAGTCAATTTGAATGAAATTTTCATAGTATGTTTCTAATACTTATATGAATAATTCCTGTGAGTTTTGTGGCTGTAGGACAAACAGTTGCTGATTTATAGTCGGATTTATGTTATACCATGCTGCTTTGTTTTGCATTTATAGCGCCCCTATCAATCAATTTGAATGAAATTTTCAGAGTATGTTTCAAGTACTTATATGAATATATCCTGTGAGTTTTATGGCTGTAGGGCAAACAATTGCTGATTTATCGTCGGAATTGTGTTATACCATGCTGTTTTGTTTTGCAGTTACAGCGCCCCCTATCAGTCAATTTGAATTAAATTTGCTGGGTATGTTTCAGGTACTTATAGGAATATATCCTGTGAGTTTTATGGCTATAGGACAAACAATTGCTGATTTATAGTCTGATTTGTGTTATAGCGCCCCCTATGGGCCGATTTGCATGAAACTGTCAAGATATGGTCCTGGTACTTATATGGACATATTCTGCAAGTTCTGTGATGATTGGCTCAATGATTGTTGAATTGTGTCCATTTTTGTGCTAAGCCACGCCCCTGCTGAAGTTCATTGGTCAATATCTTGGAAACGAAAAGAGATTTCATTAATTTTTATGCAATCTTTGATAAGCTTGGTCCACTGATGTTCGACAGCAAATTTTTGAAGGAATGGGACCCACGGCCTAGGAGGAGATGTCAAAAATGTGTTTTCAAAGAATTCAAAATTTGAGGAAAATCAAATATGGCGGATCTTAGAGGTCCTTATGAGAATGTTGTAGAGAATGGACCAACAAATGTCTGTACCAAGTTTCGTGTGAATCGGACTTACAACCTAGGAGTTATGACCTTTAAAGTGAAAACCTGTTTTTCTTGAATTATAGCGCCACCATCAGGCCTACTGAGTTAAAAATGCCTTAATCAGCATTTACACACAACTTCCAACCAATGTGCAAAATTTCAGGTCTCTACCATTTACCATCTCACGGGAATTTGCGAAAACATTTCTGAAGAAGAAGAAAATAATAATAAATATAGCCGCAAGCGGCAATTCCGAGGTTCAAGCCATGAAAGACCATTAGTAGTTGAAAGCTGTAACAGCTAAATTAACAAGTGTCGCCACTAAACATGGCCATGTCCCCCGCCAGGTGACAGAAATCGACTGGGGTCGGCGTATCACAAAATTACACACTGAAGCCAAAGATGAACTAAATTGGTCAAAAGCGTTTTAGATTTGGCGTTCACAACAAATGGGGCGTGACGGATGGACGGCCGGTCGGATGGACTGATGGAGCTGAATACTATGTCCCCCGGCCTTAATACTCCTTGACCCCAAGGATGAATGGAATCGGTCAAACCGTTCTTGAGCTATTGCGTTCACAACAAACGGGATGGGACGGACGGACAGCCGGACAGATACAGCTGAATTCTATATCCTCCGCCCCTAATTCACCTTGACACCAAAGATGAATGGAACCGGTCAAACTGTTCTTGAGATATCATGTTGACAAGGTATTTGTAAGTGGTCAAATGGTCGTAATGACCTTAAGAATAATGGCAAGGTCACGTAAATCGAGTGAGTTGTGAGCACCCTTCTAATACACCTTGACAGCAAAGATGAATGTAATCGGTCAAACCTTTCTTGAGATATTGTGTTCACAACAGACGGGACATGACGGACAGACAGACGGGCGGACCCCCACCCGTAATACACCTTGAAACCAAAGACGAATGGAATCGGTCAAACCGTTCTTGAGATATCACGTTCACAACAAATGGGACATGACGGACAGATGGATGCACGGACGGAGCTGAATACTATGTCCCTCCCTAATACACCTTGACACCAAAGATGAATGAAATCGATCAAACCTTTCTTGAGATATCGCGTTCACAACAAACGGGACATGACGGACAGACAGACGGGCGGACGGAGCTGAATACTATGTCCCCACCCTAATACACCTTGACACCAAAGATGAATGGAATCGGTTGAACCGTTCTTGAGATATCACGTTCACAACAAACGGGGACGGACAGACGAACGGACGGCTGGGAGGACGGATGGAGCTGAATACTATGTCCCCCGCCGCTAATACACCTTGACACCAAAGATGAATGGAATCGGTCGAACCGTTCTTGAGATATCACGTTTACAGCAAACGGGACTGGACAGACAGACGGACAGCCGGGCGGACGGAGCTGAATACTCTGGCCCCCGCCCCTAATACACCTTGACATCAAAGATGAATGGAATCAGTCGAACCATTCTTGAGATATCACTTTTACAACTAACGGGACTGGACGGACAGACGGACGGGCGGACGGAGCTGAATACTATGTCCCTTGCCCCTAATACACCTTAACATCAAAGATGAATGGAATCGGTCAAACCGTTCTTGAGATATCACGTTCACAACAAACGGGACGGGACAGACGGACGGACGGCTGGGCGGATGGATGGAGCTGAATACTATGTCCCCCGCCGCTAATACACCTTGACACCAAAGATGAATGGCATTGGTCAAACCGTTCTTGAGATATAATGTTGACAAGGAATTTGTAAGTGGTCAAATGATCGTAATGACCTTGAGAATAATGCCAAGGTCACGGAAATCTACTGGGGTCGGCGATCACAAATACAAATACCCTAACACCAAAGATGAATGGAATTGGTCAAACCGTTCTTGAGATATCGCATTGAGAACAAACGGGACATGATGGACGGCCGGACGGAGCTGAATACAATGTCCCCTGCTCCGCTTCGCTATCATTGGCGAGGGGACAAAAACCACTTTAAGAGTGTGTTGCAGGTTTTACGTGGACCTATTTTGCCAGTTTAATGATTGGACTAACAACTAATGATGCATAGTCTGATTTGTGTTATGTTAGGCTAGTTTGTGCATTTTTGGCACCCCCTACTGGTCAATTTGAATGAAACTTTCAGGCTATATTTCAGGTTCTTATGTGGACATATCCTGTGAGTTTTGTAATGATTGGAAAAACTATTTATGATTTATAGTCTGATTTGTGTTATACCACGTTGCTTTTGTTTTGCATTTATAGCGCCCCAATAGGACAATTTGAATGAAATTTTCAGAGTATGTTTCAAGTACTTTTATGAATATATCCTGTGAGTTTTATGGCTATAGGACAAACAATTGCTGATTTATAGTCTGATTTGTGCTATACCACGTTGCTTTGTTTTGCATTTATAGCACCCCCTATCAGTCAATTTGAATGAAATTTTCTGGCTATCTTTCAGGTACTTATATGAATATATCCTGTGAGTTTTATGGCTATAGGACAAACAATTGCTGATTTATAGGCAGATTTGTGTTATACCACACTGCTTTGTTTTGCATTTATAGCACCCCCTATCAGTCAATTTGAATGAAATTTTCTGGATATGTTTCAGGTACTTATATGAATATATCCTGTGAGTTTTATGGGTATAGGACAAACAATTGCTGATTTACAGTCTGATTTGTGTCATACCACACTGATTTGTTTTGCATTTATAGCGCCCCCTATCAGTCAATTTGAATGAAATTTTCATAGTATGTTTCTAATACTTATATGAATATGTCCTGTGAGTTTTATGGCTGTAGGACAAACAGTTGCTGATTTATAGTCGGATTTGTGTTATACCATGCTGCTTTGTTTTGCATTTATAGCGCCCCCTATCAATCAATTTGAATGAAATTTTCAGAGTATGTTTCCAGTACTTATATGAATATATCCTGTGAGTTTTATGGCTGTAGGACAAACAATTGCTGATTTATCGTCGGAATTGTGTTATGCCATGCTGTTTTGTTTTGCAGTTACAGCGCCCCCTATCAGTCAATTTGAATTAAATTTGCTGGGTATGTTTCAGGTACTTATAGGAATATATCCTGTGAGTTTTATGGCTATAGGACAAACAATTGCTGATTTATAGTCTGATTTGTGTTATAGCGCCCCCTATGGGCCGATTTGCATGAAACTGTCAAGATATAGTCCTGGTACTTATATGGACATATTCTGCAAGTTCTGTGATGATTGGCTCAATGATTGTTGAATTGTGTCCATTTTTGTGCTAAGCCACGCCCCTGCTGAAGTTCATTGGTCAATATCTTTGAAACGAAAAGAGATTTCATTATTTTTTATGCAAGCTTTGATAAGCTTGGTGCACTGATGTTCCACAGCAAATTTCGAAGGAATCGGACCTACGGCCTAGGAGGAGATGTCAAAAATGTGTTTTTCAAAGAATTCAAAATTTCGGAAAATCAAATATGGCGGATCTTAGAGGTCCTTATGGGAAAGTTGTAGAGAATGAACCAAAGAATGTCTGTACCAAGTTTCGTGTGAATCGGACTTACAACCTAGGAGTTATGACCTTTAAAGTGATAACCTGTTTTTCTTGAATTATAGCGCCACCATCAGGCCTACTGAGTTAAAAATGCCTTAATCAGCATTTACACACAACTTCCAACCAATGTGCAAAATTTCAGGTCTCTACCATTTACCATCTCACGGGAATTTGCGAAAACATTTCTGAAGAAGAAGAAAAATAATAATAAATATAGCCGCAAGCGGCAATTCCGGGGTTCAAGCCATGAAAGACCATTAGTAGTTGAAAGCTGTAACAGCTAAATTAACAAGTGTCGCCACTAAACATGGCCATGTCCCCCGCCAGGTGACAGAAATCGACTGGGGTCGGCGTATCACAAAATTACACACTGAAGCCAAAGATGAACTAAATTGGTCAAAGCGTTCTCTAGATTTCGCGTTCACAACAAATGGGACGTGGACGGATGGGCGGCCGGACGGATGGACTGATGGAGCTGAATACCATGTCCCCCGGCCTTAATACTCCTTGACCCCAAGGATGAATGGAATCGGTCAAACCGTTCTTGAGCTATTGCGTTCACAACAAACGGGATGGGACGGACGGACAGCCGGACAGATAGAGCTGAATTCTTTATCCTCCGCCCCTAATTCACCTTGACACCAAAGATGAATGGAACCGGTCAAACTGTTCTTGAGATATCATGTTGACAAGGTATTTGTAAGTGGTCAAATGGTCGTAATGACCTTAAGAATAATGGCAAGGTCACGTAAATCGAGTGAGTTGTGAGCACCCTTCTAATACACCTTGACAGCAAAGATGAATGTAATCGGTCAAACCTATCTTGAGATATTGTGTTCACAACAGACGGGACATGACGGACAGACAGACGGGCGGACCCCCACCCGTAATACACCTTGAAACCAAAGACGAATGGAATCGGTCAAACCGTTCTTGAGATATCACGTTCACAACAAACGGGACATGACGGACAGATGGATGCACGGACGGAGCTGAATACTATGTCCCCCTCCCCTAATACACCTTGACACCAAAGATGAATGAAATCGGTCAAACCTTTCTTGAGATATCGCGTTCACAACAAACGGGACATGACGGACAGACAGACGGGCAGACGGAGCTGAATACTATGTCCCCCACCCCTAATACACCTTGACACCAAAGATGAATGGAATCGGTTGAACCGTTCTTGAGATATCACGTTCACAACAAAGCGGGGACGGGACAGACGGACGGACGGCTGGGGAGGACGGATGGAGCTGAATACTATGTCCCCGCCCTAATACACCTTGACACCAAAGATGAATGGAATCGGTCGAACCGTTCTTGAGATATCACGTTTACAGCAAAACGGGACTGGACAGACAGACGGACAGGCGGGCGGACGGAGCTGAATACTCTGGCCCCGACCTAATACATCTTGACATCAAAGATGAATGGAATCAATCGAACCATTCTTGAGATATCACTTTTACAACTAACGGGACTGGACGGACGGGCGGGCGGAGCTGAATACTATGTCCCTTGCCCTAATACACCTTAACATCAAAGATGAATGGAATCGGTCAAACCGTTCTTGAGATATCACGTTCACAACAAGCGGGGACGGACAGGACGGATTTGACGGCTGGGGCGGATGGATGGAGCTGAATACTATGTCCCCCGCCGCTAATACACCTTGACACCAAAGATGAATGGCATTAGTCAAACCGTTCTTGAGATATAATGTTGACAAGGAATTTGTAAGTGGTCAAATGATCGTAATGACCTTGAGAATAATGCCAAGGTCAAGGAAATCTACTGGGGTCGGCGTATCACACAAATATACCCTAACACCAAAGATGAATGGAATTGGTCAAACCGTTCTTGAGATATCGCATTGAGAACAAACGGGACATGATGGACGGCCGGACGGAGCTGAATACAATGTCCCCTGCTCCGCTCGCTATCGTGGCGGCAGGGGACAAAAACCACTTTAAGAGTGTGTTGCAGGTTTTTACGTGGACCTATTTTGCCAGTTTAATGATTGGACTAACAACTAATGATGCATAGTCTGATTTGTGTTATGTTAGGCTATTTTGTGCATTTATGGCACCCCCTACTGGTCAATTTGATTGAAACTTTCAGGCTATATTTCAGGTTCTTATGTGGACATATCCTGTGAGTTTTGTAATGATTGGAAAAACTATTTATGATTTATAGTCTGATTTGTGTTATACCACGTTGCTTTGTTTTGCATTTATAGCGCCCCCAATAGGACAATTTGAATGAAATTTTCAGAGTATGTTTCAAGTACTTTTATGAATATATCCTATGAGTTTTATGGCTATAGGACAAACAATTGCTGATTTATAGTCTGATTTGTGCTATACCTCGTTGCTTTGTTTTGCATTTATAGCACCCCCTATCAGTCAATTTGAATTAAATTTTCTGGCTATCTTTCAGGTACTTATATGAATATATCCTGTGAGTTTTATGGCTATAGGACAAACAATTGCTGATTTATAGTCGGATTTGTGTCATACCACACTGATTTGTTTTGCATTTATAGCGCCCCCTATCAGTCAATTTGAATGAAATTTTCATAGTATGTTTCTAATACTTATATGAATATATCCTGTGAGTTTTATGGCTGTAGGACAAACAGTTGCTGATTTATAGTCGGATTTGTGTTATACCATGCTGCTTTGTTTTGCATTTATAGCGCCCCCTATCAATCAATTTGAATGAAATTTTCAGAGTTTGTTTCAAGTACTTATATGAATATATCCTGTGAGTTTTATGGCTATAGGACAAACAATTGCTGATTTATCGTCGGAATTGTGTTATACCATGCTGTTTTGTTTTGCAGTTACAGCGCCCCCTATCAGTCAATTTGAATGAAATTTTCTGGGTATGTTTCAGGTACTTATATGAATATATCCTGTGAGTTTTATGGCTATAGGACAAACAATTGCTGATTTATAGTCTGATTTGTGTTATACCACACTGCTTTGTTTTGCATTTATAGCGCCCCCTATCAATCAATTTGAACGAAATTTCCAGAGTATGTTTCAAGTACTTATATAAATATATAGAGTGAGTTTTATGGCTATAGGACAAACAATTGCTGATTTATAGTCTGATTTGTGTTATACCACACTGCTTTGTTTTGCATTTATAGCGCCCCCTATCAATCAATTTGAACGAAATTTTCAGAGTTTGTTGCAAGTATTTATATGAATATATCCTGTGAGTTTTATGGCTATAGGACAAACAATTGCTGATTTATAGTCGGATTTGTGTTATACCATGCTGCTTTGTTTTGCAGTTATAGCACCCCCCATCAGTCAATTTAAATGAAATTTGCTGGGTATGTTTCAGGTACTTATATGAATATATCCTGTGAGTTTTATGGCTATAGGACAAACAATTGCTGATTTATAGTCTGATTTGTGTTATAGCGCCCCCTATGGGCCGATTTGCATGAAACTGTCAAGGTATGTTCCTGGTACTTAAATGGACATATTCTGCAAGTTCTGTGATGATTGGCCCAGTGGTTGTTGAATTTTGTCCATTTTTGTGCTAAGCCACGCCCCTGCTGAAGTTCATTGGTCAATATCTTGGAAACGAAAAGAGACTTCAACAAGCTTTATGCAATCTTTGATAAGCTTGGTCCACTGATGATCCACAGCAAATTTCGAATGGAATCGGACCTACGGCCTAGGAGGAGATGTCAAAAATGTGGTTTTAAAAGAATTCAAAATTTCCTCAAATTAAATATGGCAGATCTTAGAGGTCCTTATAGGAAAGTTGTAGAGAATGGACCAAAGAATTTTTGTACCAAGTTTCGTGTGAATCTGACTTACAGCCTAGGAGTTATGACCTTTAAAGTGAAAACCTGTTTTTCTTGAATTATAGCGCCACCATCAGGCCTACTGAGTTAAAAATGCCTTAATCAGCATTTCCACACAACTTCCAACCAATGTGCAAAATTTCAGGTCTCTACCATTTACCATCTCACGGGAATTTGCGAAACCATTTCTGAAGAAGAAGAAAAATAATAATAATAATAATAAGAATAATAATAATAAAAATAAACCAGCACAAAACCAATAGGGTTTCAGCCCTACGGGCTTGAACCCCTAAATATAGCCGCAAGCGGCAATTCCGGGGTTCAAGCCACGAAAGACCATTAGTAGTTGAAAGCGCTAACAGCTTAATTAACAAGTGTTGCCATTAAACGTGGCTATGTCCCCGCCAGGTGACGGAAATCGACTGGGGTCGGGCGATCACAAAAACTACACATTGAAGCCAAAGATGAATTAAATTGGTCAAAGCGTTCTCGAGATTTCGCGTTCACAAAAAATGGGACGTGACGGCCGGACGGATGGACTGATGGAGCTGAATACTATGTCCCCCGGCCTTAATACTCCTTGACCTCAAGGATGAATGGAATCGGTCAAACCGTTCTTGAGATATCGCGTTCACAACAAACGGGATGGGACGAACGGACAGCCGGATGGATGGAGCTGAATTCTATATCCTCCGCCCTAATACACCTTGACACCAAAGATGAATGGAACTGGTCAAACTGTTCTTGAGATATCATGTTGACAAGGTATTTGTAAGTGGTCGAATGGTCGTAATGACCTTGAGAATAATGGCAAGGTCACGTAAATCGAGTGAGTTGTAAGCACCCCTAATACACCTTGACACCAAAGATGAATGGAATCGGGTCAAACCTTTCTTGAGATATCGTGTTCAAACAAACTGGACATGCGGACAGACAGAGGCGGGGACCCCACCCCTAATACACCTTGAAACCAAAGGCGAATGGAATCGGTCAAACCGTTCTTGAGATATCACGTTCACAACAAAGCGGGACATGACGGACAGATGGACGACGGACGGAGCTGAATACTATGTCCCTAATACACCTTGACACCAAAGATGAATGGAATCGTCGAACCGTTCTTGAGATATCACGTTCACAAATAAACGGGACAGGACGGACAGAAAGACGGCGGACGGAGCTGAATACTATGTCCCCCGCCCTAATACACCTTTGACATCAAAGATGAATGGAATCGGTCGAACCGTTCTTGAGATATCATGTTGACAAGGAATTTGTAAGTGGTCAAATGATCGCAATGACCTTGAGAATAATGCCAAGGTCACGGAAATCTACTGGGGTCGGCGATCACACAAATATACCTTAACACCAAAGATGAATGGAATCGGTAAAACCGTTCTTGAGATATCACATTCAGAACAAACGGGACATGACGGACGGCCGGACGGAGCTGAATACAATGTCCCCTGCTCTGTTCGCTATCGTGGCGGCAGGGGACAAAAACCACTTTAAGAGTGTGTTGCAGGTTTTTATGTGGACCTATTTTGCCAGTGTAATGATTGGACTAACAACGAATGATGCCTAGTCTGATTTGTGTTATGTTAGGCTATTTTATGCATTTATGGCACTCCCTACCGGTCAATTTGATTGAAACTTTCAGGCTATGTTTCAGGTTCTTATGTGGACATATCCTGTGAGTTTTGTAATGATTGGAAAAACTATTTATGATTTATAGTCTGATTTGTGTGATACCACTTTTGTTTTGTTTTGCATTCAAGCGCCCCTTAATAGGACAATTTGAATAAAATTTTCAGAGTATGTTTCAAGTACTTTCATGAATATATCCTGTGAGTTTTATGGCTATAGGACAAACAACTGCTCATTTATAGTCTGATTTGTGCTATACCACGCTGCTTTTGTTTTGCATTTATAGCGCCCCCTATCAGTCAATTTGAATGAAATTTTCTGGGTATGTTTCAGGTACTTATATGAATATATCCTGTGAGTTTTTTGGCTATAGGACAAACAATTGCTGATTTATAGTCTGATTTGTGTTATACCACACTGCTTTGTTTTGCATTTACAGCGCCCCCTATCAATCAAATTGAACGAAATTTTCAGAGTATGTTGTGAGTACTTATATGAATATATCCTGTGAGTTTTATGGCTATCAGACAAACAATTGCGGATTTATAGTCGGATTTGTGTTATACCATGCTGCTTTGTTTTGCAGTTATAGCGCCCCCTATCAGTCAATTTGAATGAAATTTGCTGGATATATTTCAGGTACTTATATGAATATATCCTGTGAGTTTTATGGCTATAGGACAAACGATTGCTGATTTATAATCTGATTTCTGTTATAGCGCCCCCTATGGGCCGATTTGCATGAAACTGTCTAGATATGTTGCTGGTACTTATTTGGACATATTCTGCAAGTTCTGTGATGATTGGCTCAATGGTTGTTGAATTTTGTCCATTTATGTGCTAAAACGCCCCTGCTGAAGTTCATTGGTCAATATCTTGGAAACGAAATAAGATTTCAACAAGTTTTATGCAATCTTTGATAAGCGTGGTCTACTGATGATCCACAGCAAATTGCGAAGAATCGGACCCCACGGCCTAGGAGGAGATGTCAAAAAATGTGTTTTTCAAAGAATTCAAAATTTCGTCCAATTACATATGGTGGATCTTAAAGTTCCTTATGTGAATGTTGTAGAGAATGGACCAACAAATGTCTGTACCAAGTTTCGTGTGAATCGGACTTACAGCCTAGGAGTTATGACCTTTAAAAGTGAAAAACCTGTTTTTCTTGAATTATAGCGCCACCATCAGGCCTACTGAGTTAAAAAAATGCCTAGGTCAGCATTTACACACAACTTCCAACCCATGTGCAAAATTTCAGGGCTCTACCATTTACCATCTCACGGAATTTGCGAAAAACATTTCTGAAGAAGAAGAAAAATAATAATAATAATAATAATAAATATAGCAAGCGGCAATTCCGGGGTTCAAGCCACGAAAAGACCATTAGTAGTTGAAAGCTCTAACAGCTTAATTAACAAGTGTTGCCACTAAACGTGGCTATGTCCCCCGCCAGGTGACGGAAATCGACTGGGGTCGGCGTGATCACAAAATTACACATTGAAGCCAAAGATGAATTAAATTTGTCAAAGCGTTCTAGATTTCGTGTTCACAACAAATGGGACGCGGACGGACAGGCGGCGGATGGATGGATGGAATACTATTTCCCCGACCTTAATGCTTTTGACCCCAAGGATGAATGGAATCGGTCAAACCGTTCTTGAGATATCGCGTTCACAACAAAGCGGGATGGGCCGGACGGACAGCCGGACGGATTGAGCTGAATTCTATATCCTCCCCCTAATACACCTTGACACCAAAGATGAATGGAACCGTCAAACTGTTCTTGAGATATCATGTTGACAAGGTATTTGTAAAGTGGTCAAATGGTCAAATGACCTTGAGAATAATGACAAGGTCACGAATCGAAAGTGAGTTGTGAGCACCCCTAATACACCATTACACCAAAGATGAATGGAATCGGTCAAACCTTTCTTGAGATATCGTGTTCACAACAAACGGGACATGACGGACAGACAGACGGGCGGACCCCACCCCTAATAAACCTTGAAACCAAAGACGAATGGAATCAGTCAAACCGTTCTTGGGATATCATGTTCACAAACAAACGGGACATGACGGACAGATGGACGCACGGACGGAGCTGAATACTATGTCCCCCTCCCTAATACACCTTGACACCAAAGATGAATGGAATCGGTCAAACCTTTCTTGAGATATATTGCGTTCACAACAAACGGGACATGACGGACAGACGGACGGGCGGACGGAGCTGAATACTATGTCCCCACCCTAATACACCTTGACACCAAAGATGAATGGAATCGGCCGAACCGTTCTTGAGGTATCACGTTCACAACAAACGGGGACGGGACAGACGGACAGCCGGATGGATGGAGCTGAATTCTATATCCTCCGCCCTAATACACCTTGACACCAAAGATGAATGGAACTGGTCAAACTGTTCTTGAGATATCATGTTGACAAGGTATTTGTAAGTGGTCGAATGGTCGTAATGACCTTGAGAATAATGGCAAGGTCACGTAAATCGAGTGAGTTGTAAGCACCCCCCTAATACACCTTGACACCAAAGATGAATGGAATCGGTCAAACCTTTCTTGAGATATCGTGTTCACAACAAACTGGACATGACGGACAGACAGACGGGCGGGACCCCACCCCTAATACACCTTGAAACCAAAGACGAATGGAATCGGTCAAACCGTTCTTGAGATATCACGTTCACAACAAACGGGACATGACGGACAGATGGACGCACGGACGGAGCTGAATACTATGTCCCCCTCCCCTAATACACCTTGACACCAAAGATGAATGGAATCGGTCGAACCGTTTTGAGATATCACGCGTTCACAAACAAACGGGACAGGACGGACAGAAAGGCGGGCGGACGGAGCTGAATACTATGTCCCCGCCCTAATACACCTTGACATCAAAGATGAATGGAATCGGTCGAACCGTTCTTGAGATATCATGTTGACAAGGAATTTGTAAGTGGTCAAATGATGTAATGACCTTGAGAATAATGCCAAGGTCACGGAAATCTACTGGGGTCGGGCGATCACACAAATATACCTTAACACCAAAGATGAATGGAATCGGTAAAAAACCGTTCTTGAGATATCGCATTCAGAACAAACGGACATGACGGACGGCCGGACGGAGTTGAATACAATGTCCCCTGCTCTGTTCGCTATCGTGGCGGCAGGGGACAAAAACCACTTTAAGAGTGTGTTGCAGGTTTTTATGTGGACCTATTTTGCCAGTGTAATGATTGGACTAACAACGAATGATGCCTAGTCTGATTTGTGTTATGTTAGGCTATTTTATGCATTTATGGCACTCCCTACCGGTCAATTTGATTGAAACTTTCAGGCTATGTTTCAGGTTCTTATGTGGACATATCCTGTGAGTTTTGTAATGATTGGAAAAACTATTTATGATTTATAGTCTGATTTGTGTGATACCACTTTGTTTTGTTTTGCATTCAAAAGCCCCCCAATAGGACAATTTGAATGAAATTTTCAGAGTATGTCTCAAGTACTTTCATGAATATATCCTGTGAGTTTTATGGCTATAGGACAAACAACTGCTCATTTATAGTCTGATTTGTGCTATACCACGCTGCTTTGTTTTGCATTTATAGCGCCCCCTATCAGTCAATTTGAATGAAATTTTCTGGGTATGTTTCAGGTACTTATATGAATATATCCTGTGAGTTTTTTGGCTATAGGACAAACAATTGCTGATTTATAGTCTGATTTGTGTTATACCACACTGCTTTGTTTTGCATTTACAGCGCCCCCTATCAATCAAATTGAACGAAATTTTCAGAGTATGTTGTAAGTACTTATATGAATATATCCTGTGAGTTTTATGGCTATCAGACAAACAATTGCGGATTTATAGTCGGATTTGTGTTATACCATGCTGCTTTTGTTTTGCAGTTATAGCGCCCCCTATCAGTCAATTTAAATGAAATTTGCTGGATATATTTCAGGTACTTATATGAATATATCCTGTGAGTTTTATGGCTATAGGACAAACGATTGCTGATTTATAATCTGATTTCTGTTATAGCGCCCCCTATGGGCCGATTTGCATGAAACTGTCTAGATATGTTGCTGGTACTTATTTGGACATATTCTGCAAGTTCTGTGCTGATTGGCTCAATGGTTGTTGAATTTTGTCCATTTATGTGCTAAGCCACGCCCTGCTGAAGTTCATTGGTCAATATCTTGGAAACGAAATAAGATTTCAACAAGTTTTATGCAATCTTTGATAAGCGTGGTCTACTGATGATCCACAGCAAATTGAATGAATCGGACCCACGGCCTAGGAGGAGATGTCAAAATGTGTTTTTCAAAGAATTCAAAATTTCGTCCAATTACATATGGTGGATCTTAAAGTTCCTTATGTGAATGTTGTAGAGAATGGACCAACAAATGTCTGTACCAAGTTTCGTGTGAATCGGACTTACAGCCTCGGAGTTATGACCTTTAAAGTGAAAACCTGTTTTTCTTGAATTATAGCGCCACCATCAGGCCTACTGAGTTAAAAATGCCTAGGTCAGCATTTACACACAACTTCCAACCCATGTGCAAAATTTCAGGGCTCTACCATTTACCATCTCACGGGGAATTTAAGAAAACATTTCTGAAGAAGAAGAAAATAATAATAATAATAATAATAAATATAGCCGCAAGCGGCAATTCCGGGGTTCAAGCCACGAAAGACCATTAGTAGTTGAAAGCTCTAACAGCTTAATTAACAAGTGTTGCCACTAAACGTGGCTATGTCCCCCGCCAGGTGACGGAAATCGACTGGGGTCGGTCCATATCACAAAATTACACATTGAAGCCAAAGATGAATTAAATTTGTCATAGCGTTCTAGATTTCGTGTTCACAACAAATGGGACGTGGCGGACAGACGCCGGATGGATGGATGGAATACTATTTCCCCGACCTTAATACTCCTTGACCCCAAGGATGAATGGAATCGGGTCAAACCGTTCTTGAGATATCGCGTTCACAAATAAGCGGGATGGGCCGACGGACAGCGGGACGGATTGAGCTGAATTCTATATCCTCCCCTAATACACCTTGACACCAAAGATGAATGGAACCGGTCAAACTGTTCTTGAGATATCATGTTGACAAGGTATTTGTGAAAATGGTCAAATGGTCGTGAATGACCTTGAGAATAATGACAAGGTCACGTAAATCGAGTGAGTTGTGAGCACCCCCCTAATACACCATTACACCAAAGATGAATGGAATCGGTCAAACCTTTCTTGAGATATCGTGTTCACAACAAACGGGACATGACGGACAGACAGACGGGCGGACCCCCACCCCTAATAAACCTTGAAACCAAAGACGAATGGAATCAGTCAAACCGTTCTTGGGATATCATGTTCACAACAAACGGGACATGACGACAGATGGACGGGCGGACAGAGCTGAATACTATGTCCCCACCCCTAATACACCTTGACACCAAAGATGAATGGAATCGGGTCGAACCGTTCTGGAGGTATCACGCTCACAAACAAACGGACGGGACAGACGGACGGACGGCTGGGCGGACGGATGGAGCTGAATACTATGTCCCCCGACCCTAATACACCTTGACACCAAAGATGAATGGAATCGGTTGAACCGTTCTTGAGATATCACATTTACAACAAACGGGACAGGACGGACAGACGGATGGGTGGTCTGAGCTGAATACTATGTCCCCGCCCCTAATACACCTTTGACATCAAAGATGAATGGAATCGGGTCGAACCGTTTTTCAGATATCACGCTTACAAATAAACGGAGAGGATGGACGGACAGACGGACGGGCGGATTTGAGCTGAATATTATGTCCCCCGCCCTAATACACCTTTGACATCAAAGATGAATGGAATCGGTCGAACCGCTTCTTGAGATATCACGTTTAAAACAACGGGACAGTACGAACGGACAGATGGCCGGGCGGATGGATGGAGCTGAATACTATGTCCCCCGCTGCTAATACACCTTGACACCAAAGATGAATTGAACCGGTCAATTGCTCTTGAGATATCATGTTGACAAGGTATTTGTAAGTGGTCTAATGGTCGAATGACCTTGAGAATAATGGCAAGGTCACGTAAATCGAGTGAGTTGTAAGCACCCCCTAATACACCTTGACACCAAAGATGAATGGAATCGGTCAAACCTTTCTTGAGATATTGTGTTCACAAAAAACGGGACATGACGGATAGACAGACGGGCGGACCCCCACCCCTAATACACCTTGAAACCAAAGATTTAATGGAATCGGTCAAACCGTTTCTTGGAGATATCACGCTCACAAAAAACGGACATGACAGACAGATGGACGCACGGACGGAGCTGAATACTATGTCCCCCCCTAATACACCTTGACACCAAAGATGAATGGAATCGGTCAAACCTTTCTTGAGATATCGCGTCACAAAAAAACGGACATGACGGACAGACGGATGGGCGGATTTGAGCTGAATACTATGTCCCCACCCCAATACACCTTGACACCAAAGATGAATGGAATCGGTTGAACCGGTCTTGAGATATCAAGTTCACAAACAAATGGGATGGGACAGACGGACAGACGGCTGGGCGGACGGATGGAGCTGAATACTATGTCCCCGCCCCTAATACACCTTGACACCAAAGATGAATGGAATCGGGCAAACCGTTTTTGAGATATCACGTTAACAAACGGGACAGGACGGACAGACGGACGGGCGGATTTGAGCTGAATACTTTGTCCCCGCCCTAATACACCTTGACATCAAAGATGAATGGAATCGTCAAACCGCTTGAGATATCGATTTACAACAAACGGGACAGGACGGGCAGACGGACGGGCGGACGGAGCTGAACACTATGCCCCGCCACTAATACACCTTGACATGAAAGATGAATGGAATTGGTCGAACCGTTCTTGAGATATCACGCCATAAACAAACGGGACAGGACGGACGGACAGACGGCCGGGTGGATGAATGGAGCTGGAATACTATGTCCCCGCCGCTTAGTACACCTTGACACCAAAGATGAATGGAATTGGTCAAACCTTTCTTGAAATATCATGTTGACAAGGAATTTGTAAGTGGTCAATGATCGTAATGACCTTGAGAATAATGCCAAGGTCACGGAAATCTACTGGGGTCGCCTTCAGATCACAAAAAATATACCTTAACACCAAAGATGAATGGAATCGGTCAAAACCGTTTTGAGATATCGCATTCAGAACAAGCGGACATGACGGACGGCCGGGACGGAGTTGAATATAATGTCCCCTGCTCCGCTTGCTATCGCGGGCGTGTAGGGGACAAAACCCACTTTTAAGAGTGTGTTGCAGGTTTTATGTGGACCTATTTTGCCAGTGTAATGATTGACTAACAACTAATGATGCATAGTCTGATTTGTGTTATGTTAGGCTATTTTGTGCATTTATGGCACCCCTACTGGTCAATTTGATTGAAACTTTCAGGCTATATTTCAGGTTCTAATGTGGACATATCGTGTGAGTTTTGTAATGATTGGAAAAACTATTAATGATTTATAGTCTGATTTTATGCTATACCACGTTGCTTTTGTTTTGCATTTATAGCGCCCCTAATAGGACAATTTAAATGAAATTTTCAGCATATGTTTCAAGTACTTTTATGAAT
>CM056193.1:60938136-61133652 GCA_029692085.1 Gymnothorax javanicus | reverse complement strand
TTGAGATATCGCATTGAGAACAAAGCGGGACATGATGAATGACGGGGCCAGCTGAATACAATGTCCCTACTCCATTTCTACGCTATAAATGGACAGGGGACAAAAGCTCACTTTACAAGCCATGTTTGCAGGTTTTACGTGGACCTATTTTGCCAGTTTAATGATTGGACTAACAACTAATGATGCATAGTCTGATTTGTATTTATATTAGGCTATTTTTGTGCATTTATGGCACCTACTGGTCAATTTGATTGAAACTTTTCAGGCTATATTTCAGGTTCTTATGTGGACATATCCTGTGAGGTTTTGTAATGATTGGAAAAACTATTTATGATTTATAGTCTGATTTGTTGTTATACCACGTTGCTTTGTTTTGCATTTATAGCGCCCCCAATAGGACAATTTGAAATGAAATTTTTGAGTATGTTTCAAGTACTTTTATGAATATATCCTATGAGTTTTATGGCTATAGGACAAACAATTGCTGATTTATAGTCTGATTTGTGCTATACCTCGTTCTGCTTTGTTTTTGCATTTATAGCACCCCCTATCAGTCAATTTAAATTAAATTTTCTGGCTATCTTTCAGGTACTTATATGAATATATCCTGTGAGTTTTATGGCTATAGGACAAACAATTGCTGATTTATAGTGGGATTTGTGTCATACCACACTGATTTGTTTTGCATTTATAGCGCCCCCTATCAGTCAATTTGAATGAAATTTTCATAGTATGTTTCTAATACTTATATGAATATATCCTGTGAGTTTTATGGCTGTAGGACAAACAGTTGCTGATTTATAGTCGGATTTGTGTTATACCATGCTGCTTTGTTTTGCATTTATAGCGCCCCCTATCAATCAATTTGAATGAAATTTTTCAGAGTTTGTTTCAGAAACTTATATGAATATATCCTGTGAGTTTATGGCTATAGGACAAACAATTGCTGATTTATCGTCGGAATTGTGTTATACCATGCTGTTTTTGTTTTTGCAGTTACAGCGCCCCCTATCAGTCGAATTTGAATGAAATTTTCTGGGTATGTTTCAGGTACTTATATGAATATATCCTGTGAGTTTTTATGGCTATAGGACAAACAATTGCTGATTTATAGTCTGATTTGTGTTATACCACACTGCTTTGTTTTTGCATTTATAGCGCCCCCTATCAATCAATTTGAACAGAAATTTCAGAGTATGTTTCAAATACTTATATAAATATATAAGTGAGTTTTATGGCTATAGGACAAACAATTGCTGATTTATAGTCTGATTTGTGTTATACCACACTGCTTTTGTTTTGCATTATGCCCCCTATCAATCAATTTGAACAGGAAATTTTTTCAGAGTTTGTTGCAAGTATTTATATGAATATATCCTGTGAGTTTATGGCTATAGGACAAACAATTGCTGCTGATTTATAGTCAGTTTGTGTTATACCATGCTGCTTTGTTTTTGCAGTTATAGCACCCCCATCAGTCAATTTAAATGAAATTTGCTGGGTATGTTTCAGGTACTTATATGAATATATCCTGTAGGTTTATGGCTATAGGACCAAACAATTGCTGATTTATAGTCTGATTTGTGTTATAGCGCCCCCTATGGGCCGATTTGCATGAAACTGTCAAGGTATGTTCTGGTATAAATGGACATATTCTGCAAGTTCTGTGATGATTGGCCCAGTGGTTGTTGAATTTTGTCCATTTTGTGCTAAAGCCACGCGCCCTGCTGAAGTTCATTGGTCAATATCTTGGAAGCGAAAAGAGACTTCAACAAGCTTTATGCAATCTTTGATAAGCTTGGTCACTGATGAAGTCAGCAAATTTCGAATGGAATCGGACCCCTACGGCCTGGAGGAGATGTCAAAAATGTGGTTTAAAAAGAATTCAAAATTTCCTCCAAATTAAATGGCAGATCTTAGAAGGTCCTTATAGGAAGGATTGTAGAGAATGGACCAAAAAAAAATTTTTTGTACCAAGTTTCGTGTGAATCTGACTTACAGCCTAGGAGTTATGACCTTTAAAGTGAAAACCTGTTTTCTTGAATTATAAGCGCCACCATCAGGCCTACTGAGTTAAAAATGCCTTAATCAGCATTTCCACACAACTTCAACCAATGTGCAAAATTTCAGGTCTCTACCATTTTACCATCTTTCGGGAATTTGCGGAAACCATTTCTGAAGAAGAAGAAAAAATAATAATAATAATAATAAGAATAATAATAATAAAATAAACCAGCACAAAACCAATAGGGTTTCAGCCCTACAGGCTTGAACCTAAATATAACATAGCGGCAATTCGAGGGTTCAAACCCACGAAAGACCATTAGTAGTTGAAAAAAGCGCTAACAGCTTAATTAACAAGTGTTGCCATTAAGCGTGGCCATGTCCCCGCCAGGTGGTGGAAATCGACTGGGGTCGGCGTATCACAAAACTACATTGAAGCCAAAAGATGAATTAAATTAATGGTCAAAAGCGTTCTCGAATTTAGCGTTCAAAAATGGGGCGCGTGGCCGGGCGGATGGACTGATGGAGCTGAATACTATGTCCCCGGCCTTACTCCTTGATGACCTCAGGATGAATGGAATCAGTCAAACCGTTCTTGAGATATCAGCGTTCTAACAAGCGGGATGGGGCCGAGCGGACAAGCGGATGGATGCTGAATTCTATATCCTCCGCCCTAATACACCTTGACACCAAAGATGAATGGAACTGGTCAAACTGTTCTTGAGATATCATGTTGACAAAGGTATTTGCAAAAATGGTCGAATAGTCGTAATGACCTTGAGAATAATGGCAAGGTCACGTAAATCGAGTGAGTTATAAGCACCCCTAATACACCTTGACACCAAGATGAATGGAATCGGTCAAACCTTTCTTGAGATATCGTGTTCACAACAAACTGGACAAGCCGGACAGACAGGCAGGCGGACCCCCACCCTAATACACCTTGAAACCAAGAAAGAATGGAATCGGTCAAACCGTTCTTGAGATATCACGTTCACAACAAAGCGGGACGCAGCGGACAGATGGGCCTTGCAGACGGAGCTGAATACTATGTCCCCCTCCTAATACACCTTGACACCAAAGATGAATGGAATCGATTCGAACCGTTCTTGAGATATCACGTTCACAACAAAGCAGGACAGGGCCGGACAGAAAGACGCGGGACGGAGCTGAATACTATGTCCCCGCCCTAATACACCTTGACATCAAAGATGAATGGAATCGTCGAACCGTTCTTGAGATATCATGTTGACAAGGAATTTGTAAGTGGTCAAATGATCGTGAATGACCTTGAGAATAATGCCAAGGTCACGAAATCTACTGTAGTCGGCGATTATCACACAAATATACCTTAACACCAAAGATGAATGGAATCGGTAAAACCGTTCTTGAGATATCACATTCAGAACAAAGCGGGACATGACGGACGGCCGGACGGAGCTGAATACAATGTCCCTGCTCTGTTAAGCTATCGTGGCGGCAGGGGACAAAAACCACTTTAAGAGTGTGTTGCAGGTTTTTATGTGGACCCTATTTTGCCAGTGTAATGATTGGACTAACAACGAATGATGCCTAGTCTGATTTGTGTTATGTTAGGCTATTTTATGCATTTATGGCACTCCCTACGGTCAATTTGATTGAAACTTTCAGGCTATGTTTCAGGTTCTTATGTGGACATATCCTGTGAGTTTTTGTAATGATTGGAAAAACTATTTATGATTTATAGTCTGATTTGTGTGATACCACTTTGCTTTGTTTTGCATTCAAGCGCCTTAATAGGACAATTTGAATAAAATTTTCAGAGTATGTTTCAAGTACTTTCATGAATATATCCTGTGAGTTTTATGGCTATAGGACAAACAACTGCTCATTTATAGTCTGATTTGTGCTATACCACGCTGCTTTGTTTTGCATTTATAGCGCCCCCTATCAGTCAATTTGAATGAAATTTTCTGGGTATGTTTCAGGTACTTATATGAATATATCCTGTGAGTTTTTGGCTATAGGACAAACAATTGCTGATTATAGTCTGATTTGTGTTATACCACACTGCTTTGTTTTTGCATTTACAGCGCCCCCTATCAATCAAATTGAACGAAATTTTCAGAGTATGTTGTGAGTACTTATATGAATATATCCTGTGAGTTTTATGGCTATCAGACAAACAATTGCGGATTTATAGTCGGATTTGTGTTATACCATGCTGCTTTGTTTTGCAGTTATAGCGCCCCCTATCAGTCAATTTGAATGAAATTTGCTGGATATATTTCAGGTACTTATATGAATATATCCTGTGAGTTTTATGGCTATAGGACAAACGATTGCTGATTTATAATCTGATTTCTGTTATAGCGCCCCCTATGGGCCGATTTGCATGAAACTGTCTAGATATGTTGCTGGTACTTATTTGGACATATTCTGCAAGTTCTGTGATGATTGGCTCAATGGTTGTTGAATTTTGTCCATTTATGTGCTAAAGCCACGCCCTGCTGAAGTTCATTGGTCAATATCTTGGAAACGAAATAAGATTTCAACAAGTTTTATGCAATCTTTGATAAGCGTGGTCTACTGATGATCCACAGCAAATTATGAAGGAATGGGACCTCTGACCTAGGAGGAGATGTCAAAATGTGTTTTTCAAAAAGAATTCAAAATTTCGTCCAATTACATATGGTGGATCTTAAAGTTCCTTATGTGAATGTTGTAGAGAATGGACCAACAAATGTCTGTACCAAGTTTTAGTAGGGTGAATCGGACTTACAGCCTAGGAGTTATGACCTTTAAAGTGAAAACCTGTTTTTCTTGAATTATAGCGCCACCATCAGGCCTACTGAGTTAAAAAATGCCTAGGTCAGCATTTACACACAACTTCCAACCCATGTGCAAAATTTCAGGGCTCTACCATTTACCATCTCACGGAATTTGCGAAAACATTTCTGAAGAAGAAGAAAAAATAATAATAATAATAATAATAAATATAGCATAGCGGCAATTCGGGGTTCAAGCCACGAAAGACCATTAGTAGTTGAAAGCTCTAACAGCTTAATTAACAAGTGTTGCCACTAAGCGTGGCCATGTCCCCGCCAGGTACGGAAATCGACTGGGGTCGGCGTATCACAAAAATTACATTGAAGCCAAAGATGAATTAAATTTGTCAAAGCGTTCTCGAGATTTTCGTGTTCACAACAAAATGGGCGGACGGACAGGCGGCCGGATGGATGGATGGAATACTATTTCCCCGACCTTAATACTCCTTGACCCCAAGGATGAATGGAATCGGTCAAACCGTTCTTGAGATATCGCGTTCACAACAAGCGGGATGGGCGGACGGACATCGGACGGATTGAGCTGAATTCTATATCCTCCCCTAATACACCTTGACACCAAAGATGAATGGAACCGGTCAAACTGTTCTTGAGATATCATGTTGACAAGGTATTTGTAAGTGGTCAAATGGTCGTAATGACCTTGAGAATAATGACAAGGTCACGTAAATCGAAAGTGAGTTGTGAGCACCCCCTAATACACCATTACACCAAAGATGAATGGAATCGGTCAAACCTTTCTTGAGATATCGTGTTCACAACAAAACGGGACATGACGGACAGACAGACAGGCGGACCCCCACCCCTAATAAACCTTGAAACCAAAGACGAATGGAATCAGTCAAACCGTTCTTGGGATATCATGTTCACAACAAAGCGGACATGACGGACAGATGGACGACGGACGGAGCTGAATACTATGTCCCCCTCCCTAATACACCTTGACACCAAAAGATGAATGGAATCGGTCAAACCTTTCTTGAGATATTGCGTTCACAACAAACGGGACATGACGGACAGACGGACGGGCGGGCGGAGCTGAATACTATGTCCCCACCCCTAATACACCTTGACACCAAAGATGAATGGAATCGGTCGAACCGTTCTTGAGGTATCACGCGTTCACAACAAACGGGGACGGGACAGGCGGACAGCCGGATGGATGGAGCTGAATTCTATATCCTCCGCCCCTAATACACCTTGACACCAAAGATGAATGGAACTGGTCAAACTGTTCTTGAGATATCATGTTGACAAGGTATTTGTAAGTGGTCGAATGGTCGTAATGACCTTGAGAATAATGGCAAGGTCACGTAAAATCGAGTGAGTTGTAAGCACCCCCTAATACACCTTGACACCAAAGATGAATGGAATCGGTCAAACCTTTCTTGAGATATCGTGTTCACAACAAACTGGACATGACGGACAGACAGACGGGCGGACCCCCACCCCTAATACACCTTGAAACCAAAGACGAATGGAATCGGTCAAACCGTTCTTGAGATATCACGTTCACAACAAACGGGACATGACGGACAGATGGACGCACGGACGGAGCTGAATACTATGTCCCCCTCCCCTAATACACCTTGACACCAAAGATGAATGGAATCGGTCGAACCGTTCTTGAGATATCACGTTCACAACAAACGGGACAGGACGGACAGAAAGACGGGCGGACGGAGCTGAATACTATGTCCCCCGCCCCTAATACACCTTGACATCAAAGATGAATGGAATCGGTCGAACCGTTCTTGAGATATCATGTTGACAAGGAATTTGTAAGTGGTCAAATGATCTTAATGACCTTGAGAATAATGCCAAGGTCACGGAAATCTACTGGGGTCGGGCGTATCACACAAATATACCTTAACACCAAAGATGAATGGAATCGGTAAAACCGTTCTTGAGATATCGCATTCAGAACAAACGGGACATGACGGACGACGGACGGAGCTGAATACAATGTCCCCTGCTCTGTTCGCGCTATCGTGGGCAGGGGACAAAAACCACTTTAAGAGTGTGTTGCAGGTTTTTATGTGGACCTATTTTGCCAGTGTAATGATTGGACTAACAACGAATGATGCCTAGTCTGATTTGTGTTATGTTAGGCTATTTTATGCATTTATGGCACTCCCTACCGGTCAATTTGATTGAAACTTTCAGGCTATGTTTCAGGTTCTTATGTGGACATATCCTGTGAGTTTTGTAATGATTGGAAAAACTATTTATGATTTATAGTCTGATTTGTGTGATACCACTTTGCTTTGTTTTGCATTCAAGCGCCCCCAATAGGACAATTTGAATGAAATTTTCAGAGTATGTCTCAAGTACTTTCATGAATATATCCTGTGAGTTTTATGGCTATAGGACAAACAACTGCTCATTTATAGTCTGATTTGTGCTATACCACGCTGCTTTGTTTTGCATTTATAGCGCCCCCTATCAGTCAATTTGAATGAAATTTTCTGGGTATGTTTCAGGTACTTATATGAATATATCCTGTGAGTTTTTTGGCTATAGGACAAACAATTGCTGATTTATAGTCTGATTTGTGTTATACCACACTGCTTTGTTTTGCATTTACAGCGCCCCCTATCAATCAAATTGAACGAAATTTTCAGAGTATGTTGTAAGTACTTATATGAATATATCCTGTGAGTTTTATGGCTATCAGACAAACAATTGCGGATTTATAGTCGGATTTGTGTTATACCATGCTGCTTTGTTTTGCAGTTATAGCGCCCCCTATCAGTCAATTTAAATGAAATTTGCTGGATATATTTCAGGTACTTATATGAATATATCCTGTGAGTTTTATGGCTATAGGACAAACGATTGCTGATTTATAATCTGATTTCTGTTATAGCGCCCCCTATGGGCCGATTTGCATGAAACTGTCTAGATATGTTGCTGGTACTTATTTGGACATATTCTGCAAGTTCTGTGCTGATTGGCTCAATGGTTGTTGAATTTTGTCCATTTATGTGCTAAGCCACGCCCCTGCTGAAGTTCATTGGTCAATATCTTGGAAACGAAATAAGATTTCAACAAGTTTTATGCAATCTTTGATAAGCGTGGTCTACTGATGATCCACAGCAAATTGCGAAGGAATCGGACCTACGGCCTAGGAGGAGATGTCAAAAATGTGTTTTTCAAAGAATTCAAAATTTCGTCCAATTACATATGGTGGATCTTAAAGTTCCTTATGTGAATGTTGTAGAGAATGGACCAACAAATGTCTGTACCAAGTTTCGTGTGAATCGGACTTACAGCCTCGGAGTTATGACCTTTAAAGTGAAAACCTGTTTTTCTTGAATTATAGCGCCACCATCAGGCCTACTGAGTTAAAAATGCCTAGGTCAGCATTTACACACAACTTCCAACCCATGTGCAAAATTTCAGGGCTCTACCATTTACCATCTCACGGAATTTGCGAAAAAACATTTCTGAAGAAGAAGAAAATAATAATAATAATAATAATAAATATAGCATAAGCGGCAATTCCGGGTTCAAGCCACTAAAGACCATTAGTAGTTGAAAGCTCTAACAGCTTAATTAACAAGTGTTGCCACTAAACGTGGCCATGTCCCCGCCAGGTGACGGAAATCGACTGGGGTCGGCGTATCACAAAATTACACATTGAAGCCAAAGATGAATTAAATTTGTCATAGCGTTCTCGAGATTTCGTGTTCACAACAAATGGGACGGACGGACAGACGGCGGATGGATGGATGGAATACTATTTCCCCGACCTTAATACTCCTTGACCCCAAGGATGAATGGAATCGGTCAAACCGTTTTGAGATATCGCGTTCACAACAAAGCGGGATGGGCGGACGGACAGCGGACGGATTGAGCTGAATTCTATATCCTCCCCTAATACACCTTGACACCAAAGATGAATGGAACCGGTCAAACTGTTCTTGAGATATCATGTTGACAAGGTATTTGTAAGTGGTCAAATGGTCGTAATGACCTTGAGAATAATGACAAGGTCACGTAAATCGAGTGAGTTGTGAGCACCCCCCTAATACACCATTACACCAAAGATGAATGGAATCGGTCAAACCTTTCTTGAGATATCGTGTTCACAACAAACGGGACATGACGGACAGACAGACGGGCGGACCCCCACCCCTAATAAACCTTGAAACCAAAGACGAATGGAATCAGTCAAACCGTTCTTGGGATATCATGTTCACAACAAACGGGACATGACGGACAGATGGACGGGCGGACAGAGCTGAATACTATGTCCCCCACCCCTAATACACCTTGACACCAAAGATGAATGGAATCGGTCGAACCGTTCTTGAGGTATCACGTTCACAACAAACGGGGCCAGGACAGACGGACGGACGGCTGGGCGGCGGATGGAGCTGAATACTATGTCCCCCGACCCTAATACACCTTGACACCAAAGATGAATGGAATCGGTTGAACCGTTCTTGAGATATCACATTTACAACAAACGGGACAGGACGGACAGACGGATGGGTGGTCTGAGCTGAATACTATGTCCCCGCCCTAATACACCTTGACATCAAAGATGAATGGAATCGGTCGAACCGTTCTTCAGATATCACGTTTACAACAAACGGGAGAGGATGGACGGACAGACGGACGGGCGGACGGAGCTGAATATTATGTCCCCCGCCCCTAATACACCTTGACATCAAAGATGAATGGAATCGGTCGAACCGTTCTTGAGATATCACGTTTACAACAAACGGGACAAACGAACGGACAGATGGCGGGCGGATGGATGGAGCTGAATACTATGTCCCCGCTGCTAATACACCTTGACACCAAAGATGAATTGAACCGGTCAATTGCTCTTGAGATATCATGTTGACAAGGTATTTGTAAGTGGTCGAATGGTCGTAATGACCTTGAGAATAATGGCAAGGTCACGTAAATCGAGTGAGTTGTAAGCACCCCCTAATACACCTTGACACCAAAGATGAATGGAATCGGTCAAACCTTTCTTGAGATATTGTGTTCACAAAAAGCGGACATGACGGACAGACAGACGGGCGGACCCCCACCCCTAATACACCTTGAAACCAAAGGCGAATGGAATCGGTCAAACCGTTCTTGAGATATCACGTTCACAAAAACGGGACATGACAGACAGATGGGCCGCACGGACGGAGCTGAATACTATGTCCCCCTCCCCTAATACACCTTGACACCAAAGATGAATGGAATCGGTCAAACCTTTCTTGAGATATCGCGTTCACAAAAAACGGGACATGACGGACAGACGGATGGGCGGACGGAGCTGAATACTATGTCCCCCACCCCAATACACCTTGACACCAAAGATGAATGGAATCGGTTGAACCGGTCTTGAGATATCAAGTTCACAACAAATGGGATGGGACAGACGGACAGACGGCTGGGCGGACGGATGGAGCTGAATACTATGTCCCCCGCCCCTAATACACCTTGACACCAAAGATGAATGGAATCGGGCAAACCGTTTTTGAGATATCACGTTTACAACAAACGGGACAGGACGGACAGACGGACGGGCGGACGGAGCTGAATACTTTGTCCCCCGCCCCTAATACACCTTGACATCAAAGATGAATGGAATCGGTCAAACCGTTCTTGAGATATCACGTTTACAACAAACGGGACAGGACGGACAGACGGACGGGCGGGCGGAGCTGAACACTATGCCCCGCCACTAATACACCTTGACATGAAAGATGAATGGAATTGGTCGAACCGTTCTTGAGATATCACGTTTACAACAAACGGGACAGGACGGACGGACAGACGGCGGGTGGATGAATGGAGCTGAATACTATGTCCCCGCCGCTAGTACACCTTGACACCAAAGATGAATGGAATTGGTCAAACCTTTCTTGAAATATCATGTTGACAAGGAATTTGTAAGTGGTCAAATGATCGTAATGACCTTGAGAATAATGCCAAGGTCACGGAAATCTACTGGGGTCGCAGATCACAAAAATATACCTTAACACCAAAGATGAATGGAATCGGTCAAACCGTTCTTGAGATATCGCATTCAGAACAAAAAGCGGGACATGACGGACGGCCGGACGGAGCTGAATACAATGTCCCCTGCTCCGCTTGCTATCGTGGCGGCAGGGGGACAAAACCCACTTTAAGAGTGTGTTGCAGGTTTTATGTGGACCTATTTTGCCAGTGTAATGATTGGACTAACAACTAATGATGCATAGTCTGATTTGTGTTATGTTAGGCTATTTTGTGCATTTATGGCACCCCCTACTGGTCAATTTGATTGAAACTTTCAGGCTATATTTCAGGTTCTAATGTGGACATATCGCGGTGAGTTTTGTAATGATTGGAAAAACTATTAATGATTTATAGTCTGATTTTGCGTTATACCACGTTGCTTTGTTTTGCATTTATAGCGCCCCCAATAGGACAATTTAAATGAAATTTTCAGCATATGTTTCAAGTACTTTTATGAATATATCCTGTGAGTTTTATGGCTATAGGACAAACAACTGCTGATTTATAGTCTGATTTGTGCAATACCACGCTGCTTTGTTTTGCATTTATAGCGCCCCCTATCAGTCAATTTGAATTAAATTTTCTGGGTATGTTTCAGGTCCTTATATGAATATATCCTGTGAGTTTTTTGGCTATAGGACAAACAATTGCTGATTTATAGTCTGATTTGTGTTATACCACACTGCTTTGTTTTGCATTTATAGCGCCCCCTATCAATCAAATTGAACGAAATTTTCAGAGTATGTTGAAAGTACTTATATGAATATATCCTGTGAGTTTTATGGCTATCAGACAAACAATTGCGGATTTATAGTCGGATTTGTGTTATACCATGCTGCTTTGTTTTGCAGTTATAGCGCCCCCTATCAGTCAATTTAAATGAAATTTGCTGGATATATTTCAGGTACTTATATGAATATATCCTGTGAGTTTTATGGCTATAGGACAAACGATTGCTGATTTATAATCTGATTTCTGTTATAGCGCCCCCTATGGGCCGATTTGCATGAAACTGTCTAGATATGTTGCTGGTACTTATTTGGACATATTCTGCAAGTTCTGTGATGATTGGCTTAATGGTTGTTGAATTTTGTCCATTTATGTGCTAAGCCACGCCCCTGCTGAAGTTCATTGGTCAATATCTTGGAAACGAAATAAGATTTCAACAAGTTTTATGCAATCTTTGATAAGCGTGGTCTACTGATGATCCACAGCAAATTGCGAAGGAATCGGACCTACGGCCTAGGAGGAGATGTCAAAAATGTGTTTTTCAAAGAATTCAAAATTTTGTCCAATTACATATGGTGGATCTTAAAGTTCCTTATGTGAATGTTGTAGAGAATGGACCAACAAATGTCTGTACCAAGTTTCGTGTGAATCGGACTTACAGCCTAGGAGTTATGACCTTTAAAGTGAAAACCTGTTTTTCTTGAATTATAGCGCCACCATCAGGCCTACTGAGTTAAAAATGCCTAGGTCAGCATTTACACACAACTTCCAACCCATGTGCAAAATTTCAGGGCTCTACCATTTACCATCTCACGGGAATTTGCGAAAACATTTCTGAAGAAGAAGAAAAATAATAATAATAATAATAATAAATATAGCCGCAAGCGGCAATTCCGGGGTTCAAGCCACGAAAGACCATTAGTAGTTGAAAGCTCTAACAGCTTAATTAACAAGTGTTGCCACTAAACGTGGCCATGTCCCCCGCCAGGTGACGGAAATCGACTGGGGTCGGCGTATCACAAAATTACACATTGAAGCCAAAGATGAATTAAATTTGTCAAAGCGTTCTCGAGATTTCGTGTTCACAACAAATGGGACGTGACGGACAGACGGCCGGATGGATGGATGGAATACTATTTCCCCCGACCTTAATACTCCTTGACCCCAAGGATGAATGGAATCGGTCAAACCGTTCTTGAGATATCGCGTTCACAACAAGCGGGATGGGCCGGACGGACAGCCGGACGGATTGAGCTGAATTCTATATCCTCCCCCCCTAATACACCTTGACACCAAAGATGAATGGAACCGGTCAAACTGTTCTTGAGATATCATGTTGACAAGGTATTTGTAAGTGGTCAAATGGTCGTAATGACCTTGAGAATAATGACAAGGTCACGTAAATCGAGTGAGTTGTGAGCACCCCCCTAATACACCATTACACCAAAGATGAATGGAATCGGTCAAACCTTTCTTGAGATATCATGTTCACAACAAACGGGACATGACGGACAGACAGGCGGGCGGACCCCACCCCCTAATACACCTTGAAACCAAAGGCGAATGGAATCAGTCAAACCGTTCTTGGGATATCATGTTCACAACAAAGCGGGACATGACGGACAGATGGGACGACAGACGGAGCTGAATACTATGTCCCCCTCCCTAATACACCTTGACACCAAAGATGAATGGAATCGGTCAAACCTTTCTTGAGATATTGCGTTCACAACAAACGGGACATGACGGACAGACGGACGGGCGGACGGAGCTGAATACTATGTCCCCCACCCCTAATACACCTTGACACCAAAGATGAATGGAATCGGTCGAACCGTTCTTGAGGTATCACGTTCACAACAAACGGGACGGGACAGACGGACGGACGGCTGGGCGGACGGATGGAGCTGAATACTATGTCCCCCGACCCTAATACACCTTGACACCAAAGATGAATGGAATCGGTTGAACCGTTCTTGAGATATCACATTTACAACAAACGGGACAGGACGGACAGACGGATGGGTGGACGGAGCTGAATACTATGTCCCCCGCCCCTAATACACCTTGACATCAAAGATGAATGGAATCGGTCGAACCGTTCTTCAGATATCACGTTTACAACAAACGGGAGAGGATGGACGGACAGACGGACGGGCGGACGGAGCTGAATATTATGTCCCCCGCCCCTAATACACCTTGACATCAAAGATGAATGGAATCGGTCGAACCGTTCTTGAGATATCACGTTTACAACAAACGGGACAGTACGAACGGACAGATGGCCGGGCGGATGGATGGAGCTGAATACTATGTCCCCCGCTGCTAATACACCTTGACACCAAAGATGAATTGAACCGGTCAATTGCTCTTGAGATATCATGTTGACAAGGTATTTGTAAGTGGTCGAATGGTCGTAATGACCTTGAGAATAATGGCAAGGTCACGTAAATCGAGTGAGTAGTAAGCACCCCCCTAATACACCTTGACACCAAAGATGAATGGAATCGGTCAAACCTTTCTTGAGATATTGTGTTCACAAAAAACGGGACATGACGGACAGACAGACGGGCGGGACCCCACCCCTAATACACCTTGAAACCAAAGGCGAATGGAATCGGTCAAACCGTTCTTGAGATATCACGTTCACAACAAACGGGACATGACGGACAGATGGACGCATGGACGGAGCTGAATACTATGTCCCCCTCCCCTAATACACCTTGACACCAAAGATGAATGGAATGGGGTCAAACCTGTCTTGAGATATCGCGTTCACAAAAAACGGGACATGACGGACAGACGGATGGGCGGACGGAGCTGAATACTATGTCCCCCACCCCAATACACCTTGACACCAAAGATGAATGGAATCGGTTGAACCGGTCTTGAGATATCAAGTTCACAACAAATGGGATGGGACAGACGGACAGACGGCTGGGCGGACGGATGGAGCTGAATACTATGTCCCCGCCCTAATACACCTTGACACCAAAGATGAATGGAATCGGGCAAACCGTTTTTGAGATATCACGTTTACAACAAACGGGACAGGAGGGGACAGACGGACGGGCGGACGGAGCTGAATACTTTGTCCCCCGCCCCTAATACACCTTGACATCAAAGATGAATGGAATTGGTCGAACCGTTCTTGAGATATCACGTTTACAACAAACGGGACAGGACGGACGGACAGACGGCCGGGTGGATGAATGGAGCTGAATACTATGTCCCCCGCCGCTAATACACCTTGACACCAAAGATGAATGGAATTGGTCAAACCTTTCTTGAAATATCATGTTGACAAGGAATTTGTAAGTGGTCAAATGATCGTAATGACCTTGAGAATAATGCCAAGGTCACGGAAATCTACTGGGGTCGGCGTATCACACAAATATACCTTAACACCAAAGATGAATGGAATCGGTCAAACCGTTCTTGAGATATCGCATTCAGAACAAAGCGGGACATGACGGACGGCGGACGGAGCTGAATACAATGTCCCCTGCTCCGCTTGCTATCGTGGCGGCAGGGGACAAAACCCACTTTAAGAGTGTGTTGCAGGTTTTTTGTGGACCTATTTTGCCAGTGTAATGATTGGACTAACAACTAATGATGCATAGTCTGATTTGTGTTATGTTAGGCTATTTTGTGCATTTATGGCACCCCTACTGGTCAATTTGATTGAAACTTTCAGGCTATATTTCAGGTTCTAATGTGGACATATCCTGTGAGTTTTGTAATGATTGGAAAAACTATTTATGATTTATAGTCTGATTTGCGTTATACCACGTTGCTTTGTTTTGCATTTATAGCGCCCCCAATAGGACAATTTAAATGAAATTTTCAGCATATGTTTCAAGTACTTTTATGAATATATCCTGTGAGTTTTATGGCTATAGGACAAACAACTGCTGATTTATAGTCTGATTTGTGCAATACCACTCTGCTTTGTTTTGCATTTATAGCGCCCCCTATCAGTCAATTTGAATTAAATTTTCTGGGTATGTTTCAGGTCCTTATATGAATATATCCTGTGAGTTTTATGGCTATAGGACAAACAATTGCTGATTTATAGTCTGATTTGTGTTATAAAACTGCTTTGTTTTGCATTTATAGCGCCCCCTATCAGTCAATTTGAATGAAATTTTCAGAGTATGTTTCAAGTACTTATATGAATATATCCTGTGAGTTTTATGGCTATAGGACAAACAATTGCTGATTTATAGTCGGATTTGTGTTATACCATGCTGCTTTGTTTTGCAGTTATAGCGCCCCCTATCAGTCAATTTGAATGAAATTTTCAGAGCATGTTTCAAGTACTTATATGAATATATCCTGTGAGTTTTATTGCTATAGGACAAACAATTGCTGATTTATAGTCGGATTTGTGTTATATCATGCTGCTTTGTTTTGCAGTTATAGCGCCCCCTATCAGTCCATTTAAATGAAATTTGCTGTGTATGTTTCAGGTACTTATATGAATATATCCTGTGAGTTTTATGGCTATAGGACAAACAAATGCTGATTTATAGTCTGATTTGTGTTATAGCGCCCCCTATGGGCCGATTTGCATGAAACTGTCAACTTATATTCCGGGTACTTATATAGACATATTCTGCAAGTTCTGTGATGATTGGCCCAATGGTTGTTGAATTTTGTCCATTTTTGTGCTAAGCCACGCCCCTGCTGAAGTTCATTGGTCAATATCTTGGAAACGCAATGAGATTTCAACAAGTTTTATGCAATCTTTGATAAGCTTGGTCCACTGATGATCCCCAGCAAATTTCGAAGGAATCGGACCTACGGCCTAGGAGGAGATGTCAAAAATGTGTTTTTCAAAGAATTCAAAATTTCGAAAAATCACATATGGCAGATCTTAGAGGTCCTTATGGGAAAGTTGTAGAGAATGGACCAAAGAATGTCGGTACCAAGTTTCGTGTGAATCGGACTTACAGCCTAGGAGTTATGACCTTTAAAGTGAAAACCTGTTTTTCTTGAATTATAGCGCCATCATCAGGCCTACTGAGTTAAAAATGCCTTGGTCAGCATTTACACACAACTCCCAACCCATGTGCCAAATTTCAGGTCTCTACCGTATACCATCTCACGGGAATTTGCGAAAACATTTCTGAAGAAGAAGAAAAATAATAATAATAATAATAATAATAATAAACCAGCACAAAAACAATAGGGTTTCAGCCCTACGGGCTTGAACCCCTAATAAACCAGCACAAAAACAATAGGGTTTCAGCCCTACGGGCTTGAACCCCTAATAAACCAGCACAAAAACAGTAGGGTTTCAGCCTACGGGCTTGAACCCCTAATAATAACGACACAATTCTCGCAGAAATTGTAAGAGTGGGCCTGGCCTCTGCAGGTCGGGACACAGGGGTGCCCTGGGATGCTGCTGGGACTACTCAATTGTCTATTTTGGCTCTGTCTATATTTTTTCTGCATTTTTTAGACGTAAAAAAACACTAACGTATAAAAAAATGAAAGCAGTGTTTAGTAGCAGTTCAGAGGTGAGGAAGAAGGTGCATTAACTTAGTAAGGAGCCGTTTACATTACAGTTCAAAATTTGTCCTTCACAGGTGGCTCGTTGTCAAGCTGGGGGGATGTAAGAGGTGGTGTTGGGTGGGAACTCATTCCATTCGCAGGTCCATTTGGACCTGCAACAGATGCTTCTGTACCCTTTTCTGGATGGCAGGAGGGAAAAACAGGCCATGAGAATGGTGGTGAACGTCCTTGATGATGTAGGCAGCACTGTTGGTAGATCTCCATCAGGAAGGGAGAGGGGCACTAATTATTCTTCTGGCTGTCTTCACAATTCTGTTAAGCTGCCTTTGTTCATATGCCTTGCAGCTCCCGAACCATACCGCTAACATACATGAATAGCACTTTCATCCTTGTCAGTGATTATATTTCAAGGTATTTAGGGATCAAGCCCCTTGGCCTGCAAGGCGGGCGCAGGCAGCAGATTCGGCGTCACCTTCTGTCTGAAATGGGTTAAATCGCCGCGAACGGCCGTTACTACTCAGATCGCCATGAAAGTGATTCAAATCACAACAGGTCAGATATCACCAACGGCGCCCGAAAATGTTGTTCACGCCAATTTTGCAGGTGCAGTGGCTTCTTGTTTTGTAAAAATAAATTAATTTTTCAACCTTTTTTATGGATAACTGTTCAGTTTTCACGTGAACACAGATTTCTTGCTAATGTAAATAATGCATTATTTTCGCCGATTGTGGAGTTTGTTTTGGAGCAACAGTGTCGAAAATAGTACCATATTAAGCCTCCATTAATATTGAATAAAATCAGAACATTTTCGGTGTTTGGGTACCGAACCATTCGGGTGCGCAAAAACGTCAAGCTTACATCCAGTCAAGAATTTTTAGAGTTTAATTTGTGGTGCTGCTGTACGTGGTAATAGCATACAACGGCGGCAGTTGGGATACTGATGACACTCCTGCAAATTTTTTTTCATAACCAAGCTCAGAATATAAACCAGTGGAAAATCAATTGGAACATTTAAGGGTTAGGGTTAAGGTTACGGGTTAGGGGCCGATCACACCGAACGCGCTTTATTGGCGTGGGGCGCCCGTTTTGTTAATATTCTCAATGATTAGACACATGCTGGACGCTGCTTTTGCGCCCGGCGCCTCGCGTTAAACGCCCCAGGCGCCTCGCTGTTTTTTTTGATGCGCTTCTTTGAGGCGCGAAAAAAGGCGCTTCACGTCATTGTCAGTCTTTTCCCTGCTGTCCAATCGTGAAAAAACCTGAAATAAGTTCACTGACTAATTCGCTGAAACGGTTAATTTCAGAATGTTCGCAGATGAGTGCCAGGAACATTACTAAGCAACACAAAAAAGACGCGTCCAGCGCCTTTTTACAACGTTGGTTTCAAAAAACAGATCAGATCGTCTCGTTTCCACGCCAATAAAAGCGCGTCGGTGTGATCGGCCCTTACGAGGTCCTAACAGTAGTACCCTCTGCACAGCGAGCCATTATCCTCACTCAAATCACGGAGCACTAGCAAACTGGTTGGCAGCTATCCAGTATCGTCATGGCTGCCACCGTTCTATGCGACATCGTATAGCAGCACGAGAAATGCGTGTATATTCTCTTTACTGGATGTGCGCTGGACGTTGTTAGACAGCCCAGTAATTGACTTGTTATCAAGCATTAAGGTAAGTCGAAGATTTCTGAATTTCATTTTATTGTGCCCACCGGTTCTGTGTGGTACTCTTACCGAGCTACTTGGCTGACATTAGCTCATGAGCTAGGTAGCTAGCAAGGAAGGGAGCAAGCTAATAAAACACAGAGAATTCATTATTCAATAGTTGGCGCAAACACAATCTCACTGAGTAAAAATTACACTTTACAAAAAAATTCAGTAGCAGCTGTGATGAAATGCTAACAAGCTAGTTTAAAAAGTTCGTTAAACACATAACTAGTAGACAAACTTCACCTACCTCAGACCCAGGTCAAAGGGGATCAAATCAAGCCAATATGAGTATTTTAATAACATCCAAAAGACAATGGACCAATTAGGATTGCCGGCTTGTCTGATAGACTAACAGCAGCTCCAACTACAATCAGCTCATGACTGGTTGCCAGGCAGGTATTACCAGAGGCAAATGAATCACTTTCATCCAGTGCCATGTATGGCGCTGAAATAAAACAAATCTAGCCAATGGCGTTGCTGCACTAAAACAAGCAAGGGCTACGTTCACACTGCAGGCAAATGTGGCCCAAATCTAATTTTTTTACCCCCTTTGTGACTCAGGTCAGATTCTTTTATGACAGTGTGAACAGGACAAGTCACACAGAATCTGATCTTTTCAAATCCGATCTGGGCCATTTTCAAATGTGTTACTGCATCGGATTCATATTGGATTCTTTTGAGGGCGACTGCGGTCTGAACAGCCGTGTCGCGTTGAATCAAAGAGTATTATGTGAACAGTCAAACAAAAAATCCGATTTGAGCAATAAATCGGAATTGAGCATTAAGGCCTGCAGTGAGAACATAGCCCTCAGTTGAGGTTCACGACAGTTTCAACTGATTTTTGACAGTTGGAATTGTCAGGACGCTCTGGATTGAGCCGTAAAGTAAGGGTTTGAAAGCCAATGGGGAGGGAAAAGGCGATTTTAACCATACTCTGGGGTAAAGTCATCCAACTGTTAGTTTTTTTTAAATCAGATTTGACTGCCGATTGGACATGTGTGGGTTTATATCTCTGTGACCATTAATAGTGAAGTTATGGTTATTGCCCTATTCAAAACATGGGAAGCCTAGTTTGCTGCTAGGCAGTTGCTAGGGCATTGCTAGGTGGTTGCTAAGGTGTTCCGGGTGGTTTCTAGGGTGTGCTAGGCAGTTGCTATGGTGTTTTAGGTGGTTGCTCTATAGTGTTTTAGGTGGTTGCAAGGTCATTGCTAGGCGGTTGCTGTGGTGTTCCGGGTTGTTGCTAGGGCATTGCTAAGTGGTTGCTATGGTGTTCTGGGTGTTACTAGGTGGTTGCTATGGTGTTCTGGGTGGTTGCTAGGGCATTACTAGGTGGTTGCTATGGTGTTCTGGGTGGTTGCTAAGGCATTGCTAGGCGGTTGCTATGGTGTTCTGGGTGGTTGCTAGGGCATGCTAGGCGGTTGCTATGGTGTTCTGGGTGGTTGCTATGTGGTTGCTATGGTTTTTTGAGTGGTTGCTAGGGCGCTGCCAGGCAGTTGCTATGGTGTTTCAGGTGGTTGCTAGGTCATTGCTAGGCGGTTGCTATGGTGTTCCGGGTTGTTGCTAGGGCGTTGCTAAGTGGTTGCTATGGTGTTCTGGGTGGTTGCATGGGCATTACTAGGTGGTTGCTATGGTGTTCTGGGTGGTTGCTAAGGCATTGCTAGGCGGTTGCTATGGTGTTTTGGGTGGTTGCTAGGTCGTTGCTAGGCAGTTGCTATGGTGTTCGGAGTGGTTGCTTGGGCGCTGATAGGCAGTTGCTATGGTGTTCCTGGTGGTTGCTAGGTCGTTGCTATGGTGTTCTGGGTGGTTGATAAGGCATTGCTAGGCGGTTTGCAAGGTGTTCTGGGTTGTTGCTAGGGCGTTGCTAAGTGGTTGCTATGGTGTTCTGGGTGGTTGCTAGGACATTACTAAGTGGTTGCTATGGTGTTCCAGGTGGTTGCTATGTGGTTATTAAGGTGTTCCGGGTGGTTGCTAGGGCGTGCTAGGCAGTTGCTATGGTGTTCCGGGTGGTTGCTAGGGCGTGCTAGGCAGTTGCTATGGTGTTCCAGGTGGTTGCTAGGGCATGCTAGGCAGTTGCTATGGTGTTCTGGGTGGTTGCTAAGGCATTGCTAGGCGGTTGCTATGGTGTTCTGGGTGGTTGCTATGGCATGCTAGGCGGTTGCTATGGTGTTCTGGGTGGTAGCTATGTGGTTGCTATGGTTTTTTGAGTGGTTGCTAGGGCGCTGCCAGGCAGTTGCTATGGTGTTCCAGGTGGTTGCTAGGTCATTGCTAGGCGGTTGCTATGGTGTTCCGGGTTGTTGCTAGGGCGTTGCTAAGTGGTTGCTATGGTGTTCTGGGTGGTTGCTTGGGCATTACTAGGTGGTTGCTATGGTGTTCTGGGTGGTTGTTAAGGCATTGCTAGGCGGTTGCTAAGGTGTTCCAGGTGGTTGCTAGGGTGTTCCGAGTGGTTGCTAGGCGGTTGCTATGGTGTTCTGGGTGGTTGCTCGTGTGTTGCTTGGCAGTTGCTATGGTGTTCTGGGTGGTTGCTAGGTGGTTGCAATGGTGTTCTGGGTGGTTGCTAGGGCGTTGCTAGGTGGTTGTTATGGTGTTCTGGGTGGTTGCTAGGTGGTTGTTATGGTGTTTTGGGTGATTGCTAGGGTGTTCCTAGGCGGTTGCTGTGGTGTTCTGGATGGTTGCTAAGGTGTTGCTGGGCAGTTGCTATGTTGTTCCTGGTGGTTGGCAAGGTATTGCAAGACATAGTTCATGGTGTTCCGGGCTTTTGCTAGAGCGTTGCTAGGCTGTTGCTATGGTGCTCTTCGTGGTTGCTAGGGCGTTACCAGGTGGTAGCTATGGTATTTCTGATGGTTGCTAAGGCATTGCGTGGCAGTTGCTATGGTGGTGTGGGTGATTGCTTGTGCGTAACTAGGCGGTTGCTATGGAGTTCTGCCTGGTTGCTAGGGAGGGATGAAAATCCATGTTTTTTGGGAATTGTGGGAAATCCGTAAGTCGGATCGCTTAGAAAAGACATACCACGCCTTTCCCGATCGAGCCACACGATTTAATATATATATTCTATGGGTTTTCTCAAAGCTGTAAGACTAGTGGCGAACCAAAATTTTTACAGAAGAATAAATAATAATTATAAAAATATAGGCACAGAATAATATAAGTGGCCTGGGCTTTGCCCAGGCCCACTACACTCCCTACTGGGGAGAGTAGTGGGCCTGCACTCAGCTCAGGCCCACTAATAAAAATAAACCAGCACAAAAACAATAGGGTTTCAGCCCTACGGGCTTGAACCCCTAGAAATAATAATAAACCAGCACAAAAACAATAGGGTTTCAGCCCTACGGGCTTGAACGCCTAATAATACTAATAATAATAAACCAGCACAAAAACAATAGGGTTTCAGCCCTACGGGCTTGAACACCTAATTATAGAAGTTACAAAAAAGTTGAACGGTAAAGAAATTATCCAAGCATAGCTTAACATTTTACAGTTTGAATGACGTTTGTAGCTAAAAGTATGACAGAGTAAAAAAGAGCTGAAAATAACTACATTTTGAAAAATCTGTCATTGTTTCCTATGGGACAAAAAAATAGAAGAAGTTAAATATTTTAAAAAGTATAAATAGTATGAAAGAGCGAAATAATACCAATAATGTCCAGAAAAAGCTGAACGTTTTGATATATGAATTGTTGAAATAACACAAAGTATGTTGGAGTAGTTTAATAGCGTGGAACGGCAAAAGTAGTAAGAATAAGAACTAGAGAAGCAATGCTGAAAGCTGAAGCCACACTGCGATGCTGTCTTGAATACAAGAAAGTTTGAATGATTTGAATGTTTGCTGACACCACACTGAATAGCTGCCATGAAAATATAATATTTGAATTATGTAGAATACTTGAATGTTTATCAAAAAAATGAAAGAAAGAAAGCTGAACAAAGAAAGATTGAAAGAGCAACGCTAACCATGCCATCCACATTACTCAGCTAACTTAATAAATGTTGTTAGCAGTTATGCTAACTATGCTAACAATGCGAACCATGTTAACCACGTTATTCAGCTAACTTAGCTAATGTTAGAAGTCGAATGAAGTCTCTAGGAGAAAGAATGCTGAAGTTATAGAGGTTCAAAGTAGCACAAGAGTTAGAAGAGTTTGAATACTGTTTCAATGCATTTCTATTGGACAAAAAAAAAGTGAAATATTTTAAGAAGTATAAATAGTATGAAAGCCACGGCAAGAAATGAACTTTTCTTTTCAGCCGGGCAAGCTAGAGTTTTTTAGGGTGGAAAAAACCATTTTAGGTAGTCAAGACATAGGCTGTAAAAAAGAAAGAAAAAAAAGCTTATATGATTGAGCACTCACAATGTATTTCACTTACATTGGAAAGTTTATACTGCCTGGATTGGATTAGAGCAGTCTGCACATGAGGCATGGCTGAGGAGTTTAATTAATGCAACTCCCTGGAAATCAGGGGTAGGATCGAACGTATCAATATTACAAACCGTGTTCGAGTTCAGCTTGCCAGTGAATATTCAGTGACTGATCCGGGTGTGCCATCTGGTTACAGAATAATGTAACTGCGTGCATAAATAGAGCAGCTCCATGTCCGCTGTCATCAACATCTGCCCACACGGGTTATGGATCGGATCGGAACGTATGTAAAAAAAAAAAAAAAATTAAAAGCAAAAGAAAAAAGGCCGTTCACAAGTACGAACTCGCGCCATGAAAACCATAATAAACCATTCAATATGAGACATTTTATGAAATTAAACTAAATACATGTCTGCGTTTGCTGATGCGCCACAAAAAGAGCTTCAGTCGATAAGAGCTGCTATCGCAAGCAGAGGCAGCCGGTGGACACAGAGCTCAACGTTGTCTGCGCGAATATCCCTCGGAGGTTCAGATTATCTTAATAGTACCGCTGGCAAACGGATACTTTTGACTTGCAGAGCCTGTATTCTAATCAGTGAAGACATTACGTTTGCGAATTGAACGTAGAGGTAGACAAATACTAGTTTTGCAAAGCAGTACTTCCATTTAAGGTAGTCTGCAAACAATGCCGTATCGCATTCATGAACATATATTTCTCTTTTTAACGTTGCATTTGTAGCGAACTTGTCGTTGCGTTTGATTGTTTGACACAGAAAGCAGCGTTTTAAAATAGTGGTGCATTAGCTGAGACCTGCAAATAGAAATAAGCAGCGTGGAGAGTGAGCTGCAATAATTTCCCTAACTGCAAAATAGCTGGCTCGATTCACTTCGTTCTTATGAAGACACCTGTGTTCTAACGAAAGCATCTGCATGGAAACTCAGCTGAGCACTTAGATTTAAAATGAGAAAACCTAACCGCAACATAGCCGGCTCGATTCACTTCTTTCTTATGAAGACACCTCTGTTCTAACGAAAGCATCTGCATGGAAACTCAGCTCAGCTCACTTAGATGTAAAATGAGAAAATCACGACACGGAGGGCAATGGCAGAAGCGGTGTCCTATTACCAGTGACAGCCAGGCATGTACAGACAAGTGCACGCACAGGCAATCGCTGAGTCACTCAGCCTTGTTGGCGCACACCTCAAACTCTTGCTTCTCACGCAAAAACCGTCTATCCTGTCAGCAATGTAACCACATCATTCAAGGCACGAGACTTTGCTGAGTGCGCGGGTGTCCTTTTTATTTCTCTGAGTGATATATTTTTGGAATAACAGCGATCTAAAAACTCTGGCCGTTTGCTGTTCTCCCAAAATTTTTTGGGTGATTTTTGAATGGAAGAGATAGCAAAGTTGGACGTGCCTCCTGTCCTTTGACTGTTCCCTGAGCCAAAACTATATACTTCTCTGCTACAAAAATGATACTGCTGTAACAATAACAAATTTTCCTACATTTTTGTGAAATTTCATGAAGAGGGATTCAAATTTATGGAAGTTAGAGCGATAGACAAAGAACTTTTTCATTCTGTCTGCTCTCAGCTCCCACTCTAGCTGTCACAGAAGAGTTTGAAGACTGTTTCAATGCATTTCTATGGGACAAAAAAAATGAGAAAAAGTTAAATATTTAAAAAGTATAAATAGTATGAAAGAGAAAAATAATTGCAATAACGTCCAGAAAAATCTGAACGTTTTGATATATGCATTGTTGAAATAGCACAAAGTATGTAGGAGTATTTTAATAGCGTGGAACGGCGGAAGAAGTAAGAATGATAAGTCTAAAGAAAATGGCCGACATGAAAAACAATAGTGTGAATGCTGTTATGACTTGAAAATCACAACAAAGAAAACCAGCAATGACAACTTAAACAAATTTATTCTTCTCTGATATAAAAAAACTTATACAAATAATCCACTGTTTAATCTTATAATAACACTCTAATGCCACCATGTAACTCTGTTGCCAAAACAAAAACTCTGCCTTTCCTGACCAAAATCACAGCCTTTATATAGACTAGCAACATTCTGGAAAGATCTACAGGATTCCTGGGTAATCCCGCCCCCTCCAGGCAGGAAGATGCCAGAAGCTTCTAGAAAGCTCTAGTCTATTACAAAGAAGTGATATTACATCAGATCATGTTTTGCTGCAGACACACCACCAGAGGGTGCTGAAGAACAAAATAAATAGCTGACCAGCAAGGCAGCAAAAACGGCATGTAACAAATCTCCATTTACAAATGATATACAGTGCTTTACATAAAATACTCATAGATAACACCTCCCCTCTTTAAGAAAAGAAAGGTTTGCTAAAAGCTTTCTTTTGTTAAAATTAACACAGTTTTATAATCAGTTTCATCTTGAACTTTACACGAAAGTATCATTGATCATTATAACAATCATAATATACATAACAACCAGTGCAATTTTCACATTCAAATAAAAAAGTAAAATTACATTTTTCACAATCAAATAAAGAAATAAAATTAAATGCGTGAATGTGTATCTGGGATAACATTATCTTTTCCTGATGTGAGAAATATCCAAATCATACTCTTGCAAAAGTAAACTCCATCTCAGTAATCTTTGATTCTTGTTTTTGATCTTATGCAAGAATGTGAGGGGATTGTGATCACTGAAGATCTTGATGGAAGTAGCTGAACAAAGTCAAATAGACTTCAAAATGTTGTAAAGCCAAAACAAGTGCCAAACATTCTTTTTCAATTGTTGAATAGTTTTTCTGATGTTTGTCAAACTTTTTGGAAAAGTAACAAATAGGATGATCTACTCCATCAGTGTCTTCTTGCAGTAAAACTGCGCCTGCACCAATATCACTGGCATCAACAGCCAACTTGAACTTCTTTTTGAAATTAGGAGATAAGAGAACTGGTGCATTTTGGAGGATAGCTTTCAGTTGGTCAAATGAATTTTGACATTTTCATCCCAAACAAATTTTGCATTTTTTCTTCAGTAAATTTGTCAAAGGTTCAGAAATGATGGAGAAATTTTTGCAGAATTTTCTGTAGTAGCCAGCCATCCCTAGAAATCTCATTAGTTGTCTTTTAGTTGTCGGCTCAGGAAATTCAGTGATAACTTTCACTTTTGCATCAATTGGTTTGACTTGACCCTGTCCTACAATATGACCTAAGTAAACAACTGTAGCTTTACAAAAGTCACTTTTAATTGGTTCAACAAAGTCATCTTTAAAGCAGGTATTTGACTTCTTGTTTAAGGTATTTCTGTTTCTCTGGATTCATTCTGTAAGGATGCTGTGGAATCATTTTAATATTTGATTCATTTGCTTTATTATTAATTGTTATCCTTGCTTGCTCTGGCTCAATTTTTCTTAGGCTATAGTAGTGTACTCTTGCATGTTTCTGATGAGCCAGGGCCTGCATAACTGGTAGTCTTCCATAAATCTCACCAATACGTCATGGCATATAGCTTATCTGGAGCCATGCGGACCCGATGGGCCCATAACAAGGGCAAGATGTTCTTTTTCTCTCTTAGTTTGTGTGTTTACAGAAGAAGGAGTACAAGGGAGAGCTCGGAATGCGTATTTCGGGGCCGGCTTTACGTGGGCTGCGTGCGTCTGCAACATTCCTGTTGATGCCATGATGCGTAAAACAGCTCGGGGGGGAGGAGGATGTCAAGATGGACTCTTACTTATACACTGCCAAAAAAGACTTTCTTTATAAGTCTGTATAAGTTTCTTTATAAGTTTCTTTCCTGTAATGAGAGTTTTCGCATGATGGCGGGGATACTTCTCTGCAGAGAAGTAAACTGACTTTGGCTTGGATATTAACTACTTTGTCTCTGTCTGAGTTCTTTTTGAAGGTAACACCAGGAATATAAAATGAAAATTCCTACAACATTGGGGGCTACGTTCGGGGTTCCAATATCTCACCTGCACTCCCTGGAGAATCGGCGCCGACTGCAAAACCGTGCACGTCGTCTTGAGAGACGTAAAAGGGGAAAGTCCTCAAACGCGGAGCGACTGGCAAGGCTCTTTGGGTGTGTAGTGAGGCCAGGAGGGAGGTTCTCCATAAAACTGTGGAGGTGCGGGTGAGTGACGGAATTTTTACTGAATTCGGCTCAGTTGCTGTGTGAGACAGAGGAGTTAATATTGCCAATTATGGGACAGACGAACAGTAAGGGGGGTTGTTGTTGTTCTTCTTCTTGTAAGGACTGTTCTGGGACAAATGTTCACGTGACTTTGACTGAGATTGGGCAATTTGTTGAAAGTTGACATAATGGTTCAGGGAATCATTGCGGGTCTGTGACTGGGGAGTGTGTAGAACGCTGACATAATGGTTCTGGGAATCATTGTGGGTCTGTGACTGGGGAGTATGTAGAACGCTGACATAATGGTTCTGGGAATCATTGTGGGTAAAGGAATTGGGGTTTAGTTGAAATAGAGCGTTGTCTGTGTATGTTATCGAAGCAACAATGGTATCAGTTCATAAGAAAACTAGAGCCTTGGATCTTTTCCAATGTGAATGAATGTGAGAAAGGAAAGTGCACTGAGGTGTGTGTATATGTGTGTGTATGTGCTCTGAGCTCAGATTGCGTGTGTGTGTGGAAATCAATGTGAATGAACCTAACTCTGTGAGTGTCTGTAAACAACTGCATTGCTGGCATATTTGTTAGTTCTGTCTTTGTTAGATTGAATACAGTTTTCATTCTATTCCATGAAGTGCTCATATAGATGTCTACAATAAAATTAGCACTTATTCAAGAATAATTTAAGGTGCCCGTTGATTAGCCAATATTTACAGTATTTTATGGAATCCGTACTGTAATTGCAGGATTGGTAAAAAGTGAAATTTCTAAGAAAAAAGTGTATATTAGCAGTGCATATTTGTAGGAGTTCAGCCATTTTAATGACTGTGGAGTTGTAAAAGGACAAAGTTGCAGAAGTAAACAGAATAATTATTCCTTATGAAACTGAGCAAAAGTCCCTATTTCTTGATAAAATAAATGCTAACCCCTCATAAATGATCAGTAACTGTAAACAGAGGGAAATTTAGATGACGTAACAATTGACTATAAATTATACAAACATGGACAAGTGTTTCTAATGTTGTGGCTAACTTAATTTCTTTGAGATGCAGGACAAAGCCCAATATTTAAATGCTCTAATATTTGGCGGTAGTAATACATTGCAGAGAAAACTACCAGTGATATCCTCCATGAGCATGAAGTAATTACACGATTTGAATTTGTTAAATATTTTGAAGAGCTAGAAAATGTAAGCAGTTTTCTGTAAATAATTAGACTGTGTGAGATTGGTGAGCTAGAAGCATATCTCTGTAAAGAAAATGAAGGAAAAGTAGAAACAAGAATAACACATTGTATTCAAAATTTGCCAAAGTACTGTTTAACACTGTATACAGTAAGAGACTGTGTGCCAAATTCAATTGATGCAGAGGTTTCTCTATCAAGCATTGAAAAATTTCAATTGCTATCTGAAGGTAAAAAATTAAGGTAAAATTATCAGAAAAGTGCCAGTAAATATAGAATATAATATGAAATTTAATGGTACATATTAAATTAATATTAAAAAAATCTAATGAACTATTGTGGGATTAGAGACTTGATGGATCTTTAGATGGGGGAGCGCAATGCAGCGAATGGAGCCCTATTGACCGAAGCAGATAAGGGAGCACAGATAGGTGAAAGGTTGACATACAGAAGTCAGAGAACAGAAGGATGATGAACAAATGTGACTGAAAGCTTTCCTGATCAAAGAAATGCAATTTAAGATCTTTTCTCCATTTTGAACAGGAACTGTCAACGAGTGTCTTCATGGCAAAGAAACTGAGTGGCTGATAACCTAAATCTGTTTATTTAACTTTTACAGGAAAGGATCCGAACGAGTTGAATTAAAACAAAATTGTTCATTATTGTTTGTCTCTAACTCCTCTTGGAACTTCTCCACAGAGAGCACTGCTGAAGCTGGCCAGCTGGGGATTCAACTGTGGGTTTTCAGCTTAAAAGTTTACCTTCTAAAATAGATTTGGGGAAATACAACTTGAAGCACTAAATTCAAAAGGTGGACCACCATATAATTGGAAAAGTCCACTAGTAACGTGATCACATATTACTTTGCTTGCGATTTCTACATTTATTTTTGAATAAGTCAATAAAATAAAAGGGTCTACCTTTATGTGCTAGGAGCCCAAAGTGAAAACTATTATTTGAATATTAAATATGTACCAATTTTTGTGAATAAAATAATTTTGCAAATTGTAACATAGTCTATAGTAACTCCACCCGGTTCTGCTGATGATGTGGGAAAATGCAAGAATGTTTGGGGCTAATAAGCCCTGACTGTGCATTTCCTCCATGCTTTTAGCGGAACCCTAGACTGAGGTGGATTGCTTAATCATAATTCATTGAGAGGGAGAAATAAAAATAAAAATGTTTTCCCCATTGTGTAAAAGAAGTCCTATCTAATAATACTGCATGTCCTGGACTTAAGGACACCCCACTATCACATCCTGATATTGAATACTTTGTTGATGGTTTGGCGTCAAGAGTCGATAAAAGGCAACCCATGTGTTGGATATGGTGTCTGTACTCATGAATCTGTGTTGATTATGGCCCTCTGCACACCAAACATGTTGACCCAATCAGTTTGGCTGACGCCTTTGCAGACAGAGAAGCAAGGGCAACAGCCAAACACTCTCTTGTGGGGCTATTACACAAACCTGAGGACTCAATTTCATGTGACCTGCAGCGAGCAGAGCATGATGCTGCTCCCCCACAAGAAAAATGTCAATGGACATCACATGGAACACAACACACTGATGACGGGTGGGTAGGACCCAATGGTAAGCCTATATTACCAAAATCCCTCTTCCATATTGCTGTACATTTGGTGCATGGGCAGTGCCATGTACCAAAAGGGGGGACCAAGGGGTTAATAGATCAAAGTACTATCACTTCTTTACTAAAAATTTTTTTAAGAAATGTCCAACATGACAAAGTTATAACACACAAGACACACGGGGAGGGGTAGTAGTACAGAAGGGGGCAATCCCTACACCCCCTGGGCCATTCCACACATTTCATACATTTAACACCATGCAAAGGGAAGAGATATGTGTTGGTATTGATATGACTCTTTTCTAGTTGTATAGAGGCCTTCCCAGCCACAGCTATAGATGCGATTACAGTGGCTAAAGTTTTGAGTGGGGAAATTATTCCTAGGTGGGAGATTCCAAAAGCATTATATAGCGATAATGGGCCAGAATTTAGAAATGAAGTACTGGCTCGTTTGGGAGCAAAATTGGGAAGAGAATTGAAAAAACATAGCGCATGTCATCCACAATCAGCGGGATTGGTAGAAAGGACTAATGGGACCTTAAAAGCAAAATTGTGCAAAGCCATGGCAGAGACTAAATGGAACTGGATTGCATGTCTGCCGTTGGCATTAACTAGCATGAGAATAACACCACAGCGGGGATTGGGGTTGTCACCTTATGAAGTAGTACATGGGAAACCTTTTGAATGTAAGTGAACCACACTTATTACAGAGAACACAAGTAGAAGAGGCAACTCTAGCAGAGTATATGAATAGAATGTTGACTAACAAAAGTGAGATTCAAATGTGCTTCCTCCCAGATCAGTAGTGGAGCTGCCACCCGGTAAGATAAAGCCTGGAGATTGGATCCTGGTGCGGAGTGTCAGTAAAAAGCGGAAGTGGAGTGACCTGGCGTGGAAGGGTCCATATCAAGTGCTCCTGACCACACCATCTGCAGTAAAAATCCAGGAGAGAGAGACGTGGATACATCAGTCACATTGTAAGGTGGTATCTCCTCCTCCTGCTGGTGTGTAGGTACATCTGAATAAGTCAGGATAGACTTGGAGGGAGTCCGATTACAAAGGGGGGCGTGGCATATAGAGCTCGTCCGTCTCAAATTTGGTGAAGAACTTCTTTATGCTCCAAGTCAGTAGAGACTCCGGACTTATTCATAATTAAAAAAAAAAAAAAAAGAAGAAGGGTTTCATAAAATGGCTTATCTCTCCCTGTGTCTGTTCATTTTAAACATATGTAGCGCCTACAATGAATGTAAACAGTTTAGTTAAATGCGCCATGGCAGTCTACTGCTCATAGTGGATTAGTTTCAATAGACCCCAGTCTACCCCCACTTAATATAGTACTGGGTTGAAATACCGCACCGATAGGGATGGATATCTGAAGTTGGGAAATATGAGTTCTAATGTCCCACTCATGCTAGTCCATTACAGTTCGGAGCAGAAGTTTTGGCGATGTGTCAAAGGAAATGGCACAGAGTTTGTGGGGGTAACCTAGGGGTGCCAGGGGAAACTATTGATTTTCTGTGGGTATCCACAAATAAGTGACTAGAACAATTCGGAATGACTAACCGCCCTGGGGGAAGGGTTAGCATCTGGGGAGCCATTGCCCTATGATGAAATTAAATTGTTTGCATTAATGGCTGCACCAACAAGTGCTTGGAAAACCCTAATTGTAAATGACGCACTAATTTCTTTTCTATGTGACACGGGGGCATGTCGAACGGTTATCAGAAAAGTAAGTGCAATTTTTCCGCATCGGCTCAGCACTAATACAAATACAAACATGTGCTGCGAATGGGGCAACAGAGCAGCGTAGCAACAGAGGAACTCAAATTTGAGGATCCTGATGAGGGAATTGCTACACGCAGCTCTGTAATAATATCCACACAGTACCCAGTAAATCTCCTGGGGAGGGACGTAATGTCTAAACTGGGGCTCGGGGTGGTTCCCACAGGTCCAACTACGTGGGAGGCAATGCGCGTGTTCGCCGGAGACGAAGAAGGCGAGGTTGCTGGGGATCAGATGGTGGTTCTGGGAACCGGACCCCCAGCAATCTATTACGCGTTGCAATTTGCAAATTGACCCCCTCGCAAGCCAATTACATAAATGTTGCACCTAGTGCTGGGGAGAGGACTGAAGACCCCCGTGTCTGGTGAAGTGGTGTCAGAAGTGGGATGAATTGACATACTGCCATGGTACTGTCTAGTCGGCGTGTTTGTGGCATGTAAGGTTATGGGCAACACGTGGTACGTGAGTGACAGCCCACACCTAGCAGAGGGGCGTTGGAGACGACCTCTGTGAACAGGTGAGGCTGGTGAAACGGTCAAAGCGAATGCGTCAGTCGGCGAGTGGTGCTTCTGTGATCGCTGGGCTTTGAAAAGGAGACACCGGGAAACAGAAGGCAGAGTTCTCAACCTGGGGGAGCCCGGGCGGAGATCTCTGTGGAAAAGGATCTAGCCTGGGACTGCGCCCTGAATGGGAGATTCGAAGGATCTAAGTGGTCAAAAATATGTGCCCAAGTTGGAATTGCAGGATGCTACTACTGCTCATTGTATTTGTTGACAGCAGCACGGGGGGGTTTGTCAGCTTATAGGGCCCACACACTGTACCTATATACCAGCTAATGACGAGGCAGGAGGGGTAATTGATCAAGCTCTGCACGTTTGAAGGATATATCAGATGCACAACAGCGAGACCTCGCACCAGCATCGGCAGACTCCTGGTGGGACTGGCTCCTGTCTGGAGGATGGAAAGCAGGAATTACGTCTGTATGAAGTCTTGCGGCAGCTGGGGCTGCTGTACTGCTCTTCTGCAGTTACTGTGGGGTTCCCATAATCAAAGGATTGAAATCAAAAATGTTGAGTGCTAATCCACAATATCAGATGTTTCTGTTACAGGATAACAATGAGGTGTATACTCTGCCCGAGGAGCTGAAGGAATCATATGATGATGTAATTGAAATGGGGGGCCTGTTCGAACGAAAGCATTGAAAAATGACGATGACATGGTGAAACATCTCCCCGTGAATGAAACACATGCTGAAAATCGAAAGAAGTGGCATGCTGGCGGATAATCAATTATAAACAGGGGGGAAATGTGGAATCATTTTAATATTTGATTCATTTGCTTTATCATTCATTGTTTATCCTTGCTTGCTCTGGCTCAATTTTTCTTAGGCAAAAGTAGTGTACTCCTGCATGTTTCTGATGAACCAGGGCCTGCATAACTGGTAGTTTTCCATAAATCTCACCAGTACGTCATGGCATATAGCTTATCTGGAGCCATGCGGACCCGATGGGCCCATAACAAGGGCAAGATGTTCTTTTTCTCTCTTAGCTTGTGTGTTTACAGAAGGAGGAGTACAAGGGAGAGCTCGGAATGCGTACTTCGGGGCCGGCTTTACGTGGGCTGTGTGCGTCTGCAACATTCCTGTTGATGCCATGATGCATAAAACAGCTCGGGGGGGAGGAGGATGTCAAGATGGACTCTTACTTATACACTGCCAAAAAAGACTTTCTTTATCCTTGCTCTTGCCTGTAACGAGAGTTCTCGCATGATGGCGGGGATCCTTCTCTGCAGAGAAGTAAACTGACTTTGGCTTGGATATTAACTCCTTTGTCTCTGAGTTCTTTTTGAAGGTAACACCAGGAATATAAAATCAAAATTCCTACAACAAGGCTGTTTTACAGGCTTGGCATCATCTCGTAGGATGACATCATGGTAAATCATATCAGTCCTTGATGGAACGTCAGGGAATATGTGACTATGTTCAAATATGAGCTGCTTTAGCTGTTGTTGTTGAAAAGGATCCAGATGGGACAACTTGCTGTCAATTTTTTGAAGAATGTCTGAATTTTCAAGTTTGGCTGGACCAGGTTCATTTTCCAAGGGGCAGTCACAATCTTCTTCAGAATTTTCCAGTTCAGTTGTATTTACCACATTGACTGGCTTTTGCTGAGTGTCTCTGTCAATGTATTCTTTCAACATGTTGATGTGACACATTTGTTTTTGTTTCCTCCTTCCAGGGGTTAAAATTACGTAATTTAGATCACTGACCTTTTTTAGGACAGTGTAAGGGCTGAAATATCGGGCCCTTAGAGGGTTTCCAGGAACTGGCAAAAGCGCCAGGACTTTGTCACCAGTTTTAAAACTTCTATCTTGGGAATGAAAGTCATATCTGGCTTTCATTTTGCCCTGAGCTTCTTTGAGATTAGTCTTAGCAAAGTCACAAGCCTTAGAGGGACGATTACGGAAGTCAGAGACATACTGAAGCAAGTTCATTGGGACATCATCTTCGGCCAGCAACTTTTCCTTCAGAAGCTTCAGAGGTCCACGGACTGTATGCCCAAAAACAAGCTCAAAAGGACTGAACCCAAGAGACTCCTGAACAGCTTCACGGGCAGCAAACAGAAGAAGATGGACACTTTCATCCCAGTCTTTCTCTGTGTCAAGGCAGTAGGTCCTTATCATTTTCTTCAGGGTTTGATGGAACCTCTCCAAAGCACCTTGACTCTCAGGATCGTAAGCTGATGACCTGTATTGTTTAATACCAAGCTCATGCATAACTTGTTGAAATATGCCAGACATGAAATTTGACCCTTGATCAGACTGAATAGACTTAGGAAGACCAACAAAGCAGAAAAACTTGGGAAGAGCCTTGATGATAGTCTTCGCCTTGATATTACGAAGTGGAATTGCCTCAGGATACCGGGTGGAAGCACACATGATAGTCAGTAAGTACTCACAACCAGACTTAGTCTTCAGCAATGGTCCAACACAGTCAATGATGATCCGACTGAAAGGTTTTTCAAAAGCGAGAATGGGCTTAAGTCGAGCCTTTGGAATATTCTGGTTCGGCTTCCCAACCATTTGACAAGTATGACAGGATTTGCAGTACTCCTGTACATCAGACCTCATGGAAGGCCAGAAGAAGTGGTTCCTGACATGTTGAAGGGTCTTCTTGATACCAAAATGACCTGACATAGGATTGTCATGGGCCAGACTAAGAGTTTCTTGACGATAAGACTTTGGAAGAACAATTTGATGGGTGATCATCCACTCTTCATCTGCAGAAACATCAGGTGGACGCCACTTTCTCATTAGCACACCGTTTTTGTAGTAAAAACAGACAGGAACTTGAGTAGCCTCTTGTTCACTTGCAGCCTGTGGTAGAAGATGCGCTAGATCACGAGCTTGTTGTTGCTCCTGAGTAAGTTGTTTGCGAGACAGAATGTCATTAGAATGACCTGACAAGGACAAGTCTGAAGATTTCCCTGACATCTCAGGACTGGAAGGTTCCTGATGAAAAGACTGCCCAATGAAGGTGTCAGCCAGGTTGAAGTCCAGGTCAGCATCATCTTGAATAGCTTTTTTGGCCATAGAACGAGTAACTGCACATGAAGGATAGAGGTCTGTTATTTCCTCCTCAATAGATTCAGATTCTTGATCCAAGGAGTGTCAGTTACAACAGGGTAGGGCACAACCTTATCCCCAGCAAGATCATTACCAAGAAGCAAATAAACACCTTTGAAAGGAAGAGAAGACCTAACACTAACAGTAACAGGTCCAGAGACCAAGTCTGATTTGCGATGAACATTATGGAGAGGTACACTTGTAAAACCACATTCTACTCCTTGAATAAGGACATTAGCCTGAGTAGACGATTTGTCCGAAAAAGGCAGAATATCTGCAAGAATAAGAGATTGGGAAGACCCAGTATCCCTTAGAATTCGAACAGGAGCAGATAAGGAAAAATCATGCGTAAGTGAGACAAAACCATCGGTGATGAATGGCTCAAAACCCTCCATAACAGAATCAGACACAGAAGGTAGAAGATCAGACGAACTGACCTTTGATACAAGAGATTCTCTCTTAGTGAAAGCAGTTGGCTTGGTTTCTTCTCGTTGTTGTTTTTTCTTGAGAGCATAACACTCAGAAATAAGGTGACCTTGCTTTTTGCAGTATTGGCAAGACACAGAAGGTAAAGAATCAGAGGATTGCTTCTCACTGGAAGGTTTCCTCTTGGAAGTGTTATTAGAAGAAGTCTTGGACTGAGACTTCCTTTGAAATTTAGAAAAAGTGGATTTTTGGACAAAAGAAGACTTGGGAGTCAATGCATAAATATCAACCAGGGTGGAAACATCTTGCAAAGTAATGGCTTGTTTCTCCTCAAGGAAAATCTTAATATCAGGCTGGACACACCTTTTGAATTCCTCAACCAAAATAAGTTGCCTCATTCTGTCAAAATCTTTCTCAACTTTCATGGAATTACACCACTGATCAAACAACTGTTCCTTCAACCTGCCAAATTCAACATGAGTTTGACTGGCTTCCTTGCGAGAATTCCTAAAATTTTGCCTGTAAGCCTCGGGGACCAATTCATAACCCTTCAGAATGGCAGATTTGACAAAATCATAATCAGAACACTGTTGGACAGATAACTGGTTATAAATTTTCCTAGCTTTACCAGTAAGAACACTTTGCAACATTGTCCAATGCTCTTTTGGCTATTTCAAATTTTCAGCAATTTTTTCAAAATGGGTAAAGTATTGGTCTACATCATTCTCTAGGAAGAAAGGAACTCTGATGTTTAACCGTTAAACTTTAACCACATCAAAATGATCAGAAAGTCCAAAAGATTTTGTAACAGTACCTGCTTCTATTTTCTTCATTTCCTATTCGTACTGCAAATGCATCCTTCTTTCTTCCAGTTCTCTCTCCTTCTCCCACCTTCTTTCGTCCCTCTCCTTCTCCAACTTTTTTTCTTCCAGTTCTCACTCCCTCTCCAACCTTCTCTCTTCCAGTTCTTTCAGACATAGCTGAAATTCAAGTCTTTGCAGCTCTGTTGCAGGCACCTCCACATCTTTAATCAATTCTGCTGCTTCTTCCCCAAAGATATCTTCATCGATGAAATGTTGCACCAAAATGTTGAATATTTCTTGTTTCTTCATTCATGATTTCACATCAGATAATCCAAGGGTTGAGGCTATTTGCAGCAAGTCCTTCTTCTTTGCCAGCACAATTGATTCCTGGGTTGGAGTTTTAAAAAAACTTTCAACATCAAAAGTAATGATTGCTGGCTTTTCAAATAGTCACAAGATTTAAAAATGATAGATCAGCTTTAATCTTTGGTGAATCCAATCGTTGATCCAATGAATGGTTTATCTCGGTGGAACCTCCAATTTGTTATGACTTGAAAATCACAACAAAGAAAACCAGCAATGACAACTTAAACAAATTTATTCCTCACTGATAAAAAAAAAAAAAAAAAAACTTATACAAATAATCCACTGTTTAATCTTATAATAACACTCTAATGCAACTATGTAAAACTGTTGCCAAAACAAAAACTCTGCCTTTCCTGACCAAAATCACAGTCTTTATATAGACTAGCAACATTCTGGAAAGATCTACAGGATTCCTGGGTAATCCCGCCCCCTCCAGGCAGGAAGATACCAGAAGCTTCTAGAAAGCACTAGTCTATTACAAAGAAGTGATATTACATCAGATCATGTTTTGCTACAGACACACCACCAGTGGTGCTGAAGAACAAAATAAATAGCTGACCAGCAAGGCAGCAAAAACAGCATGTAACAAATCTCCATTTACAAATGATATACAGTGCTTTACATAAAATACTCATACATAACAATGCTTTCAGCATTCACACTAATGATAAAAATAAGTTGAAAGATCCTGAGAAAGAATAATAGTTTGCATGCTTCACATGCAAACTAATGAAAATAAGTTGAAAGATCCTGAGAAATAACAATAGTTTGCATGCATGCTTCACATGCAAACTAATAAGTTGAAAAATCCTGAGAAATAACAATAGTTTGCATGCTTCACATGCAAATTAATAAGTTGAAAGATCCTGAGAAATAACAATAGTTTGCATGCTTCACATGCAAACTGACAAGGGTCCCCCCCCTCCCCCTCAGATAACTCAAGATTGTGCGCACTTGTCGCGTGCCAGTAATGAATGTCTAGACAACCTGGACTGTGAAACTGACGTGGGGGATTTTCTACAGCTTGGTCTTGAAGGGAGTTGATTTCTTTCATTGTTGTTTTGTCAATGTTTACGTTTTCTCCGGATTTCCGTTCAAGCCGGCGGCCCGGGGAAAAAAATAAGAGATTTTCCGGGTTCAATCAAACAGGATTTTCTCTTCCGGGTCACAGCACTACTACAAGAGCAGCACATCTTTGGGAAGTTAGACAGCCATGCAACTGCAAACTCATAGCCATATGACTGCCCTTTAGAAATAAAAAAGTGAGTATGCTCAGTAAATAATGCAACAAATTCTGGTTAGTTTGATGGATTTAAGAATTGGATCTTTTTTTCCAAAATAAAGGGTGCTTATTTCTTTATTTAACATGTATTGTAATGAAAATGCGGGTATTTCCAAACTTCTGACTGGTACTGTAAATCATCTGTAATCAAAAAACTGGTAACAATAAATTGATCACTGATAATCTTTTTGTCATCTGATATTTTTTCAAAATTGTATCCCAGTAAGATCCTGTGACATGTGGGCTTATATCAGTTATTTAAAAAGCTATTATGCCTGTTTGTTTCAAACGGTTTAACCAACCCCAACTCCTGATAATGCTGGCGTTATATGATTCTGAGTTGGGTGCCATCAGATCGAAGCCTCGCATATATATAGTATGACAGATCTCAACCCACTCCCCTTTGAGACTGCCTGATGAACAATCAAACAATTTATTGATGGAATTACCAAGAACAATGGATGCATATAAAGATTAAGAAATTATTAATTTGGAAATTACCAGAAGACCACTGATAGGCTATATTGATATTGTAAATACAGACCCACAATATTGTAAGGATAACAAATATGCCCATAATTAATTGATCCAAAATTTATTCTGAATTCAATGTGCTGTTTCAGCATTTTTACATTTTAAATGGAAACATCTTTGTGTTGAGCCCTATGAAACATTGTTTCAGAACTGCGCCACTTATAAGCCTAGCTATCATGCCGATTTTTGAGCTACAGGCTGTCATCACTCAAAAAAATGAATCTTTGGACAAATTCCTCAGGTTCAATAAAGTGATTCATCACATGTAATGAATTACTTTTTTATGAAGTGAACTCTTTAATGAATGTCGTCAGTTTCATAGAAACAAATACATGCAGGCAGCCAACTATCTCCACAAAAGGCATAAGATAATGAAAGGGAATACTCTGATAATTGTGCTCTTGTGGATCTGCTCCAGCATTCTTAAAATTCTTCCAAACCGCCTATTTCTTTAACAGTGTTAGTATGGTTGTGATGTAGTGTTGGTGCCCCAATTGCCTAGCAAATGCAGATACATACATTTTTTTGTTTTATTTTGGTTGGTGAGAGATGAATTAATTACCTGTGAGTGTGATGGGTTTTGGTCCTGTTACGGCCAATCAGATCAGCTGCTGTCATTCCCTTTCAAAGCAGTGTGTTTAGCACCATAGTGAACTGGCAATTTAATTGTCAGGTGAAGAAAAAGCACCTATCTTGCAAAGACGGCACCTGTCAAGATTAAATGGATTTACTTGTTTCAGGGGATAGAAGAGGGTTCACAAGGTAATGTGTTTTATATGAGAAGTGGGCCACTTAAACTGTATGCAAAATGGGACTAATGGTTGTAAAACAAGGGCGAGGCCCATGTTAGTGATGTATATTCCTCCCCACACACACACAGAGAAAATATTCACGTGTGCTTCACATTAGTGCCCACCATCATTTGCTGGGTACAATAGGAAAGTGAAAATTAAAAAGGGAGGGAAAACTATATGAGCAACATGTTTACAACCCCAATTCCGAAATAGTTGGGACGAAGTGTAAATTGTGAATAAAATCAAAATGCAATGACTTTCAGATCACATGAGCCAGTATGTTATTTACAATAGAACATAGATAACATTTCAAATGTTGAAACTGAGACATTTTACATTTTTATCCACAAAATGAGCTGATTTCAAATTTTCTGGCTGCAACAGGTCTCACAAAAGTTGGGACACAGGCAAAAAAGGGCTGAAAAAGCAATTAATATATCAGAGAATCAGCTGAAAAAACATTTAGCAAGTAATTAAGTTAACTGGCATTAGGTGTGTAACATGATTGGCTATAAAATGGATGTATTAGAGAGGCTGGGTCTCTCAGAAGTAAAGATGGCCAGAGGCTCTCCAACCTGTGAAGGCTTGCGTGAAAAAATTGTGGAATACTTTAAAAAGAATGTTCCTCAACGTCAAATTGCAAAGGCTTTGAAGGTCTCATCATTGACAGTGCATAACATAATCAAAAGATTCAGAGAAACTGGAAAAATATCTGTGCGTAAGGGACAAGGCCGAAGACCTTTACTGGTTGCCCGTGATCTTCGGGCCCTCAAACGCCACTGCCTCACTCACCGGCATGATTCTGTCATTGGCATTACTAGATGGGCCCAGGAATACTTCAAGAAACCAGTGTCTGTAAACACAGTCCGCCATGCCATCCACAGATGCCACCTAAAAACTCTATCATGCAAAAAGGAAGCCATTGTTGAGCATGATCCAGAAGCGCCCGCCGTGTTCTATGGGCCAAGGCTCACTTAAAATGGACTGTAGCAAAGTGTCCTGTGGTCAGACGAGTCCAAATTTGACATTCTTGTTGGAAATCATGGCCATTGTGTCTTCCAGGCTAAAGAGGAGAAACACCAACCCTCCTGTTATCAGCGTTCAGTTCAAAAGCGAGCATCTCTGATGGTATGGGGATGCATTAGTGCATATGGTGTGGGACACTTGCATGTTTTAAAAAACACCATGAATGCTGAAAGGTATATAAAGGTTTTAGAGCAACATATGCTCCCCTCCAGATGACATCTATTCCAGGGAAGGCCTTGTGTATTTCAGCAGGACAATGCAAAACCACATACTGCAGCTATTACAACAGCATGGCTTTGTATTTTTTTTATTTTTTAAATTTTTAATTTTTAGGCCAGCTGACAGCTGAGTGGAGGAATGAGACTCGTGACTGCTGCAACAGAAGCATGCAGGCATTAGCCCTAACCTGCATATTTACAAACATGCCTAGATACATATATGCCCTAATTAAATTATTTTCCAAATGATTGAGCTTTCTGTTCCATCTCTGAGTTTGTCTGTCCATTCATCAATGACTGCAAAATGAGGGGCCAGCTTATTCCGAACATCCAGAGAGCCTAACTGAAATGCTGGCATGAAGTTTTCCAAAGGCTAGTTATAATGTAAAGGTTAGGGCAGGGGTGGGGAACCTTATCCAGAAAGGGCCGGTGAGGGTGCAGGCTTTCATTTCAACCAAGCAGCCACACACCTGATTCTACTAATAAACCTCTGGGATCTTTGCTAAGGACCTTGATTAGTAGAATCAGGTGTGTAATTACCTAGTTGGAATGAAAGCCTGCACCCACACCAGCCCTTTCTGGAAAAGGTTCCCCACTCCTGGGTTAGGGGAATGTTACTACAACCAAAATATAATGTTCTGTAAGGGTAGCCCAAAGGTTCCCACATTATGAAAGTTAGGAGAACATTTGGAGAGCGTTAGGGGAACCAAAATCTGCAACCAAAAACTAGCATTGTATTTCTGTCAGGAAAACTTTCCTGGGGAACCACAGAATAACCAAACAAACCTTCAGGGAACGTTCCCACAACCAAAAAAAAATAACGTTGCCAGAACGTTCAGGGAACCAGAATTTGTTAGCTTAAAGGTTAGGGGAACGTTCCTACAACCAAAATAGAATGTTCTGTGTTGGAGCCAAATATGGATGGTATGTAAACATTGTTTATCTTGCACCTCATACTACGTTATCCACGGTAATTGGCACATCACGTGGGCATAGCGGAAGGGTGCTTTAAAGTTATTCGCACCTGTGCCCTGATGTAGCAGTACGGAGAGGGGTGAGTAGGGAGAGCATACCCTCTGCTGACCGCCTCACTAAACTCTTCTTTAATGCTGGCATTTTTGTCTTCTAAGCCTTTTGCCATGTTGCAGTTTCGTGCGAGAATGAATATTCAAACGCACATACGTTTGTGGATCTGAGTTTTTTTTCTTCGCAAACAATCTCGTTTTTTGAACCACTCGCGGCGTCTGGTAGTTAAGTAAGTAGCCGTTACTGCTATATAAAAGTTGCGCAGTTTCCCCCATTGTGAAATTTAAAACGTTTGGTGAAAGTTAAGGGAACCAAAATATGCAACCAAAAACTAACGTTGTATTTACGTCAGGAAAACTTTCCAGGGGTACCACCAATGTTCCTCAACGTCAAATTGCAAAGGCTTTGAAGGTCTCATCATTGACAGTGCATAACATAATCAAAAGATTCAGAGAAACTGGAAAAATATCTGTGCGTAAGGGACAAGGCCGAAGACCTTTACTGGTTGCCCGTCATCTTCGGGCCCTCAAACGCCACTGCCTCACTCACCGGCATGATTCTGTCATTGGCATTACTAGATGGGCCCAGGAATACTTCAAGAAACCAGTGTCTGTAAACACAGTCCGCCATGCCATCCACAGATGCCACCTAAAACTCTATCATGCAAAAAAGGAAGCCATTGTTGAGCATGATCCAGAAGCGCCGCCGTGTTCTATGGGCCAAGGCTCACTTAAAATGGACTGTAGCAAAGTGTCCTGTGGTCAGACGAGTCCAAATTTGACATTCTTGTTGGAAATCATGGCCATTGTGTCTTCCAGGCTAAAGAGGAGAAACACCAACCCTCCTGTTATCAGCGTTCAGTTCAAAAGCGAGCATCTCTGATGGTATGGGGATGCATTAGTGCATATGGTGTGGGACACTTGCATGTTTTAAAAAACACCATGAATGCTGAAAGGTATATAAAGGTTTTAGAGCAACATATGCTCCCCTCCAGATGACATCTATTCCAGGGAAGGCCTTGTGTATTTCAGCAGGACAATGCAAAACCACATACTGCAGCTATTACAACAGCATGGCTTTGTAATAGAAGAGTCCGTGTGCTGAACTGGCCTGCCTGCAGGCCTGATCTTTCACTGATTGAGAATATTTGGCACATAATTAAATGAAAAGTCTGTCAAAGGAGACCCAAAACTCTCCAACAGCTAGAAGCCTGTATTAAACAAGAGTGGGATCAAATTCCAGTGGCTAAACTCAAGAAACTTGTCTTCTCAATGGCCAGACGCCTCCACCTTGTGTTAAAAAGAAGAGGGGACGCTACACCACGGTCAACAGGCCCCTGCCCAACTTTTTTGAGACCTGTAGCAGCCATCAAATTTGAAATGAGCTCATTTTGTGGATAAAATTGTAAAAATTTCTCAGTTTCAACATTTGCTATGTTATCTCTGTTCTATTGAGAATAAAATACTGGCTGCTGTGATTTGAAAGTCATTGCGTTTTGATTTTATTCACAATTTATACTTTGTCCCAACTATTTCGGAGTTGTAGAACAGTAGTTGATTACGCATGTAAATAAGACACTACTTCCACATACAGCTGCAGAGGTCATTCAAAGATAGTACAAACTCATATCATGAAAGTAAAATATAATGTAGCTTTGTCTGAAAATGGTTGTCCCGTTGAACTGTTAGCTAAGTTAGCTACCATTTATCTGAGAAGATAGAGTCAGTGTAATACTGGTCTCACACTGCTGTGACAACAGCCATAACGGTAGCCTATACAAGTTACTGTTATGCGGTGGATTTTAACGATTTTCAATGGAGCACTTCAGTGCAGTCCAGAAGTCCAGAACTATCCACTGCTAGCCTTAAGCAGCATCACTCGCACAAGTATTGTCCAACCTGTGTTGCATTATGAACTGCTTAGTCAAACAGCGACCTTACACTTTCTTTATAAGCTTCATTGTGCACAAATGCGGATGTTAAGGAACATATTCCAGTGATATTTTAAAATCAATCAGTTTGTGTCTTGCCTGATTTCTTATGACTATCTAATTATTGTCTCATTCACATGGATTAACTTGAACTAAACGCCCACTGGCACTCAATTTAAATAAAACTTGAATTACGACTGATTGTGTAAATCAACTTTAATTCTACAGTATCATAGTTTTCAAGCTAAACAGAAGTAGACCAGCAGGAAAAGAAGAAAAGTGGCCAAAAAAGGAAGTGGCTATTTGCCCGGCAGCAGGGTGAATTGGAGGAGAGAGATAAGCTCTCTGCCCCGCTGCGGGGCGGACAAGAGAACAGTTCAGCTATTCGCACCACAGCGATGCTGATAAGAAAAGCACTTCTGCTATTTGCCCCACAGCTGGGCCAATAAGTGATTTCATTTTATAATCCGCCCCACACTCCTTTAACTTAATTGCACTGAAGCACTGCGGGGCGAATAGCCTCTTCCAAAGAAAAAACAAGACATTCCTAAACACAGGAAAATATTTTATATTTTGAATGCATAAATTCAATCTCATTATCATAGAAATAAATCCCAATTGTCTCATGAAGTGGTATTGTACAAGCTTTGAAAATTGTTCTACAGGGCCTAACTATGTGTATTGGTTATGGATTTCTTTACAGCAACAAACTCTGGCATACTATATCAAACTTTATTAATTGTGCCTTTTTCAAATTTTTAGGCCAGCTGACAGCTGAGTGGAGGAATGAGACTCGTGACTGCTGCAACAGAAGCATGCAGGCATTAGCCCTAACCTGCATATTTACAAACATGCCTAGATACATATATGCCCTAATTAAATTATTTTCCAAATGATTGAGCTTTCTGTTCCATCTCTGAGTTTGTCTGTCCATTCATCAATGACTGCAAAATGAGGGGCCAGCTTATTCCGAACATCCAGAGAGCCTAACTGAAATGCTGGCATGAAGTTTTCCAAAGGCTAGTTATAATGTAAAGGTTAGGGCAGGGGTGGGGAACCTTATCCAGAAAGGGCCGGTGAGGGTGCAGGCTTTCATTTCAACCAAGCAGCCACACACCTGATTCTACTAATAAACCTCTGGGATCTTTGCTAAGGACCTTGATTAGTAGAATCAGGTGTGTAATTACCTAGTTGGAATGAAAGCCTGCACCCACACCAGCCCTTTCTGGAAAAGGTTCCCCACTCCTGGGTTAGGGGAATGTTACTACAACCAAAATATAATGTTCTGTAAGGGTAGCCCAAAGGTTCCCACATTATGAAAGTTAGGAGAACCTTTGGAGAGCGTTAGGGGAACCAAAATCTGCAACCAAAAAACTAGCATTGTATTTCTGTCAGGAAAACTTTCCTGGGGAACCACAGAATAACCAAACAAACCTTCAGGGAACGTTCCCACAACCAAAAAAAAATAACGTTGCCAGAACATTCAGGGAACCAGAATTTGTTAGCTTAAAGGTTAGGGGAACGTTCCTACAACCAAAATAGAATGTTCTGTGTTGGAGCCAAATATGGATGGTATGTAAACATTGTTTATCTTGCACCTCACACTACGTTATCTACGGTAATTGGCACATCACGTGGGCATAGCGGAAGGGGTGCTTTAAAGTTATTCGCACCTGTGCCCTGATGTAGCAGTACGGAGAGGGGGTGAGTAGGGAGAGCATACCCTCTGCTGACCGCCTCACTAAACTCTTCTTTAATGCTGGCATTTTTGTCTTCTAAGCCTTTTGCCATGTTGCAGTTTCGTGCGAGAATGAATAGTCAAACGCACATACGTTTGTGGATCTGAGTTTTTTTTCTTCGCAAACAATCTCGTTTTTTGAACCACTCGCGGCGTCTGGTAGTTAAGTAAGTAGCCGTTACTGCTATATAAAAGTTGCGCAGTTTCCCCCATTGTGAAATTTAAAACGTTTGGTGAAAGTTAAGGGAACCAAAATATGCAACCAAAAACTAACGTTGTATTTACGTCAGGAAAACTTTCCAGGGGTACCACCCCAGCAAACAAAATAACGTCCCCAGGACGTCCTCTAAAGGTACCCTCCTAACGTCCTTTAAATGGAATTTTGTGGGGTTCCCTTAACGTCCTGGGGACGTTATTAGAGGACGTTAGGAGGACGTCCTCAGGACGTCTAGAAGACCTTACAGGGACGTTTATATAAAGTCCTCTGAACGTCCTAATAAAGTCCTCTAGACGTCCAGATACTACTACTGCTACTGTTATTATTATTAATAATTACGACTAAATTATTACTACTATTATTATTGCTGATACTAATAGTAATTATAATGTGATTTTTTTCCCCCTAAAGCTAAAAGAAATAGACTCCAGATAGTATTTCTTTTCGCTTTTTATTTTATGTTACACAGGTTATATTGAACATCAGGCACACAGGTTAATGAAACACTTGAATGCACTAACCAATTTAAACACACACACGCATGCATACACACACGCACGCACACACACACACACAGGTAAAGGTCCTCTTCCTCCTCTCCTTGTTCTTCCTCCTCCTATTCGTCATCCTCACCGTGCTGCATATGACCATGCTCACCAACGGACGCACTTGTTGGCATCTACACTGATGGAAAAAGAGCATCTTTGAATCAGAATACATCTAAATGGTTGGATTACAGAATTAAGGAAAGAAGGAAGGTTAACGCATTTTTTATACTAGGGTACACCCTTTTTATGGTACATGCGCAATAGGTGATTTGTTTATTTTTAACATGTGATTAAGAATGTGATTAAGTTCATTCACTCGCAACTAATGAACTTACTCATGAATGACTCATGCCTATAGTTTAGAGAACATAGATCCAAGACAATAGAAGGACGGGACTGAGAGAAAAAAGTGATAATTACAAATCTGTCTGCTACTTCACCACAGACAGTGGATATGGATACACAAAACGATTCAGCTGCAGACATTTTGGAACCATGATAGAGGCCATAGATTCTAAACAGCACAACAGTCAGGTAAAGGATCAATAAGTCAAGCAGACCTAGTATTTCTGCTTAAACCCACTATTTATGCACAGCAGCTGACAAAGTTTGGGTTATGCTAACATGATTGGTATTACACTTTTTAGAATTAGATGTCAGTGGTGGCTGTGGAGGATTCTTTGAGGCTCTCATGATCCAAACATTTTCCTACAAGAGCATAGTAGCCGGAAGTCAAAATTCCAAAATAAAATTTAAAAACAAAAAAAACACTGAAAAAAGATGGGTGCATTAATCTCAAAAATCCACAACGTGTTTTTATCTAAGGATATATCCCACTTCAATCCATATCTAATGGCAATATCGTCTCAATGCCAAATTTTTCGTTGCGGTCAAAAGCTGGTCACCCACTTGCCTCACGGACGCAGATGGACTGTAGTGGTCAAGCCGCTATCTGTAGCACCATAAATTTAAATTTTTGCCATTTCACCTTTTTGGCTCTAGATTATGATAACTTAAGTCCGTACAAAAAAGATCAAAAAGATGATATACTGACCAGCATTGAAAACACACTACCTTAATTTTACGGCCAAGATACTAATTACGTATGTTTATGAGGTGTAAGTGTTATAGAAGTGCCTGTTGCCTCCTGACAGGAAGGCCTAATGCAAAATTAGGTCTTTGACAGGTGTTAATGCCATTGCAGGCCAAAAAATCTAAAATCAAGATTTTTGTCACCAGGGTAAAATCAAATGACAGCATTTTGGTTCTCTTCACACAATCTGGTCTTTCAAGTGGCAAGTGAAAAACCACTCTAGGTCAGTCATTAAACATTATCATCAGGTGGCTGACAAGGTGAGAATTTGATGAAAAGGAGTAGGAACACACCCTTAGAAAGTTGTGTTCATGCATGCACGTCCCTGCTGTCGCTAGGTAGCAGCATTGTCATTATTCCATCACTAGGAAGATCTTTCAAAAAGTTTTGGGGGTATCTGTGCCTCGTCTGATTGTCTAGTTTATAAGCTATGAGGTAAATCAAATAATCAAGGTCAGTCCAAAATGAGTCCATCTGGGTAGCACAAGTATATGATCACAAGCGACCAATAACTCAAACAGCTCGCCAAGGCGATATTAAAGAGAACCAAGAGTCCAAATCCACAATCAGAAGTCATCTGAAAGCAGCAGAGGTGGGATGTAACAACCCCATTTGAGCCCATTCTCACTCGATATCACCGTCAGCGTCCTCAGCAGCGAGGACAACAAATTCAGATTGATGTTTCCAATGATCAAATTGGACACAGACCACATGATTCAGGGTTAGATCTATTGCCTCCAGTTTGGAGAAACCCTTGCTTTTAAACAGTGCAACAGTGGAGTCTTAGGTGAAAATGGGCTCTACTGGGGGTTTAACAATCCTATTTTGTATGGCGCCATTACTGTAGCAAAAATATTTGTAAATGTGTACGGAGAATTGTTACTGTATCTCAATCTGTGTGTGCATTATCGGTTGAGTTACACATTTACAAATACTTTTGTTACAATAATGGCCCCATACTTTCGCAGTTGTTAGGCGACTTGTGACTGTGGAATCGGACACGCGACCCCTTTGACATCACCTTGGTGAGCTGTCGGAGTCACTGATCGGCTGTGCCCATGCACGTTACCCAGCCAGACAACTTGAATGATCTTGATTCCTTACTTTATACCTTGGCTGGCAAACAGTGGACAGTCAGGCACAAGACAAATACCCCCAAACTTCTGGTCAGTCTTCCAAGTAATGCAATGGCGACAATGCTGCCATGTAGCAAAAGCACAGATGCGTATGCATGCTCACAACATTCTAAGTGTGTGTACCTACTATTTTTCATCAAGTTCTCACCTCATTTGCCATCTAATGGTGATGTTTATCAACTGACTTAGGATGGCTTTTTTCTTGCCACCTTTTGAAAGACCAGATTTTCTGAAAAGCAAGACCTTATTGCATTTTGCCCTGGTGACAAAAATCTTGATTTTTCCATCTGAAATGGCATTAAAACACACCAAAGGCCTAATTTTGCATTTTGTCATCTTGTCCGGAGGCATAATACACTACCGGTCAAACGTTTTAGGACACCTCAATTTTTCCAGTATTTTTATGGAAAATTACGCAGTATAATGTCTCATTGTACTCTGGAATGAAAGCATAGACACAATAGAACAAATTAACAATCGAAGTTAAAAAAGAAATCATGGAATCAATTTATAAACTAAAATGTATTTTAAACTTTTGACTCAAAGTAGCCACCTTTGGCAGATCTAACAGCTGAACACACTGGTGGTATTCATCCTACAATGGAAATCAAATATTCTCCAGAAAGTTCTTTCCAACTCCGTTACAGAAGTTCCCATAAATGTGTGGCACTTGTAGGTTGCTTTGCTTTCACTCCTCTGTCCAGTTCATCCCAAACCATCTCGATGGGGTTTAAGTCTGGAGACTGTGCTGGCTACTCCATGTTTTCAAGCTTACCACCTTGTTCTTTTTTCCTAAGGTAGTTCTGGCAGAGCTTGGACTTATGTTTTGGGTCATTATCTTGCTGTAGGATGAACCCCTGACCAACTGGGCGCATACCAGAGGCTACTGCATGGCGCTGCAGAATGCTGTGGTAGCCGTTTTGGTTCAGGGTGCCTTTCACTCTGTAATTCACTGACCCGGGATCCAGCAAAACAGCCCCAGACCATCACGCTTCCTCCTCCATGTTTGACAGTTGATGTTACACTCTGAGGAACCATCCTTTCACTTACTCGACGGCGTACAAAAAACCTGGGTAACCTTAACTTTTGTTTAAAACTTCTGACAGTTCACCACTTACCTTTGAACTATTTCAAGCTATTCGTTGGACTGGACCTGCATAATTTTCAATAAAAAACTGGAAAAATTGGAGTGTCCTAAAACTTTTGACCAGTAGTGTTTATGTTTTTAATGTTCCCTAGCGGTGGTCTCTTGGTTATTTCCCCAATTAATTATTTCTTATTCATTAAATGGTTATGTATTAGTCATGGTAATTAAATAAATTGTTTGATTGTTAATCAGGTGGTCTAAAACTGGGTTGAGTTGTGATTAATCACACATAAGAGGGAGAGGCATTCAGCTGTAAATCCCATGCATTACACCAGCATTACCTCGTATCAGGGTTGAAGAGGTTAAAGCAAATAAAGCAATAATCATGATAGCTTTTTAAATTACACATATAGTTGTCTGTACATTAAAAAAAAAAAAATCAGACACACAAACCAATTTAACACCATTATAGTGCATAATTATACTATATGTGGACAAAAAGGGAGTAAGAGAATAACGGTTACACATATATAGATGATTGGATATCACTAGAATCATTTACCTCTGTCAGAAAATATCCTCTGGGGATATTGTATCCAGAGATCCTTGTCTGGTAATGCACACATCTTGGCCAAGGTGCCTGCATTACTTTGTGACCAGTAGCAATACAGAGTCTGAAACATACAGTGAGATAACTTATACGCAGTTGATATCATAAAAATGTAAATTACTCAATTTTTAAAAAACATCTTACCCCATCGCCCCCTCCAGCCATTTTGATGGTGCTGCCTCTACGTCATTTCGGTAATACAGAGCAGTTCCATGCACTGCTTTTGTTGCCTGAATTAAAAAATTTTGAACCATGAGTCACATTTTGAACACTCACATTTGTTCACAGCCCGGTTAGAAGAAAAAGTAAAGGAAATATATTGAACATTGAGAACAAAACCGAACATGTGGATTTCAAGTTGGGTAAAATTTATAATGAATACTAAATAAAGAGCCAAATATGCATTTTTTAAATAAAACAGAATACACAGATAGAACCACAATAGCACAGAATAAGTCCCTAATAAATCAGTCTCCTCAGGAGTACCAAAGGATCTCAGCCATTAATCTTCTGGCCCTTCTGCTCCTAGGTCTCTAGTAATAAGGACCAATGTTCAAAACAAAGGCTCCACTGCAGATGCTGTGGCCTGGCTGCTTTTTGCCACAGCATCTTAAAACAACAATTCCAATATACAGTTAGGATCATAAATATTTGAACAGAGGCAATTTTCATTGTTCTAGTTTTGAAAGCCACTTCATGTGCTTCAAGTGCAGAATTTCACCTTCAATTTAAGAGTTTTTTTTTTTTTCTAAAATAATAACTGCACCATATCTGGATCACAAACATTTTATACACAGCCCCCGCAGATTTAGAGGCTCAAAAGTAATTGGACAAACTGACACAATAAGTACCATATACTGGTATACTCCCTTGATGATGCTCTGCCAGGCCTTCGCAACAGCTGTCTTCAGTTCCTACTTTGTTGCTGGGGAGTTTTACGCTTACACAATGCATCCCGAGGTATTTGCATCATTTAATAAGATTCAAAATACACACTTTCCACAAAAAAGAACCGTGGTCACTGGAAGCCCATATAAGTGCCCAAATCTGATGCTGTGTTGATACCTGTCACTGTGCCTAGATCCATAGGGGTGCCTAGCTCTAGAACCTGCAACTCTCCTGCTTGCAAGGCAAAAGCCAACGATACTCATAAAAATGTGTTTTTAGATGTTACATTATTTATATCACAAAAACGTGACAGGAATAATATATCAAATGCTCACTGCTGGTGGATATCTCCCATCCCTGAGACCCAGCACTGTCTGCTGGGCAGAGTGCAAGGCTATATTTTCAGAGTTTGAAATGAGTAAATCATACTGTAACTATAAATATACTGTATAAATAAAATCATTGCCATATTTGTGTAAACATGCGATCAATACTCACAAGCAGTCAACTTCTGCAAGGTCCAGCAGCAACTTCATGAATACATGTCACATAGTTGGCGCAGCAGGAATAGGGGCAGCTTGTGTGTGGCATCTGAGCCGATTCGATAAAAAGCAAAAAGAAGAATATCATCAAAATAAGCAACACAGCAAATTACCCTGTTTTGTGAAATGGTTTTGGATTGACCAGTTATAAAGTAATAGAAATCCACTTATTCTACATCATCTTAAACATCCTCTATTATTCAACTGGAATGCGTTATTCAGTTTTTCCCCCATCTGCAATTAAAAATCTAGCAACAATTTCAAACCTCAGCTAAATTATAGAGATTTTATATTAAGTTTACATTTAACCTATGTCACTATTCAGGGATCAAGACAAGGACCAATATGAAAATATAAAACAAGACATCTCCCTTTCACACCACATATTTTTAAAGCTAAAATTTCTGCAGCTACATCAGCCAGAGACTGGTAAGTTAATCCTACACTTTAGCCAGCAAGCCATGTTCGCTTCATGTAGGCAGTAGCGTCTTCTCATCGGGAAAACTTTGCTAACTATCCATTCCATCCCAGCTACTTTCACAGTGCTAACGTTAGTTTTAGCGCTTTTGATACGGCTGAAAATATTTCAGTGGGGCAGTATTCATAAAGTAACCAATACTAATTACAGTTAACCAGCTATACTAACTCTTTCACACCAGCTTCCGAGCTAACATTACAAATTAAACGGAGGACCGACCACATGAGGGATGTTGAGCTAGTTAGCTAACTGCCGTGACGTTAGTCTAAAGTTAGTAAAGCCACACAAGCCTCCGACACTTGCAGACTGGAAACAGGATGGAATAGACTAAAGCGTCAATTACAAAAATATTCGAGACTTAAAAGACATTTCATAAACAGGGAAATAGCAAAAACTTCAAATTCTCAAACATGATTTTAAGTTTAGCTCACCTGAATTAACTTGCAAGCTGGCTAGCTCGTCTTTATTAACGGCTACCGTGGTCTGTGATGCTCGCGCTCCGACCTAAAACAGGTAACTGTCTTTTCCCTTGGGTCCTCCTCCTCATGCTGAAAATGGAGTGTGTTATTAATCTCTCCCCTTGATGTTGAGCCAAATTTAGCGGCATAAAAAACCGAAGGAACTCTCACCGCTGATGATTTTCAAAGACGTTTGCTGGGGCTCAACCAGACAAGAAATTCTTACAAATTCTTAAATCAAGAATTTCGGATCTTCGCCGAAATGTAATCACGTCCTCCTCAGCACCGTATTTCAAATGAAGGAAGTAGCATATTCGCCTCTCAGGGTTTCGGCGCGAAAGTCACGAGAGCAGGGCGGATTATAAAATGAAATCTCTTTAGCTGCCCAGCTGCGGAGCAAAGTGCCGAAGTGTTTCTCCGATCTGCTTCGCCGCGCTGCGTTGCGAATAGCAGAAGTGCTTCCCTTGTCCGCTCCGCTGCGGGGCAGATAGCGGATCGCTTTGCCCAGTTCACTTCGCTACGAGTAGAATAGCCTCTTTCTTTAATAAAGCAAGGTTTGACATCAGTTACTTTTTAAGATATGCCGTTAACTGACGAACGAACTCCAGTGAAAACATCCTGGCAGTGGTTAAAAGAAGTCCCAGGAAAGTCCCTTAAATGTCCCCAGTATAACGTTATACAGTGACCAATATAGGGCGTTCTGAAGACGTTTGGGAAAGACCTAACGAGGGCGTCATACGGGGAGACCAAGCGGGGACTTTTACCAACGTTCGATTTCGTCTCATTCAGAACGTCGCTCCATGACCAAAATAGGACATTCTACGGACGTCAATAAGGTCCCATAGAACGTCGCCCAGCTTAGCGTTGCGCTGGGGACCAATTGGGAACGTCATGAATGTCCCGTGAACGTCCGGGGGACGTCCCCTGTTTGCTGGGACAGGACAACCAAAACAAACCTTAAGGGAACGTTCCCACAACCAAAAAATAACGTTGCCAGAACGTTCTGGGAACCAAAATTTGTTAGCTGGGTCACATCTGGGAACCTGCACGCATGTTGGCTGTATAATCTATTGTTCAATCTATTATTTAATGTATCTATTTAGGTTGAAGTTCGTGTGAGACAAACAGTGTCCATATGGGGGTGCTGTTGGCCAAAAAAAAAAAAAAAAAAAAAATCGATTCAGACAAATACGCTCGTCGTTTCCGGACTGAAGTTAGACCTTAAGAAAATGACAGTGGTGATGGAGATGCATCAAATCTTACATGGGCCGATAATGCAAATACAATCAGTTAGTTATTTAGGCTATATATTAGTACGGGCAGTCCACACTCATATTGACATTTCCTTCACGGTAATTGGCAGAATATAAGGTGGTCAGCAGTCAGCCTGTTTCAGCTTGATGGTGAAGCCACCTGGATTGAAATACTATACGCGTAAAATAGCGATTGCTCCTACGTCCCAAGAATTTAAACGAACAAGTTGGGGGCAGACAGCGTCGCAAAGTATAGCCATCTGCGAGGTTCCTGCCTATGACACACAGGGCCTTGCTAATAATGTTACGGCAACAACAAAACCATATTGCTAACATATGATGAATATTTGCTAAGATTTTCCCTCGCTAAAGTTAGCTAGCTAGCTGGCTACTAATCTAAAAAATGATATGCACACATTGCAGAATAATGGGCCATCACGGCATAATCGGTAAGCAAGCCATTAAGTTAGTCCACCAATATTAACAGTTTATTGATAACTTCATTAATCTTCAGCGCCAAACAAGTTGCCAAAAGCTTTAGATGGCTATGAAATTATAGCTATATCTGGCTTGTTTACATTAGATAACGGAAGCTGTTATTCTTGGTTGCGGAACTCTCCAGTGTGGAGGCGCATTCCTCATTTTCCAAATAAGGCAGACCACGCCCACTTTTTTAGATATACGCTCAGCTAACGCAGAGGAAAAGAAATTACGCTGGCGGATGGCAACAAATGATGTGCTCAAAAACGTGGGTGCTGTTTATCCGAAGAGGAGACCTGCGTATCTGCGCTTGATTGCTCCTCCTCAACTACCCGGATGTCTGTCACAGTGAATTGAAATTGAATTTTGAGAACTGAATTTGGATTGTGAGAGCTGAATGTGAAAATATATAGAGTTGAATTTTCTGTGAGGATCAAATATAGTTTCAGAGAAACCAAATTAAATTTCATAATCTTACATTCAGTTTCAAGTGTATTGGACTTCAGTTCCAAACTAATAAATTCAATTTCAAATTATACTATTCAGATTCAGTTTTTCAATGCAATGATTCAAGTTTAGCAATTGAAATTCAAATATAAATGATTCAAATTCAGTTTCTGGTGGCACATATTTCAGCCGATAAGAGAAGCTGCGGTCTGTTTTCTTTGGGGTTCCGATAATTGGCCAGTGGTCAGTAGAACTGAATTTTGTTGATTGCAGCAAATGTTCAAAATACTGATTCAGAAACTAACTGGTAATGCATCCCCAATGTACTCCAGCGACGACCATATGCTTATCAGCGCAATGCCTCAAATAGGAGTCTGTGTCACGAACAGTCTACGGTCACAAAGCAGTCTGTGCTTTTGGGGCTAATAACGTCGGACATCGTCCTCACTCTCAAGATGCATTTCCATTTAATGCCCTTAGAAATGCGCAAAATCTAAATGGCGAAATAAATAAAACTGGTCATGGAAACACAGTCTGATATCACAAAATTTGCTCTCCGATCTGCAGTATTAGTCACCGAAGCCAAGGCTAATAAATAGACTGTTGGACTTCTGCAGCAGATCAGCAAGTGTACTTGTAATTTTGCATATTGCGGAGCACTTACATCGTTATTGTAAGACGAGCATTTACAAATTTGCCGCGTGCACAACTCAGCTGACAGAGACAAGGTAGAATGCGCTGCCATTCTCATCGATGCATGAGTACAGCCGAGCTGTGATTGGCTGATGGCACGTAAAATGGTACCAGAGCCGATCTGTGATTGGCTGATGTACGTAATGGTCCCAACTGACCAGCAGAAATTTTTTTTGCAGCCAGTTCAGGCACTCGCATAACTTGGGCCGTACAAAATGATGAATAGTCAGAGGGGGGGCCCATGTGCTGAGATTATTCTTAAAAAGTTGAAAATTGAGAAACAAACAACAAATTCATTTTAAATGGATCAAGTTATTACAAAAAATAAAATATAAAATTAAAATCTCCATATATTTAACTTAAGAAAGGAGAAGACGCCTGCACACTTACTCCAAGCCACCAAAGAAAACTTTATTGACTAAAAAAGGACAACATTTCGAACCGACTTGGATCTTCGTCTGGTCAATATGTACCATGTAAATATATTTTATTTACAAATGTTTATAATAATAACAGTATCCTCTGTGGGGCCCCTGTGAATGCTGGGCCCCTAGAATCGTCCATGGTCCCCCCACAGCACCCCTGAATGTCAGTCCCCACGTTAATTCTTGTACTTAGCTAGCCTATTTTTAACACCAGTTAACCCACGGCTATGCCATTTACATATTAATACTATGTTCCCGAGTTATTAATTATCAGTTCCTTCAAACAATATTTCTTTTCTGATGCTGAAGACCCGGCCGAGAGTTAAGATCTTCAGTTTGTTCATTATTTGTGCAGAAAACGTGAGAAGTGATTTAATGCAAATGGTGAAGGACAGAAGGTAGGTTTCTTGACAAGTGAACGTTATGCCGTAACATACAACATAGTAGCAGTGTTTAAATATTTGCAATAATTCCATTATGAGCTATTGGCAGACTACGGTTTTGATAGGATGATATGGTTCTGAAATATTCACCACATTCAGGCTAATGCTTTCCACGTTTCTCAGCCTTTAATTTCAACTCAATGCCGTTTGAGCAAATGAGTAATAGACACGAGCTATTACTGTTGCTGTACACAACTACAATGTTAAATGTTCAGTAAATTTAGACCGTTTATGTACTGTATTTATATATATTTTAAACAGCCTTTTCCCCCTTACACTTTCACTGCTCTCATCGCATGCGGGCATCTATTTATGCCAAAAACATTCTCATTAAATTAGGCCTATTTTATTTATTTGTAACATTGTTGTAGTCTACAACAGCAGTACCTGTAACTCACTTGCTCAAATGGAATCGAGTTGTAATTAAAGGCTAAGAAACGTTGAAAGCATTAACCTGAATATAACGAATATTTCTGAACCATATCATCCCAACAAAGCGATACACAATGGCGACACCATAGTGTGCCAATAGCTCATATTAGAATAGGGGAGAGCTGGTACGAAAGTTACATTTTTCACATGGACGTCATTTTAAAAGATAACGTTACAGACCGAAACAAAATTTCGGAGCGATTAACTACTTTCGTGTGTGCTCTGTCAATATCAGGTGCTAAATCATCACCATATATATTGACTTCGGCATTGTTTGACGTCGAACGGAAGTTGCGGATTGCTTCTTTCAACCCATCCAGCCGGGATGAAAGTAATGCACAGGCACGGCAAAAGTAACGTGATCAAATTTACTGGAATCTTTTTTAAATTTCTCGTTAAAACAGAAGCAAAAAAAGCCAGGCATTTGTTTTAAACATTTTAATTGGCTTCAAATGTTCCAAAAGTGACCGTGAACATGTTCAATGTGCAAGGTCTATTTATAAAAATTATCCCAGTGAGCAAGCACCTCCGCTCCGGATCTGCCCGGCTCTGTGCCGACTCCAGCTGATTCGGCACAGAGCCGGGCAGATCCGGAGCGGAGGTGCTTGCTATCTGGGATGAAATTACTCATCACAGTTGTGACAGATATAATGAGTGGCACCCTCAGTGCATGCCTCATGCGACCACAGCAGACAAAAGATGCACCGCACCCACACTTCTCCAGGCAAAGATGAGGCAAATGTCTCCCCACAAACAAGACATTCCTCATCCTTGCCCCGAGAAACTGTGGTTGCAGTGTGTCCACTAAGCCTCTTTTTCTTTGGGAGTTTTGAAGAGGACTGTTTTCTCTGGCCCCTCTGCCGACTCTCCTCCTCCAAAGCAGCTTTCACCGGGGTGTCGGTCAGTATTGCTGTTGACCTGCAACATTCAATGAGACAATAGTCAGAATCAGCTTGTTTTTATACAAGCAAGAGAACCAAGACGAGTTAAAAATGACACTATGCTCACCTCTTTTGGCCTCTCCTTTTACTTTCTTTCCTCGAGCCAGCCTTTGGATATGGGAAAAGCTTTTCTGGGCTGAACCTCTGTACTGGCATGCCACTAGATGTTCCTGGAACCACTAGCATACCTGGATAGATGGTATGCGCTGGCGATGGAGCTGGCGCTGGTGATGAAGGGGGCGCTGGTGATGGAGCTGGCCCTGGCACTGGGGATGGAGCTGGTGCTGGTGCAGGACGGTCGGTCACATAAGCTGGAGCAAAGTCTTCCTCACTGAAAATATCTGGATTCAAGGGCCAGATACCGGTACACTCAAACCCAGGCGAAATGCTGCTTGGTGTCGCAGCTTGAGGCAGAGCTTTTAGCCACAAGACTCGGGATGTTGTAGATGGTCAAAGTTCTTCCAGGGTTCGGCATTTCGCATCCAATTGTCTGCTGCACTGTTAATGTAGTGCTTCAGAGGGGCCAAAAACACTTCGGTCTAGCGGCTGAAGACGGTGGGAGCAGTGGGGTGGAAATGACAGGAGTACAATGCCCTGTGACTTGCAAAAAGTCAATAGCTACCACGGTGTGATGCATGATTGTCTAAGAGTAGCAGCAACTTTGACTCTGGGGTCACGCTGGTGTGTCTTGCAAAATACTGTAAAAAAGGCCAAAAATCTGTCTCCTCCATCCACCCGATCCATTGGCAGAACCAGTGGAGCCAGGGGACCATCCCGGATGAAGTGGTCATGGAACGTCTTCCTTGGGAAGATAAAGTAAAGGGGAACAAAGTTGCCTTGTGCGTTGGCAGCAAAGGCAACGGTCACCAATGTCCCCTCTTTCCCCGGAGGTCACAGCACCGACCTGGCGCTGGCCCTTGTGGCAATGACTTTGTCTGGCACTTGAACCGTTGTGGTACCTGAAATAATCAGTGAAATGAATTATTGCTGGTGGAAATCACTGGTGCTTTTAAATTTATCATCCAAATATAAATTTTTACCTGTTTCATCCATGTTCCAGATGTCATTTGCCTCAAAATTATAGCGGGTGAGGACAGTCTTTAGGTTGTTAAAAAACGCAGTCACGTTGGTCTTGTTGAAGCTGGTGGAATGGGACATGCTGGTGGCTTGAGGTCGACGGATGGACAGGGTTCTGTTGCACTCGAGGAAGGAGGTGAGCCAATCCTTCCCTGCCATCTGGTTTTTCTTCCATGAACATGGAGTTTTGAGGCCAATATATTTTTGGCCAGCTCATATGCAAACTTTCGCACCTAAAAAGCATAAAAAAGAGGTTAATTAACCCAGATAGCAAGCACCTCCGCTCGGATCTGCCCGGCTCCAGCTGATCCGGCTCAGAGCCGTGGCAGATCCGGAGGCGGAGGTGCTTGCTATATGGCGGTAGTGGTGTAGCTCTGTCTGCGGTGTTACTCGCACCTCTTTAGGACTCAGGCCAAAATATATATTGGCTGCTCTCTTTATATATGCCTGCAGTCTCTTCTCCTGTTCTTCTGTGAAGACTTTGTTGTGAGCCCTGTACCCCGGGGCCCTGGTCTGCTGCCCTCTTGCCTCTGCCCTCCTCTTGCAGTACCTGAACAGGGTGACATGACAAACGCCATGCACCGCTGCTGCCCTCCTTATACTATCGCCTCTTCGGACATCAAAAAAGGCCCTTACGTAAACCTCCGGGTCAACCGTTCCTCTCTGGGTAGTTCTGACCCTAACTCTGGGCATTTTCTGTCGGTAAAACAAAACACACATTTTTATGGAGCTTTTAAACACAAAATGCGGCCGCATTAGCAGAGAGGGACGAACGTAACTGTTGCTACTTCAGTCCCGACGGTGACTCCTGACATTTGAACGAGGATTCCCAGATAGCAAAAAGTTGGTGGGCCAGATGCGGGCAGATTCCGGGTGCTGACTCCATTTTAATCGGCCCGATTCCGTATGGCCGTAATCGGCCCAGAATCAGATTGAATGACTGCCCGATTCTGGCACAGTTGCCTTTCTGCCGTCGCTGCCGTCAATTTGCCATTATTCAGCCAGATCCGGCCCGATTACAGAAAATTTGATCTGGCCCGACTACCACTCACCAGAACTCAGCCGACACTGCCTGCACATTGCCAGAATCCTGCCACATGCGGCCCAGTTGCAGAAAAATTGATCTGGCCCGATTACCACTCGCCGCAACTTAGCCGACACTGCCTGCACATCGCCAGAATCCTGCCACATGCGGCCCAGTTCCGAGCCATACCAGTGTTCTGTCAGTTTTTGCATATAAAAATATGCTACCTTGCGGTTCTGTGATTGTGCTGACCCGAAATCTTGTGCTCTGTTTCTTTGCTCACATCTTTACCTTCAATAGTCAAAAAAAAAAAAAAAAATGCATTTTCAGTGCGCCTTTCGACTTGTAAGCGTATGTATTTCTGCATGTACACGCTGGGTTTTCCTGAAAATGCAGAACTTAGGTGATAATGGCGTGCGGCAAATATCTTTTTAAACGAACTTGTCCAACTCATTGTAACATCTGCTTATGTTATAGTAAGCTAAGAAATAACAAAGTTACTTCCGTAGACTGATTCATATTGCAATATTAAGACGAAAACAAAGACTTTACGATCGCTTTGCACTGCGGTAGCATTTTTTTGACAAGGCTGCACAAATTGTCAGAGCACCGGATCTTTACAAACTCTAGGAATAGGAGTTACGAAATCATATTTTAGATAATAATAATAATTTTATTTATTTTATTTATTTATTTTTATTTATTTATACTGGGAGTCCGATTGAGAGCAAGCTCTCTTTTGCAACGGAGCCCAGTAGCAAAAAACAGAAAACACCAAGTACAATGAATAAAAACAATGACTACATTACACATGTACATTCCTGCTTTGTGGCAGCCAATATAAGACATTTAAAACAATCAATTGAAATAAGACTTTCCAACTTTAAAAACTGTTGAATCCTATTCCACTTCTGTGGAGCATAATACATAAAAGCAGTTTTACCCAGTTCAGTACGCACCCTTGGGACATCTAAAACCAAAAAGTCAAGAGTTGAGACCGTATTCCCTTCCCTTCCATTACGTTAAGCAAACTGGTCAGATATCCAGGCAGTTTACCCAACAATGCCTTGTATATAAAAGGCAACAATGTTGCTCCCTTCTCATGGCCAGTGAAGACCAACCAGCGTTAAATTAAAGTGTACAGTGATGTGTTCGGAAGCCATCTCCAGTTATGAACCTTAATGCAGTATGGTACACTGCGTCAAGTGACTTCAGCAAGGAGGGTGCAGTGTGCATATAAATTACATCACCATAATCTATTCTAGAGAGAATAGTTGCTTGAACAATCTGTCTTCTGCAACTCCTCGGAAAGCAGGCTTTATTCCTGTACAGCATAGCCAATTTTGGCTTCAAATTCTTGACCAGCTTATCAGTATGCTTCTTAAAATTAAGATTGTCATCCACCCAAATGCCAAGGTATTTGTAGTAAGGAACTCTTTCGATTTGGATTCCATTTACTGTTATTAATAATAATAAATCGTAATGTTACAAATATTTTACAGTATGTTTTCTCTTTAAGCAAACCAGAAAATGCCTGAAGATCCTTAGAGTTGTCAATAAAAAAATATTAAATTAAGAAAAATAGCACCGTAATGCTAATTATATATTTAAAAATAGTAGAAGTATTAATAATCATAATACAAAGATGAAGTCAATGATATCTGCAAAAAGAACTATTTACAGTAACATTTGCCAAAAACCATTTCTTTTTTTCATCGTTTTTCATGCTAAAATCCTGAATAACTGCAACATCCACAGGCATCTTGGGGTAATTATTTTTATTTTAGTGTGATAATAATGAATAACATGAAGGCACTAACATCTCTTAATAAATGAAGAACGTTTCAATTATTTTTAAAAAAGTAATAAAATTATATAATTTAATAAAATCCTCTGCTCTGCTTAGAATTTTACAGTCCTGCAGGGGGAGGCACTGTTCGGGAGATGACCCTTCAATCGCCATGTTAAGCCTGCAATACAACACGAAAAATAAGCGTATGTCAAAAGTTGTTTCACATTAATACGCTATAACTTGTGCTAAGCAGTCTGAAATTTGAATGCAGTTTGTCCATGAAAGTAAAGAGCAGTCAGAGCTCTAAAACGGTTAGGTTTGAGCATCACTTCCACTGACTCCCATTATAAATGTAAATAGAAGGTCAAACATTTTAAAAGCATGAAGTTCACCATAAAAAAGGGTTAATAATAGGCGCACTCAAATATATGGCATCACCTGAACATTTACATATTTATTGAACTTTATGGTTGAACCTATGAAAGAATAATTTTGTTGGAGGGTTGTGCTCCTAAACTGGGAGGATTTCCCTTAACACTGCAAAACATAGCCTATGCAAGCAAGACTAATGGAGATAATAAGCATCTGGCTCACACTGAATGCAATTAATGTCTTGAAGCTTCAGCAATATGAATGGATTTATTTTCGCTTAAGTACTTTTAATTAGTGGCAGGGTATTAGTTAAAACAAGTCCAGACAGACTACATAGCCGCACCATAAAGGTACCTACATGAAAACAGTGTTAAATGTCAAGTTATACCGCCGTTCCACAGAGCTTTCTGGCTCATCGGTCACTTGTCGGAAGCAAAGTTTATTTCTTTGATCCGATGAGGCGAAATTGTCCGATGAAGGAACTAAGCTGATTTCGCCTCATCGGTTCACGCCCGACACATCGGACGCTGACCTGATAGTGGACAAACGTGAATCTGATTCCTCGGCCTGTGATACGATAGTCTTTCATGGGTGACCGGCAGAAATAAACTTTGCTTCCGATGAGTGACCGATGAGCCAGAAAGCTCTGTGGAATGGGGGTATTAGCCCTAAGGCAGTGGTGGTCAACCCTGGTCCTGGAGAGCTGCAGTGTCTGCTGGTTTTTGATGTTACTCAGCACTTAATTGACGAATTAAAGCAGTTGATTACACGCTTAACTCATCTCACCTGGTGTCTTAGGTTTAAATAGGATGGAGAGAACCATACTCAGCACACTCTGTGGCTCTACAGGACCATAATTAGCAACCCCTGCCCTATAAACTTCTGTCTTTACTTTGTACTTCTACTTTGTCCGCATTACAACTATGCTAAATGTCCAACTACATTGACAAATCTTGGTTTCCATGTAGACTGCTGTCACAACCTCCATGTCTGCTGAATTGGCTCTAGGAGTCTTGTGGGTAGTTCCTGGTAATTGATTGATTGGTTTATTATTCCCTTAGTGCAGGAGTATAGCTAACCCTGGTCCCGGAGAGCCACAGGGTGTCCTGAGTTAAAAGTGCATTTTGGGAGTGTCCCAAATCTGAATTATATTTTTGAAACTCGTAATACTCCAATGATTTCAATTTCCTTTGGCTGGAAACTGTATGCATACATTAAAAGACACTGTGAGATAAATATCCTCAGCCAAAAAAAAAAAAAAAATCAAAGGTGGTGGTTATCTAAGAAAAATAACTGAAAATAGGGGTGTCTGAAAAAACCCACTCAACTCCATAACCATCACTCCACAGACTCCCCCTGGAGACAGAAGCTGAAATCACAGTATATGGCCCATGCAAACAGAACCTTTGTGTGACCCCCGTAGCAGCCATGTGGACTTTTTTCAAAATGGCTCTATGATTATTTCAAAATTTCTCAAAATGTTGGCATCCTATGGTGAGTATACTTTTTAAATCCCACTCCGTTACCTTCCTTAAAATCCATGGTAATGGTATTACAAATTTTAAATCATGCTTTTGGTAATACTTGCGCAAAACCCTCCATGGTATGGTAGGAAGCATCAAAAGTTACTGTACTGGTGCATGGAAAATTACACTTTTTCTTGAAAAACACTCCCTCCATAACCTCAACTCTGTTACCAATATTGGTTATGGCGGTGAGTAAAATGGTAATGGTACATGGTAATGGTTTATCAGTTTCAATCAGAGGCACTGAAAAAGGGTGATATTCACTCAGTTTCAGAACTTTGGTATATTACAATGTACCAGGAGAGAGCCTCACTTGAAAAAGTAACGGAGTTGAGTGGATCCAGGGACACTGCAATTAAATTGAATTTAAAAAAATTAAAATGGCCTGCCCAAAAATTCTGCTCTGGTTCAAGCTCTGCCTCGTGGTTTTTTTTGAGTACCTTAGGGACAACCCTACCACACGGGAAAAAAAAAGAATCAGAATCAGACAAAAAAAAAAAAAAAAGACATCCAAAAAAGTGCCTGTGTTGAGAAAAAATACCCGTATACTGATGCTTCGGATCTCTCACTTTTTGTTAAAATAGTTTTAAATGCAATAATAATTTAAAAAAAGTTATTGTAGGCCAACTTGTTAAATTGTGTTTTTATAAATAAACAAGGATTTGAAGATGTGACTTATTTCATTCAGTACAGACATTTTTTCACTGTGGAATATCGTAATTCAGGGAGGGGGAGAAAAGGAAGGAAGGAGGGCAGGAGGGAGGGAGGCAGCTCAACTTACCCTGGTACTGTGCTCAACTTACCCCATACACGGGGTAAGTTGTGCCACAAGACCACTTTTTTTGAACATGCCATATTATCAAAACAGTTATGTTTAAAGTCATTCAGATTGTTTGTAGGGGTGCACAACATCCTGAAATATATGCTGGTATATTAGTTCGCAACACAACTATAATTGCCGTGATGCAGGAATCCTGAATATGAAAAGTGGCTCAACTTACCCCGCTTTCCCCCATTATTAAAGAACAAGAAACGTTTGCATAAATACTTACGGTGCGTTTCGTCTCTGTTGACCGGGGCATTGCCATGTTAACACATTGAAATGGAAGCGGAATGACGTTTTAGGGTTACGAGAGATTGTCGTATCTTAAAAGTTACGATGGTTTTCGTAATTTTTGCTTACGATTTTCTAATTTTACGAGGCTTTTCGTGAAAGCGCCTCTCGTATCTTAGATTATCGTATCTTTCTGCTTATCGTATTTCTTACGATCTCTGTGAAACACCACCCAGTTCTACAGCCATAGTACCATAGTCGTCCCATGAATAACAAAAGGTCCCAAGTGACATTCCTGATGAAACCCGTTTTTCTGCGCGCGGCAGAAAAACAGGTTTCATCAGGAACGTCACTTGTAATTTTTGTTATTCATGGGATTTAAGTGTTTGGATTAATATAGCTAATAATTCATGTAAATGATACGCTAAACCTAAAACCACACCAAATAAAACAGACATTTTACAATTTACCAAATACCAATGTGGCCAACAAACTGTAGTCAAGTTTTTTCTTCCCCCAATTGATGCCTACACATTAACTGTGGTGTTTAATTCAATTTGAGCCGTGCAAATTTAAGTGTACACTCATAAAAAATGGCATAACAATTTCTGAAACAACGACATGTGTTAGCTAATGAGCAAATATATCTAGCTAGCTAACTGATAAACATTTCTCCATTGCCAAGTTCGGCATTTTGTTGAGGTCTGGCATTTCTGTAACCGTAAGGATGCCTCCAAGCATTGAAAGCTAGCTAGCTACCATGCTAATATGATGTACTAATACAAGTTCGCTACATTAAATGCATGACCAAGTTTATCATATTGACCAAAACTAACTTGCATGCAAAAAAAAAAAAAAAGCAGCTGTAGCAAATTAGCTAAGGCACTCCCTTAAACGAGCTTGCAAGCTAGAAATGTTACCATACCTTAGGTTTGACGGTAACGTAAGACAAAAGCCCGATAAGAATTAAAAGCCAGAGTCTGTAACTTTGGACCAGCTCATAGAAGGGGGTGATATATCATGTTCCAGTAGACCACTGAAGTTTTTTGTGGGGGTAGATATATTGTCCAAACTGACAAAAATTACTTTTATTATCAGAAGATCCCTTGGGGGTGGAAATTGCAGCCCTTTTTAGGGTAGGGGTGAAACGGGCCGAAATATTGACATAGTCAAAATCTGGACTTTGACCTTCTAATATTTTGGTGCGCCCTCAGTGACCCTCCTTGATCTTATGGTATATGAATGTATGGGTAGAGTTCTTACATTTAACATTATAATTTTCAAGGTTTACTGAGGGCGCCGCCTATAGGTAGCCCTTCAAATCATGACTTTCTGCATTTTGGACTACATTTGAGACCCTCCCAGGGCCTGCGCCCTCATTAAACCTTGCTTATGTATGTGTATTTGGATACATTAGGACTAGTTCTTTCCAAATTTGCATAAATGGCGGTGGCTTAGTTAGGGTGCTTTTGCATAGGTGGCGCTTTTTATGGCAAGAACGCGATTTTAGGCATTTTTCATTTGGCCATATCTCAGTGCGCCCCCTATGGGTTTCAGTGAAACTTGTTTTATTGTGTTTCTCTATATCTCTGCTATTCATGATGAAAATATCAAGAAGGCTTTTTGCCTCGTTAACCCTCTTTGTGCTAAAACGTTCACACCAGATCACACTCCACTTGAATCAAGAAAGACAAAAGGTTAGTTCTCCAATGCTCCAATAGGCGGCTCATATGGCAGGTGGCAGCACTGCTGTGACCACGTTTTGATGGCATGTTCAGAGTCGGAATAGAGCCGTGGAAATCCTGCTTTATCATGAACATCTTCTGATTTTTAAGACCTGCGGGTACATCGTTCCATCTTTACCTTGTGGGATATTGTGCTAACGATTAGTTTTGCTCCCAAGATATTAGATCATATATTTTCTGATCACATTTTTGAATGGGCGTGGCCTGTGTGTATGCATAAATGCAGAAATGCAGAATGTAAAGACAAGGCCCTCAACCCCCTCTGAAAAGTACTATGGTTACCTTCTGGACAAGGATGCCCTTCAGTTAGTTTTGAACTATGTCGTGAGATTTTTCTGGACAAGTTTGTCCCATATTTTTTAGTTGATGTGGGTTAAAACTTCTGGACAAGGATGTCCTTCAGTTCATTTTGAACTATGTTGTGAGATTTTCAGGACAAATCTGTCCAAGCGTTTTAGCCAGTTGTGAACTATGTGCAATTCAGTTGCTGTCCTGAGAACCTCTTGAGGGGCGTGTCCCTTAGTTAGAATGACAGGCAGTCATTTATTTCAGACTATTTCAGGAATACCAGCATGAAGCCTCTGTTACAGGTACAATTTTTATATAGTTTTTATTCCATGCTAAACAATTCTAGAATTATTGAGTCATTATTCTGTGGTGGCGGCACCAACAGAAAGATGCCGTCCATTAAGGCCTAAGTATCTTCAGCACCTATGGGTGCCTTGATTGTTGTTTTTCTGACTTTTCATTTTAACAATTTAATAAATTGTTGCTTTTTTTTTGAATAAGTCCTCTTGCCTCAATGCTTTGAAAACACTCAAATAATTCTCCCCACTGGTTGGTGGGAACTAAAACAAAAATGGGCATTTTTCAGAGGTGGTGCTTGATTGCGACATACGTCAAATTCTGGCATGTAAAGGGTTAATGAGGCAAAAAGGCTTCTTGAAATTTTTATCATTAATAGCAGAGAAATAGACAAACATAATAAAACAAGTTTCACTGAAATCCATAGGGGGCGCACTGAGATATGGCCAAATGAATATCGCCTAAAATCGCGTTCTTGCCAAAAAAAGCGCCACCTATGCAAAAGCGCCCTAACTAAGCCACCGCCATTTATGCAAATTTGGAAAGAACTAGTCCTAATGTATCCAAATACACATAAATAAGCAAGGTTTAATGAGGGCCAGGCCCTGGGAGGGTCTCAAATGTAGTCCAAAATGCAGAAAGTCATGATTTGAAGGGCCACCTATAGGGGCGCCCCAGTAAACCTTGAAAAATTATTATGCTAGATGGAAGAACTCTACCCATACATTCATATGTCATAAGATCAAGGAGGGTTACAGAGGATGCACAAAGATATTAAAAGGTCAAAGTCCAGATTTTGACCATGTCAATATTTTGGCCCTTTTGACCCCTACCCTAAAAAGGGCTGTAATTTCCACCCGAAGGGATCTTCTGATAAAAACGTAATTTTTTGTCAGTTTGGACGATATATCTATGCCCACAAAAATCTTCAGTGGCCTACTGGAACATGATATATCACCCCCTGGTTCATAGTTACAGACTCTGGCTCTTAAGTTGGCAACTTGCAAGTGAGGTATCACAATCACAAACTCAGCTTAGCTAAATTTAGCTAGCCATTTCTAGCTTCTTACCTTCGAGTTGTCCGCTTGCAAGCTAACCCTTACGAAAATGAACTAAAGAGTTACTATAGTATACTATAAGAATTGTATAGTGTTCTAAAGTGTGGTTGTAGTGTTCTATAGTACGTTTCACCAGCTATAGTATTACAATAGTTTTTTCTACAATATTTCAATAGTAACACTAAAATCTCGATAGTGCGTTCCAAAAAAACCATACAATTACTACAGTAATACTATAGTTTTTGATGGTAAATTTATGGTAAATTTTATGGTATTCCAATAGTGGTTTTTTTTGTAAGAGAACATTAAGTCCAAGTGGAGAGGCGGCTCAACTCAGTCTAAAAGACAAAAAGATTTATGAAGCATACACGGTAATGTTTACCTTAGAATGCAACAATGTAATGTCAAACACAAGCATTTTGTAACGTTAACATTTAGCTTAACTGGCCAACCATCTCACAGGGGTTCACTTACTTCGCATTCCAAGCCAGTTAACTCTCAAACACAGTATCTCCAGTCCTGATAGAGGAATAACGTTAGGTCTGCCAGCTAACGATAGCATTAGACCCAACAGCACAACTGCAATGATCAATACTGCTCACGTACCAAACAAGCTTGCGAATTCATTAGTTTAGCATAATTTAAAAAAAATCTTTCCAATTTTCATAAAGTAAAACTTAGGAGCTACCTAGTGAATTTGCTAAAGTCAAGCAAGTGGTTGCTATACAAACGTGAGGTTAAGGCAATAAATTTGCACGCAATGTTAAAACTCGAGATCACCAACTGAAAAGAGCTCTAACGTTCATAGTTACGTTCACGGTGCCAACCGCTAGCTTCCTCATGACTTAACTTAGGCCTTACAGTTAAATAGCTCAGCCGGTATTTTAGCTCTAATTACAGCATGACTGCTAGCAACATTTAAAAAGCAAAACTGTAAGAAAAATACTCGTTTCAGGTATCGTATTTGCCAACACTAAAAACCATTAACCTGTTTATCAGGCGGCGGCGGCGGCGGCGAAGACACAGGGACTGAGTAAGACGGCTCCAGAAGTTGACTTCGTGAATATCCGTGGAGTCATGTGCCGACACTCAAGTGGGAATAGGCTTTATGCACAACTCCACTACTTCCTGAACTTAAGCCAGCTCCTTTATTTCCTGTCTTTCATTATTGGACAAACTGATTAATCCAGGTGTGCATGACCATTGTTGTTGTGGGGTCAGGCACACCTGGATTAATCAGTTTGTCCAATAATGAAAGACAGGAAATAAAGGAGCTGGCTTAAGTTCAGGAAGTGGTGGAGCTGTGCATAAAGCCCATTGGGCCGATTCCTCTAGGGCAGAGTTGGGCCAACTCCGACGGACCAGAATCGGCCCGACTCCGGTGTGCGGTAGTTCATATGGCATACGGCCAGGTGGAATCGGCAAGATTACGGCTGTGTTGAAGCTACCCGAGGCTGCAGGTGAATGGCGGAGCTCCGGTTAGCCGTAATCGGCCCGACTGCGTGTTCATGGAATCAAGCCGTATTCCGTACAGTCTATCCATTGCCAGAGCCGGCCCGATTCGGCGTAGTCAGCATCGAAGCTTTTTGGCGAGGCGGAATCGGCAAGATACGGCTGAGTTGTTAGTCCCCGGATCTGACACTATGCCGACAGTGCCGACACTAAAACGGAATCGGGCCGATTCCTGTTGCTATCTGGGTTACTTCCAAAGTGGAAAAATTCTGACATTTCAAACTGCACCATATGTTGCGGAACTAAATCACCGATCATTTCATCATAAATATGACACATGGGCGATAAAGACAATCTTTAAATCGAAAAAGTTTAGCATTCATCTGAATTTACTCACCGCTGTGGAAAACAGTCTTCTCGGTCTTGTGCCGCGAGGAAGACTGGACGCCTTAAGAGTATTCGCGGTTCTGGAGAGGGGCGCGAGCTGCACATGCTGACCTAGTATGATGCATCGAAGTGCGGATGGCTGTGAGTAAATCACTGTGTTACTTTTGTCCAGAGTTACTTTCGCACCGGCGCTCCCCTATTGCAAATATACTCAGTCAAAAAAGAAACTTCACACTCAAAATTTCTAAATATATTCTTTAAACTTAATACAAGAGATCTTATTATTATTATTATTAGGAGTAAATGCTTTGTCAAAGACATCATGACACACAGCAACTCCGACGTGCACAAGCATGCAGCACGTGCGAGCATACATCAAGGTAAAAGCACGTTTCCTCGTGTTCCTAGTCACGTGACCTTATGAGACACATGCAATTGAGCCCACGTTAGCACGGTAGAGTGACATCTCAGAAAAACAAGTTCTTACAGTCAATTATCCGTTGATTTGCAATGCCACAACTGTCAAACATTCAACGTAAACGTGCCATTGGCATGCTGAATACGGGAACGTCGGTCACTGACGTTGCCTGGGTTATGGGATGCAGTCGAATTTTAACTATCCATGATCTTCGGACACGTCTCCAACAAACTGGCACCACAGCAGACCGACCTCGTTCGGGTAGACCACGTGTGACAACACAAGCAGAAGACCGACGAATTGTCTTACGTCATTTGCGTAATCGATTTCTCACTGCAACGTCCACTAGGAATGAATTGTTTTAGAGGTCGTGTGACTGCCCAAACCATACGTAATCGCCTGCGCACTGCTCGTCTCCATGCACGTCGGCCATATCGTGGACCAATTTTAACCCAGTTACACCGGCGTCAACGGCTTCTCTGGCACAACGACATCTGAGATGGACTCAGCGTGATTGGAATAGGGTCGTTATTAGTGACGAATCCAGATTCACTGTGCACTTCGCTGATGGGAGAGTTAGAGTTTGGAGGAGACGCGGTGAATGCAACGCCCAGTGTTGTGTGCAGGAAGTGGACCGTTTTGGGGCGTTAGTGTTATGGTTTGAGGTGCCTTTAATGGTCCTGCCCGTTCCCGACTGATGGTCGTTCAAGGAAACCTAACTGCTGCAGGATACAGAGCTTTTTTGCCATTCATGGCAGCTCATGGCCCAGGTCTGACATTCCAGCACGATAATGCCAGACCTCATACGGCCAATTTAACGCGGAATTTTCTTAGGAATGCTGGCATCAATGTCATGGAGTGGCCCTCAAGGTCTCCTGACCTTAATCCCATAGAACATGTATGGGATGTGTTGGGCAGAAGACTCCGTCAAGTAAGGAACCCTCCGCAGAATTTGCAGGAACTTGGTGCCACGTTGGTTCAATTATGGCGATGCATCCCCCAAGCTGTGTTCAGACGCATCATTCAATCCATGAGGAGACGTTGCGTCGCAGTTGTGAACGCTCATGGAGGGGCATGGCGCTATTGACATGCATTCATCAAGTTGTAACTTACCATTTTACTCTCTTACATTTCCGTAGCATTTCCGGTGGAACTGGTTACATTATGAACATTATTTTTATGGTACACCGTCCTTAATGGGTACAGAATGGAATTAAATCATTATTTAAAACCACTTTTCTTGTATGTTCAATTTATCGACCTCCAAACGAATGTGAAGTTTCTTTTTTGACTGACTATATTAAAAAGCTGCTATGTCATGGCTTTAGCTTCGTCTGGTCAAGAAACCTACCCTCCCGTCCTTCGTCATTCGCCACTTCTTTGTTTTCTGCTCAAATAATGTACGAACTGAAAAATTTATTCTTGGCATGTGTTCTGACGATTTGTGCTACCTTATCTAAAAATACGACCATAGCGCACCACGATCGGACAGTCTTTGTTTTCGCCTTAATATTGCTCTATGAATCAGCCCGCAGTTGCAAAATTATTTTTGTTAACTTCTTATAACATTCGCTTATGTAATAATGAGCTGGATAAGTTCATTCAAAGATAAAATGCTGCATGTCTAATTTCTACATTTTCAGGAAAAGTTAGTGTGTACATACAAGTATCCTGCTTACAGGTAGAAAGGCGCACTGAAAATTTTTTTTAAAGATATAGCCATAAAGATATTTATGATGTCAGTGAAGAAACAAAGCCCGAGATTTTGGGTCCGTATATGCGCTGAACCGCTAAACAGCATGTCTTGATGGGTAGCACAGATTGGCAGATTACCGGCCCTTAAGTAAAAGTCTTGTGTGGAGCACATGATTTTCCATGTGAAAGACACGTGAGCACATGTGAACAATATGTGAGCACGTCACCTCGTGGAATGGGAGATTTCCCTTAAATTTCACATGTGAATACATGTTGGTTAGACGAGCTGATGTGATTACATCGTGAAAGCAAAATTCACATGTGAATACATGTTGGTTAGACGAGCTCGCGTGATTACATGGTGAAAGCAAAATTCACATGTGAATACACGTTGGTTGGACGAGCTCACGTGATTACATGTTGAAAGCAAAATTCACGTGACCGTCGACATGTTTGTTGCACATTTCTGTCAAGATTCAGCTTACATGTGGTCATGTCACCTCGTGGAATGCATATTGGGAGCATGTCACCTGCTTATATGGTAAAAGCAAAATTCACCTGACCGTTAATACAGATGTTCTATGTTGCACATTTGTGAAGTTGCATCTTGATACCATCAAGCATTGTTGAATATCTGGTGGTAAGCTTTTTGACTTGAAAAATAAAGATTCAATTTATGTCATGTGTGATTTTGAACCAATTAAAGAAAAACACACCACATTGCCAATGATCAGCATCTTTATTTGAACATTTACTTGAAATCCTCTATAGAATAAGCTGGAATATATTTTCTGCACTTTAACCGACCTTCATATTTCTTATACTCAATTTATATTCTCCAAAACACAGACAATGATTCAAGAAATGTCATGATTACTGTACTCAAACAGTGCATTCTACAAGAAGTTACAGCTACCCATTAAACCATACCTTCAACATTCTCAAATGCAAACAATAAGAAAGTAACTAGTTAAGTTGCTTCACATTTAAATGCGACAAACTGTGCCAGAACACAAACATATATGCTTTCCCCAGAGTTTGAGTCAATCTCTTTCAAAGTTGTTTGGCAAGAGACAAATAATTTGTTCTTTGCTTGCATCATCATCGTAATACACATATTTGCCTTCCAAATCCTTTGTGCTTACAGCAATCACATCCACATGGTTTATGTATTCTGTGAAATATATGTTTTTCACCTTAGCCCCTGTTTCACTACATTTAGGAGTAACTGTTTTCCCTCTTTTACAAATTATAGGGCTAACCAAACACAGAATGTGTTCTGTCCCATCAGCAGTGAGGACTTTTACAAAGCTCTGGATCTGCCCTAGTCTGTCCTGGTCTAAATTTACCAATGTTTTATTTCTTATTCGGTTTCTACAGTAATTGACAGTAATTACTTTGGTTTCACCTTTGGTCGGCGTTTACCCATCAGCGATAAATGGGAATTGATGCCCTGAGCCAGCAACAAACTCAGTTGGTCTAGTGATTAAGACCACAGTGTGTGGTGTGCTTGGAATTACTTCATTGCCGGGTTCAAATCCTGCTGTTGATGCTAATGTAATGTCTTCGCGTGTAAATGTAATTTAACATGGAAATGTAACTTAACATATAAACCTTTGTTCACAGCTTCGATGGTGGAAAAAACATAAAGAAGAGAAAAAAATGTAATACAGTAATTGATTAATGTTTTTGGGAATCACATGTGACCACATGTTCTGTGGAATCACATGTGGACATGTTTTGGGGAACCACTTGTCCTCACATGACCACACGTTATTGGGAATCACATGTGACCACATGTGGTAGTCCCAATTTCACATGTGTACTGTCATATATGATCACGTTATTTTTTTATGTGGTCACGTGACTTTTCCCTAAGGGGGGTCTTCAGCGTCGGAGAAGAATATTGCTTGAAGAACCTGATGAATAAGAACAACTCAGGAAAATTATATTGCTATGTAAATGGCCTAGCTAAGTGTCTATCTACGGGAAATTTGGTGCTAAAATAGCATAGTAAAATAATTGATGTTGGGACAGATGTAAGCAAGCTTTTCTAACATGAAATATTTAGCTAGCCATGATACAGTATCATCATAGCTATGCACTGTGAAAGAAACCAATACCCTAAAACTATATTAAAATGGGATCAATGAAAGGTTTTGCTTTGTGAAAAACTTTCTTGTTCCAACAAGATGGCTGTCCTCTTTGATTTCTTTTTCTGTAGCTTAGTTTACGGCAGTTGAAAACCAATTATGAAATCAAATAGCCAATCAAAGCTCATGGTCAGCGTTGAAAGTCCTGCCTCCAAAGTCTCAAAAGTCAAATCGGCAAGCGAGCGCATACCGACATTGTGAGAATATTTTGACATTGAGAGTGCGTGTTGAAGTTGCAAGCGAGCGCGTTTTAAAATTGAGAGCGCATATTGAAATTTCGTGCATTTTGAAGTTGCAAGCTCCTAGAGAGGGTCTTGCGAGCTCAGTTTTTATGCGCTCGAGTTTTGAGACTAATTTAACACTATACAGTACCCAATGAATCAGAGCAAAGGAAAATTAGTTAGTCATAATTTTGGTGAAAAAAATTCAATTCACTGCATTGGTGCAATAATGCGTTTTTCTGAGGAATAGATGACATCGGGGTTAGCCAGCCATACCCATTATCCATTGCGCGTAACGTCATGCATTTTCGGCTGGGGGTATAAACTCTGCAGTATCTCATATAGATTTCCATTGAGAACCACCGACACAACGTTCATCCCTACCATTTATGCGCAATATTTGCACACTTTTGTCAGAAGTTGCAGAGCAACAACGACATGGAAAGTACACGATTTTAAAGTTTTAGGGAGTTTAAAAGGTTGAAGTACAAGATGAATGAAGTGGCTGCATTCATTCACTTTCATTTTGTAATATGACTATGGGCTGCGAACCATACAGCGAGATGGGAATGAAAATTTTAGTGTATGCAACCAGTGGGGTTAATGGTAAAAAGAAATTGTCACGACTGTTGGCAGAAAAATGGAAAATAACCACTTCAAAAAGCAAAAAATTAAAGTTTTTCTTTTCTTTTATTTTTAACTGTTCATGCTAGCATTATGTGTTAATCAGACTTCAGAACACTAACTGGGCCACTATAGAAGGATGCAGCATCCTACCTTAACAATCTCCACCTTGCCTTTTACTCTGGATAATTTTATAAGATATGCAGTATACACTGGCACCCTGTCTTTGCACTCTGCCGTGTTTTGATTCCTGGCTAGGAGTCTGAACTCCCGAAGACTTTATAAAACAAAGCACCAAATTGTGTGCTATATGAGATACGGCGGAGTTTATACCCCCAGCCCAGAGCAGTAGATAACTCAGAGTGGCGCCACTCACTGACTTCGTTGCTGGAGTGGTCACGTGGTTCGTGGGGAAACGCTATAGTTCCAAACGAACACCACGCTGTCATGATCTCCTATGGGACAGACAGCAGAGATTGCGTTACTGAACGGTAAATATTAAACCGCACACAATTGCCGCACACATATTTCTCTTAATGAATTACATTATTTACATATATGTTTATGGACGTCATGCTTTTATAGTGACAACTTAAATAAGTATGACTACTAAGATCATGTCATAGCTTTTGGAGGGAAAGATTCATGTTAGCATCAGTGAGCTAGTACTTATACGTACCGTTGATCCCCTATAATATCTAAGTAAATTTTAAACCCTGTATTTAAACTGTCATGGGGATGGATAATTTAACATATTCAATTTCAATTCAATTCAATTTATTTGTATAGCGCTTTTCACAGAGACTGTCACAAAGACGCTTTACAGTGAGAGATTAGTATAAATGAAAGGGCAGTGCCCAGCCTATTCCCCACTACAGCAAATGAGGCAAAAAACTTCCAGTAGGGAGAAAAATCCTCAAACAGTGGTGAGAAAAAACTCCCCAGTGGGAAGAAATCTCAGGAGGAACCCGACTATAGTGGGGAAGCCCATCCTCCGCGGGCTAGCTAAATAATAACAAAATAAAGTCGAATAGAGTAAAATGGCAAAAGAGTTCCATTTAAGTCTGTCTGAACAGTGGCATCTGTAGCACCAGGAAGTGGCATGTCGAGGATGGCGCAGAACTGGATCAGGACCGGATCAGGATAGCAGGGCAGCAGCAGCCAGCGCTCATGGTGAGGGACAGGGCTTATTTATATATATATATATACAAAAGTATATATATATATAAACATATACTGACACACGGTGAAAACGCAACACCCATATTTAATAAATAAGAAGAAACAACAACCAAGGTTTTTTGATTCAATTTTAATACGAATAGAAAAAGAATTTAATTGTCCATAACACTGTAAAGTTTCATCACATCTCATCAAATGTTTCCGATATGCCATTGTGAATGCACAGACCCTCCACAAACTGTTTGTAGCGAGTGTGTCCTCCCTGCACTTGCACACATGTGCGTAAATGGCGAGGCAGTGATTCACACTAATGTTGCACAGTTGCTTGGGGAATGTTCCCCCACTCCTCCTGTAGTGCTGCTGTCAACTCGGCGACAATGCATGGTTGACGTTGACGCCGGTGCACACGACGACCCAGTTCATCCCACATGTGTTCAATGGGGTTAAGATCAGGTTAAATGGATGGCCACGGGAGAACATTGATCCCTGCTTGTTGGAGAAAGTCTCTGGTGAGGCGTGGAGTATGGGGACGGGCGTTGTTGTGTTGGAACGTGAGCGGTAATCGTTGTCCATAGTTGCTTAATAGTGGGTGGAGAACTGGTCTTAAAATCTCATCCACATATCGCTGTGCCATTAGACCTCCACAAATCACAACAAGTTCACTACAAAATCTCATATTATTGGCAGCCCAGACCACGACAAAACCCCCACCAAACCAATTTTTCTCCAGAACACACCTGTCTTGATGACGTTCATAGGGAGGTCTTGAATGCTTCCTGTCTGTTGGTAGCAATGCTCCAGTCTGTTGATGGTGGATGGACTGACCCTGAACCGGCCGGCAACCTCTCTTTGAGAGGTTCCCACAAGCAGCATCCCCAAAGCTCACTACCTCTGCTGTTCTGTAAGCCGTGGCATCCTGACATTGATGCTGATGGGGATGAACCACTGTGCCTTTTATGCGTCTTGCTTTGCACTTGCATGTCATTCAAGTGATGCATTCAACCTACTGCTAATGACATTACATAGTTGTGTTTTGGAGAAGTGATCTCCTGGCAGACACACAAACTGGGTTCGAACCTGAACTTGCACAAATTCCAGCTTTTAACCTTCATACCACTATAATTCTTCTGTGGTAATTTTGATGGCTTCAAAATATCAGCTAGAATTTTAAAAATTAGGCGTTGCGTTTTCACTGTGTTTCAGTATATTTTAGCTTTATAAAGTTTCATTATTGGATTACCAGGGTCTGCCTTTATCTTCTGGATTTACCCACAACTTACCATGTTAATGTTCTGCTGACCTGCTATATCATTCAATGTCATGCCAGCTCTTCCTTAAAGCAAAGGTGCACTACCATGCTCATTTCAGAGCCCTTGATATTCTCAATTCTAATGTTTAGATAAAATGAATGAAACACGTGTAACCTACAGCTGGTGAGACCAGGGGACTGAATTAGATTTAATGAATTTTGGGCCACTCCCAAGGTGGAGGAGACTATTCAGTGGAACGACGGATAGGAGATCGGGGCAAATGCGATGTTGTATGGACTTGGTCTGTGATTGTGCAAACATCGGGAGCCCCAGGTGGCGAGACTCAGAATGGGGATTAAGTCTCTCGTCGGAGTCCGTGTTGGCTCCTAAGCCCCCCGGGGTCCCCGGTGGTGGCTGTTTCTTGCTTCCTTCTTGGAGAGGGGAAGGGTGGGAGGGACGTAGAAACGAGACGAGCGGGGATTGTGGGAATGTTGGTGGTATATATAGGCGTAAGGACGAATAGGAAGGCGCATTGGGAGTGGTCCTGTTCATTAACCTATCTTATCGGGAACTCCCTTTAATGAATTTTGGACCACTCCCAAAATGTAGGAGAGTATTCGGTGGAACGACGAATAGGAGATCGGGGCAAATGTGATGTTGTATGGACTTGGTCTGTGATTGTGCGATTATCGGGAGCCCCAGGTGGCGAGACTCAGGGTGGAGCTCGCGTCTCTCGTCGGAGTCCCGGTAGGCTCCTAAGCCCCTAAAAGTGTTAATTAATCAGCGAGAGATGGGCTCTATGTACGTCGTCAATACTATTGCGAATATAGCTTGCGAAAGAGTTTGATGTCCGGTGGCCGAGGATTTTAATTAGGTGGTCCGGAACTCCTTGCTTGGATGCTGTAGTGGCGGCACCGATGCGAAAGGAATGCCCGGAGCAGGGGCGTTACCAAGGGGGGGCAGGGGGTGGGCACTGCTCACCCTGAGAAAAGATCTGCCCACCCAATGAAAACTCAAGATAAAAAACCGATTTACTACTATTTGACAGCAAATACGCGGTATCCCACGTGATTCACAGCCGGAGGTAGACAGCCATTAAGAGAGAGCTTTACGTATGCTCTTCATCTATCTATCACTATGTGTGATTGGTGGATTCCTTTGCCAGTCTATTCTGATGTGAAACTGACCAATGGGCACTCTCGAATTAATAGGTACCCTCCCTTTTTCTTAGACTGCCCTCTTCAGTCAGTCTGAGACCACGTTACACTGCTCTGTCAGGGAATTAAAACTTCGCCCATATCTCTTTTGTCGCTACTTCTTCCACTGCTTATTTTGTCAGTCTTGTTGTTTGGCATTAAGGTAATTTGTGTACTAGTTTGTCATCTGTGTGTGTGTCGACTCGTGTGGTTATAACCAGAGTTGACTACCGAGTGAGCCCAGGTAGCTAGCTAGCAGCTAGTCTGGAGTTGCTAGTCACTCACTGGGTTGTTGCAACAATAATTCTGCATCATAAGCACAATTCAACATTTTGAACATCTGAATCATAAGCACTTCGAAGACTTGCCAATAGAAATGCATACGTGGCTCATTAAAAAAAAAAAAAAAAACAAGCAGCTCCCACCCCCGCAAGTGCTGTCTCTACCAGCAGCCCTGCAACCACCGAACAGCGGGTTGCATCCGTGCCGGGTTCGGGACTGCCTGTGATTCGCCCATCTCAGCCCATTTTAAGCAGTTAGCCTATCAAACTCGACCATGGCATGGCTTGAATATTCAGAACTGCGCGATGCCAGCTTTTGCTTCGCTTGTCACAAATTTAGTTCTAATTCGGATAGTGAGCACATATTTACTAAATGTGGCTAGACAAATGGGGAAAAAAAGCACTCGAGAAAGACTGTACAAACACGCAACAAGCATCTCCATGGTTGCACGGCAGGAATACCAGCGCCGGTCAGAGACAGGTGAAAATATTGTCCATCTGCTGGGTCATACCCAAATAGAAAAGAACAGATTCCACATTAAAAGCATGGGTGAAGTCATTCATTTTCTCACTGTTAGTGAACTTGCTCTGTGTGGGCACAAGCACAGGGATATGGATGAGGAGGGACTGTTTACTCGGCTCGTTGATTACACTCTCAAAAAAGATTCCAAACTCGTACATATCGTTAAATCCATCCCGGAAAATGCCAAATATACATCATTCTTGCACGGAATTGAAGTCCTTGTGCATGGAGGTTTATCAGTTTCACCTGCGTTATGACTCCCGACTTCTCACGCTTTTCTTTACTCAGGGGTTGGAAGCAATGCATGTGCTTCATTATTGTTTAAATGGAGTAAGATCATTTGAAACGTCTTTATGCAATTTCATTGCTTCCAATGATCTTAATTCATTTAAACAGTTAAACGATCATGAAACACATGCATTGCTTCCAACTCCTGAGTAAAGAAAAGCGGAGAAGTCCGGAGTCATAACGCAGGTGAAACTGATAAACCTCCATGCAGAAGGACTTTGATTCTGTGCGAGAATCTCTTACATAAGCGTTGATTGAATAATTGCTAACTACAGCAGGGGAACGTAAATATACCACTAAAACTCACGCGGAATGCATGAGAGTTGACAGGTGTGCGTTATTAATGAAAACTGACCGCACCTGTTAATGTTGAGAGTTTTCTGAGCTTTTGTAATGGTAATTTTAATAAATGATCGAAAACAGGTCATGACCAATCATTATTTTCAAGGGATGGGTTTGAGCCTCCCCTATCGCCAGTGTCAAGATGTTGTGCATGTTGTATTTTACGCCGATTTAGAGGTTCTTTTTTTGCCTCCTCAAAGAGGGCAAATGCCCACCCAAGCTTGGCATCGTGGCAACGCCTCTGGCCCGGAGAAGTATTTGGGCGGAATATTGGATCTAATTAGAACATGATGGAAATGGTAGAGGAACCTGTGGCAAGTGGCGACGGCCCCGTGTCGGTCATAAATAATGGGTCTTGGGGAGAAGCGTGGTTATTGTACCTTGAGGTGATGTAGTTTGATATTGGCTCAAACGGACTGAGGGCAGAGTCTAAGCGAAATATGAAATAGGCTGAGAAATGCCGAACTGATCCGTTTTACTTCCCTTTATCTTGAACATAAGTAGAATGAGACGTCGTTTTGGCTGGCGTGAAGAGAAGAATTGTAATTAGCGGAGAGCAGAGTGAACTCGGAACATCTCCAGAAACCTAAGAAGGCCAATAGGAACACTGCTTCTAGAGTGATAAGCCATGGATGGAGAATGGTACCCTGAGCGCAGCGTCGGGATGCAGTGAGAGAGGAGGTCTGCAGTCAGAGGTAAGTGAGTAGTGAGATGAAGGACACTTAGTAAAGGGTTAACCACTGTTGGGCAAGTAGCTAATCAGATTGCACGTAGCGACGTGCTTGAGCATGGAGATGGCAGATGGACGGTGTGCAGGCGAGGCGGAATGGTAGATTGCGAGACTGAAAGTCGGCCGAGAGCGTGAACCTAGCCTCTGCGAGTGGCCGTGAGGTGGATACGCGTAGTTTCCATGAATGTTTGCCGGCGAAGCAAAGTGCACTCATAACCGAAGCACTAGCAAAGTGCTAGTGAGCTGCGCCACTGTGAGTGGCTGTAAGTTGGGTACACGTGCCTTATCCGTGAATGTTTGTCGGCGAGGCAAAGTACGCCCATAGCTAAGCGCTAGCGAAATGGTAGAGAGCTGCGCCACTGCGAGTGGCCGTGAGGTGGATACACGTAGCATCCGTGAATGTTTGCCGGCGAGGCAAAATGCACCAATAACCGAAGCGCTAGCGAAGTGCTAGTGGGCTGCGCCACTGCGAGTGGCCGTGAGGTGGATATGCGTAGTATCCGTCAATGTTTGCCAGCGAGGCAAAGTGCACCAATAGCTAAGCGCTAGCGAAATGCTAGAGAGCTGCACCACTGCGAGTGGCCGTGAGACAGATACGCGTAGTATCCGTGAATATTTGCCGTCGCGGCAAAGTGCACCAGTAACCGAAGCGCAAGCAAAGCGCTGGTGGGCTGCGCCACTGCGAGTGGCCGTGAGGTGGATACGCGTAGTATCCGTGAATGTTTCCCGGCGAGGCAAAGTGCACCTATAACTGAAGCCCAAGTGAGCTGCGCCACTGCAAGTGGCCGTGGGGTGGATACGCGTGCAGTATCCGTGAATGTTTGCTGGCGAGGCAAAGTGCACCAATAACCGAAGTGCTGGCGAAGTGCTAGTGGGCTGCGCCACTGCGAGTGGCCGTGAGGTGGATACGCATGTAGTATCCGTCAATGTTTGCTGGCGAGGCAAAGTGCACTAATGGCTAAGCGCTAGCGAAACGCTACAGAGCTGCTTCACTGCGAGTGGCCATGAGACAGATACGCGCAGTATTCGTGAATATTTGCCGTCAAGGCAAAGTGCACCAGTAACCGAAGCGCAAGCAAAGCGCTGGTGGGCTGCGCCACTGCGAGTGGCCGTGAGGTGGATACACGTAGTATCCGTGAATGTTTCCCGGCGAGGCAAAGTGCACCAACAACCGAAGCCCAAGTGAGCTGCGCCACTGCAAGTGGCCATGGGGTGGATACGCGTGCAGTATCCGTGAATGTTTGCCGGCGAGGCAAAGTGCATTAGAATTTGTAATGATTTGACAACTTTGGAACAAACATTGCAATCATTCAACAGCACCATAATTGTATGACATTTAATTTGCGAAGAACACAACGTGCATATATAGCAAGAGTTGCTCAGACTAAATGGTAGAACCGACGAAAGTCTAATTTATTTTTGAAAGCCTTGTTATATATTGCACTACTAAATTATGTGGCGTTTTCTTCCACACATTGATGACTACGAAAAAATCAATGTCTTTATAATTTCTGTGCTCATGTAGCTCGTGAAACAACACAGATTTACGTAAATTAGTTGGCGAGGCTCATAGAGCAATAAACCATGAGAATACATTCTACAGCCTGAATGAAGTGACAGCTAAATGGCGTTGTTAGGTACAATGCACAGCTGAGGGATGGCGAAAATAAATGCTGCGAAGTCAGCGAAAGTTTCAGATTTTTTGCAGATTGTCATCTTTGCGGAGTCACATTGATAACATCGACATAGCCAACAGGCAATCGGTTACCATACCGCCGAAGCATAAAGCGAGATAGAGAACGAGTGTATGGTAATTATCCAGTTCTTGCCTACGATGAGGAAAGGACTGGCGAATTGTGTCCCGGTAGGGTGAGAAGGCGACTGCGAACTTGGCTGTAGTGAGCTCCCCGGAGCGAGAGGGGGTCAGGTGTTTGAGCTGGGTGGGGTCGAGGACGGTTTGGAATTTTTTTCTTTTTTCGCGACTGAGATATGAATGCGGAAATAGGATGGTTGGATGAGCTGGGCCAGATCGACGGACATACCCGATAAAATCTGTTGTCTAATGTGCGGGGGGTTTGGAATAGGCTACGAGGGGCGTATGGGAGGAAGGGTGAAGGCTAGTGTGTACTGAAACTGTAGTGAGGAAAAGTGCGTGGGGCCAGCTAGAGTAGTTGGTGGGAGGGGCGGACCTGTAGGAGGAAGCACAGAATTAGCAACATTGGGAAATGGGGAAGGGGCGGGGAAAGAGTGCAGAAGGAAGGAGATGAGCAGATGAAGCAACAGCGGGTGCTTCTCCGGGTGTAGGTGGGTTAACACTAGAGCTGCACGATAAATGGAATCGCGGTTATTGCAAGCACAATAAAAGTAACTGTCACTATGAGGCAGGCAGATGAGCTTGCTTCTACCTTTTCTATGACATATACCTAATGCGGTCATTTGAAATGCTTCCGGGAAGAAAACTGATTTGAAGTCCACTAATTACCAGCTAGGTTGGACAGCCCCCATCGCCTTGGCATAATTATCTTACCTTAAATCAATTCCCGTGTACTTTGCCTAACTTGCAATCAAGCCATTTATGCAGCCAACTGACTGATCAAAACCAAAATTTGGCCAATAATGATTAAGAAGAGATAATGAGAAGCAGACAGACCTAACCAGGCTGCCGTGTTAGATTGAAAGAATGTTAATGATTGAATAAAAAGTAGACCTCTGAATTCCACCTCTCGTAGAATTTTTACATATCATTCAAAAGATTTCTTAAAAATAAACCATTTCAAGATGGCCTTGGTTTTTAAGCGTTTCAAAGCATACACGAAAGTGGATAACATTTTAAGAAGCATCTCGGCGTGAAAGTGAGAGAAATTGTATTTTAGCATTGCACGCATAATAGACAAATACAGCGAAGACTTGGCAAACAAGTTCAGGCGAATTTGTCCGCAAATTTGTTGTATTTTTTATTTGATAATTGATCAAGATTAATTTAAAATAAAATAATTCATAGCTCTTGATTTTGGTTACTTTTGAGCGTCTAATAGCCAACAGTGAAGGTGGATAACATTTTGTTTAAGCGTGTCGAGCGTCACATGTAAATTGTTAACGCATTTGCAGCGCGCGGAGTCTAATGTAAAACTAGAAATAATCTAGCAAACAGGTTCAGGCAAATCTGTCATGTTTCATGGTCATTTAAATTTCAAAATGTAATAAACAAAACATATTCAAATAAATCAGACTATCTACCAATTTAAATCGTTAATTGAGCGAATCAACTGTTTGATTGCAAATTGAGCAAAGCAAATGGGAAGGGGGTGAGAGCAATTGTTGGGTAGAGGATGATGATTTTGCAGACCTTAACTTTGCTTTGTTCAGCACGTAATTTACCTGAATGTGTTTGCGAGATAATTTATAGTTTTACATTTGGTTGCGCTGCGTGCTACTGCAATTACAATTTCTACAAGTCACGTTCGATATGCTTAAACAAAATGTTTTCCACCTTCAGTTTAGGCTATTTAGACGCTCGAAAGCAACCAAAATAAACAGCCATTCATCATTATTTTATTTAAAATCTTGTTCAATTATCAAATAAAAAATTCTCCAAATTTGCGTTTGCCTGAATGTGTTTGCCAAGTCTTCGCTGCATTTGTCTATTGCGTGCAATGCGAAAATAATTTCTCTCACTTTCACGTTCGATATGCTTTACAAAATTTTTCCACCTCGTGTATATTTTGAAAGGCTTAAAAACCAAGGGAATCTTAAAATGGTTTATTTTTAAGAAATATTTTTAATCATATGTAAAAATTCTACGAGAGGTGGAATTCAGAGGTGTGCTATTTATTCAGATTATTGACATTCTTTCAATCTATCACGGCAGCCTGCTTAGGTCTGACTGCTTCTCATTATCTCTTTTTAATCATAATTGGCCACATTTTGGTTCTGATCAGTCAGTTGGCTGAATAAACGGCTTGATTGCAAGTTAGGCAAAGTACACGGGAATTGATGCAAGGTAAGCTAATTATGCCAAGGAGATGGAGGCTGTCCAACCTCGCTGATAATTAGCGGACTTCAAATCACAGTTTTCTTCCCGGAAGCATTCAAATGACTGTATTAGGTATGTGTCATAGAAAAGGTAGTAAGCAAGCTCGTCTGTCTGCCTCACAGTGGCAGTTACTTTTATTGCGCTTGCGATTACCGCGATTCCGTTTATCGTGCAGCCCTCGTTAACACCGGAACTCCTGGAGCCTTGGAGAATTCAGTTGTGGCCTGAAGGAGCCGCAGAAGCCGGGTTTCATCCGGCGGAAAGGATGGGGGAGGGGGAGGGGGGAACGGGACGCATGTGCACGGGGCAAACGTGCAGCCTGCAATCACGGGGATGAAACAAGGGGATGAAAAGAGACCAAGGGGGGGCTGGCTGGCTGCTTAGCGGAAGGAGTGACTTCCTCTGAATCTGGAGCGGAGGGGACATCACCGAGCGTGATGACGTTGGCGCTGGGGACGTTGACGGCGGAACCCGGAAGTGCTGCCTGGTCTGCTGCAGCCAGGTACTCTTGGGCAGACGAGGGGCGTTGCTGCTACGAGACGGCGCTGAGGACCGCCGTTAGGAATTCCTGCTGCACGGAGCCCAGACAGGAGAACGACCTTGGTTGTCATCGCGGGCAGAGCATGGTCCGGAATATGAGCACCCCAGCTGGGGCGAGCGGTCGGTGCTTTGTGGTGAAGGTACGAAGATCGCGGAGCGCAGGCGGGTGCGCGGAGAAGAAACGGGAATTGCGAGAACGGATTGAGAAGATTCCTGTGGAGCATCGGAGTTTTGGAATAATTCTACATTTGAGGGACTCAAAAGGATTTTGGATGCCGTGCTTCAGGTAAGCGAATTCTGCTGTGCGCTGAGGCTGTCTGGTTGCAAGTGACCCATGTAGAAACAAGACGAGCAGGGATTGTGGGAATGTAGGTGGTGTATATACAGGCGTAAGGACGAATAGGAGGGCGCATTGGGAGTGGTCCTGTTCATTAACCTATGTTATCGGGAACTCCCTTCCCTGATGACTGATGCAAGGAAAGGTTTTCAACAAAAAGATTTTTATTGAACAGTGGACAATGGTGGACAACAAGACGGCACAGAAATTGAAGTTGATAAACAAATTAAACAAGAAGGGGTGCAAGTGTGAGTGAGTGAACCACGAGTGAACCTTGAACAACAAAGAACAAAAGAAATGCATAGTAATGTGGCAGGGTGGTGGTGGGTTCTAATGTGGACGAGGGGGTGATCAGTGTCAAATTAATAAACCTTCTCGATGTGTGGAACAACTAAGTGTGTGTGTGCGCGTGTGTGTTTTCAGAACAGGGTTGTGAACAGAAACATAACAACTAAATGGAATTAACAGGAATGAACTGAATAGAACAGACAAGTAAACTCTTGGAACAAGAACGATACTGCGAAGCATGAACATTTGTGGAATTACAAATAATTAAAGGGGTGGGGGACATTAAAAATACAAGGGCCAGGAATGTTGGAAGAGGTCTGCAAATTTCAGACATCTCAGAACTTCCCACGAACGTAGCCTCCATTGCCAACAGCAGCCTCTGCCCGGCTCTGCCTCCGCCTGCCTCCACCACTGCCAGCAGCGCACGGTACCTGCAGGTTTTCAGTGAGTTAAAGGGGACCTATTATGCTGATCCTTCTTTTAATACATATTAGTAATGTTATAATGTTGGTTGTCCATACTCAACCTCTGAAAAGTTTCTAAACATAAGATACGGAAGTTTTGCTGTAATCCAAGAACGTGATTTCGTGAACGTGATTTCCTCTCTGAACAGCTCCTCCCGAGATCTTCACGAGATCTAGGCAAAACCTGACGTCAGGTTGTGCCATCCAATTAATACGGACCTAGCCAGACCCACCACTGCGCTGGACCTGCCCACACCAGAAACTATTCTAGCAGGCACTAACAACGGCAGATCATACTATGCCTTAGTCGCGTCTACACTTTTGGAAATACAAAAGAAGAACCGCAGATCATTTGAGGTGCAGTTTTGTCAGTATCTCTCTCAAAGCTGCTTGTCCGTTTACTTTTGGACGCAAAGAAAAACACCTATTTCTCTTCCAAAAGACCATGCCACCAGAAATCAGTGGGTAGCTTTTTTTCTTTGCTGGCAGCAAATAGCATGACCAAAGGAGCGTAAGCTGCTTGTGCTCAGCATTTCACCAAAGACAGCTTTGTCAATAAAGGATAATTCGACACTGGATAAGCGTTTCAGCTGCTTCTCAAACCTGAAGCAGCTGCATCGATCAAGCGCTCAGAGCCACAAGCTGTAAGTAATGATATAACAGCAAATAATGTAAGTGAAGCTAACGTGTTACGGGTGGCTACTGGCTAGCAGGACCGCTAACAATAGTTAGCACTAACAGCTGGCCTCAAGCGCAGGCTTTCTAAAATATCTGAAGATAAAGCCTGTATTGGTCACGACTGTCCGTGACTCCGACACAGAAGCTGTAAGTTGCTTTTACTGCATAAGCCAACCTGATGTGATAGCCAGTTGATTATGGCTGTAGCACTGTGGCTCACGTAGCCAAGTTACTGTTGCTAATGTTTGTGTCCTAAATATGCAAGAGTAATATCAGGGAAAATTCTACACAGGGTGTGTGAACATAAACCTCATTTGAAGCTTACTTTCAATACTTGTTTGTAATTTGGATGCTTGATACAACTGTCCACAGTAATGGAACTTGCTGTCTGTAAAACCTATATTGCAAGGGTTTGTCTCTGTGGTTGTTATGACCGCTCGGTTACCAGCTACTGCATGTTAGTTCACATGCTCTGCTAATTAAAAATGCTCCTGGTTAACTTATTTGCAATAATTCTGATCGGTATGCTTGTGTTACTTCGGTAAGCATCAATGTGGCAGTTTCATCATAACCTTGCCCGATTGTAGCCACTACAGTTGAAGCTAACCGAAGAGGTGCTGTATGTGTCCGCAAAGTTAGGCTGAAAAGCACAGTTAGACCAGACGTAGGTTTTGCAGAGCTTGGGATACGTGTTTGGGTTTGTTTACAGCTGCTTGTGATCGCTTCACTTATTCATGACCGGGCTCAGCCGGATACTTCACAAACGTCTGGGCAAGCTCTATGGTGCTACCTTGAAAGCAATGCGAAACGCAGAAGCTCTACCGTGTCTGGTATAACAAATGATTTCTCTGCACTACCGTGACATTATTTCATCCTCCTTTAGAAGTTGTTGTGGCTAATAAAAAGCAGAAAAAGGCGGAGATTAAATAGGAAATTATATTCTGTAGAAGTGATCGATTCGCTAGCTCCACATAAGCAACTTGTCCGCGCTAACGGAACTTACGGTCTGTAAAACCTGTATTATGTTCATAAGATAACCGAGCTCTCTCTAGCTGTTGCGTACTAGGCTATCCATAAAGCTGCTTTCACATCGGACGCAAAACGAATTTTTCGCGGGACAGATTAGCCTACATTCAAAGTCAATGCAAAGATGCAAATACACGCGTTATGGGAGCGTTAAGCAGCTTTCACACCGGACGCGAAACTAATTTTTCGCGCCACAGATTACATTCAAAGTCAATGCAAAGACGCGAATACACGCGTTATAGGCACGTCAAGCCGCTTTCACACCAGACGCGAAACAAATTTTTCGCGCGACTGATTACATTCAAAGTCATGACCGCTTATCAGCTACTGCATGTTAGTTCGCGCGCTCTGCTAATTAAAAATGCTCCTGGTTAACTTATATGCAGCAATTCTGATCGGTATGCTTGTGTTACTTCGGTGAGCATCAATATGACAGTTTCATCATAACGTTGCCTGATTGTAGCCACTACAGTTGAAGCTAACCGGAGAGGAGCAGTTAGACCAGACGTAGGTTTTGCAAAGCTTAGGGCGCGTTTTTGGGTGCTTGTGAAACGATCGCTTTACTTATCCATGACCGGGGTCTGCCTGATACTTCTCCTATACTGGGCAAGCTCTCTGATGCTACCGGTGAAAGCAATAGGGAAGCGCACAGGCTATAACGTGTCTGGTATCACAAAAGATTTCTCTGCATTGCTGTCAATTGAATATAAAATTCTTTCCTGTAAAAGTGATCGATTCGCTAGCTCCGCATAAGCAACGGTTCACGCAAACGGAACTTACGGTCTGTAAAACCTGTATTACGCTCATAACATAACCGGAGCTCTATATAGCTCTCGCACACTATCCATAACACGCCCATTCTCCGCGAGGAAACGCTAGTCATTCCGACGCAATGAGTAAACCATTACCAAGGGCATTTCCGAAAAGGCCGTTTAGCCTGGAGCTTTCGCCCCTCCGTCATATACCGGCGCAGAAGCTGTTCGTTTTATCCACGCCAACAACACACCACAGGTATGCACATGAACCAGCAGATCCTTATAATACACACCGAAGCAGTTCATAAGCTGTTGGTCCACTTTTAGCTGCTCCTCACTGTCCATGTTTCCCTCTAAACTCAGACCCACCGGATTTCTACAGTCTCCGGTCTACACTTGGGCATGTCGACCCGTTCTACAAATGCGTCTATATGGGGTGGATTCTAGCTTTCCCTGCATCCTAGCTATAGAGTAGAAAAACCGCTGTACTCACCACTGTTGCCGTAGCAAACTGTAGCCGATAGAAAATTTGAGCTTGGGCTGCCAGATTTTTGCACTGCATCCTCCACTTTCGCCGCTGCGTTTATTACAACAAGTTCATTTCATTAGACCTATATTCAAGTATAGCGTTAGATTTCCGAATTTGCCCGCCGCTTCTTTATCAGATGGCAGACGTGTCTCACATTTCACTCTGGGGAGGCGGACCCGGAAAACTGCGTTCTGCGGCCTTGTCCCACCCAACTCCACCCTCCACAGAGCTGGCCAGTCAGAAGAAAGTGGGCACACGGGGAGTGGGGGCCATAGCGGAAGAGCCACCCCAATGAGGCGTTTCAGGCAGAGACTACAATGGACTACAAATCGGGTTTTTTGAGGATGGCAGTATGAGCTAAATAAGGACCCTATTTTGGACTTTGAACGATCAGGAGTACTCTAGGGGAGTCCAAGATCAAAATTTCGCCTTGGAAATATAGCAAAATAGGTCCCCTTTAAATTTAAGATTACAAAAGTTAACAAAATCATTGCATTATTTTAAAAGGAGTTTTACATTTAATTTGTGATTAAAATAAATGTGTGATTTACAAATTTTAGACATCTCAGAACTTCCCACGAACCCTATAGCCTCTGTAACTGTCCTCCCTACGTGTTTGTGCAGAACGCAGATTGACAGTCAGCCAAACTCCTTTCATTAGACATGAAATGGGTCAGGATATGAGCATACTGGCTGCTTGTTTATTGCCTCATGCCACGTAGAGTGAAACTACAAAAAATACAAAACAGAAGGAGCGGCAATCATTCACTGCCTCAGTAACTAAGTCCTTACTGAACATGTTGCTTCAAGCAAACAAACTTATTTGCAAATTACTTGCATTAGAATAATAACTTTGGAATTAAATCAGTACTTTGTCAAATTAAACAGCAGATAATAAACATAGCAGTTGCATTACAAGTCTGTAATAATATGCTATTGCATCACAGAACTGATTGTGCACAGTAGGCTTTGCAACAATTTCACTCATATAAATCAACATTTTCTAAAGTGCATCTGCCATAAATGTCTATCAATAATAAACTATGAGAATGAAATGCGCACTTACAGACATTGCTTTCTTAAGCAAACACAAGGATGGGTGAAGATTAAACAAGAATGAAAAATTATTTTCTTTAAAACAATGCTGGAATGTGCATGTTGCATAGAGAAGATACACATTCCCTACTTCCCGAGTTCAGATTCAACAGCAACTTCCTACCCTGTAAGGGGAGCGATATTTTCAAAATAAAAGTCTCATTAAAAGATGTGAAACGAAATACATAGAAATGGCAGAACACTCCCTGTCTGACATCATTAGATGTCACTACAAACACCATCTGATTGTCCCATATCACCTGAATTTTCTTCAGCAATGGGGAGGATGACCTCCGACACAGGTCTCTGAAGAATCTTGTGGGTCCCCTTGGAAGCGACCTGGACCTCTATCTTTCGTACCCTTCCATCTCCACTAGGGAAAACTAATTTGACCAGTCCCATGGGCCATTCATTGCAGGACAGCTGGCTGACTTTGAGAAGAACGACATCTCCAGTCTGCAGGTCTCTACATTCCTTATTCCACTTGTGTCTTTGCTGCTGAGTAGGTAGGTATTCATGCTTCCAACAGGTCCAGAATTCATTAGCTAAGGCTTGTACTTTTCTCCACTGGCTGCTGTAGAGGTCTTTTGTTGTAGGAATTTTGATATTCCTGCAAGAAATCAGACTGAGGCAGAGATAGTGAAAACATTTTGTCTTTACTCCATGCGCACATAGGATCCCCGTTACAAAAAACAGAAGACACCGAAATCCTCTTTTGCTTGAATATTTGTATGAGCAGAATGTCATAATCCCCTCCCTTTGGGACTGATTTACGTAGACGCACGTTCTCCCAAATTCTATAGTCGTCATGCGTACACATCTCACGTAGATCTGGCTCCAGGGATCCTCCTGCACAAATGGAAAAAGTCTCTCACCCCGCAGTGATTGACGTTTCCTTGGGTCTTATCTAGAACACTTCAGGCTTCAGACGGAACACGCTGTTCAGTAAACACACTTCATGACGCCTCTACATAGGTACAAGCTAGGTTGCAAGAATTAGCAATTACGCACAGCCTAGAATACTCAAGGATAAGCAAGGATAAAGAATTAATAACTAAATAAGCAAGTAAATCGAATAAACAAGTAAATCAATACTAAATTGTTTCCACATCTCCCCCTTGTTTATAATTGATTGTCCGCTATCATGCCACTTCTCTCGATTTCCAGCAAGTGCTTCATTTACGGGAAATATCCTACCGTTTGAACAGGTCCCCTATTTCTATCACATCATTATATGGCTCCTCCAGCTCCTCAGGCGGAGCATGTCCTTCGTCGATGTCCTGTAACATAAACATCTGAAACTGTGGGTTAGCATTCAACATTTTTGATATCAATCCTCTAATTTTGGGAACCCCACAGCAACTGCAAAAGAGCAGTGCTGCGAATCCTGCTGCTCTTAGGCTCAATATAGATGTTATTGCTGCTTTCCACCCCCCAGAAACGAGCCACTGCCACCAGGTACTGTCAGATACATAGTCATTCAGCTGTGCATCTGATAGATCTTTTAAACGTTGCAAGGCCTGATCTGTGACTCTTCCCTCCTCGTCATTTGCTGGTATGTAGGTGCACTTGAGGTTCCTATGATCTGACACACTCCTCCCTGTGCCGCCTTCAGCAGATCTAGTACCATCCGATTCTGCAATGTCATCAATCAACTCTCGCTGTATGCTTCTAGTTATATTACGGGTTTCATTTACGAGTGCACTTAGACGATAGTTCACAGTTTCCATTCACAACATTACCTTTCCAACTCCCAGCTGTGGGAACAGAGAGAGAGCGATCTTCCCCCCTACTGACCACAGCTTCGCCTCTGCTGGAACATTGGATTCCCAAATCGGGTCACGTGGTGCTGCTGCATTTTGTCTCCATCTTGTGGTTTTATTATACACACTCACAATGTACGTGTGATCATTTAATTGTACATAAGCACATACCCCTCCCCAATTTGGTGGTAATGCTACATACAGTGCCGTGAAAAAGTATTTGCTCCCTTCCTGATTTCTTACTTTTTAGCAGATTTTTCACACTTAAATATTTCAGATCAACAAACAAATTTTAATATAAGAAAAAGATAACCCGAGAAAATACAAAATGCAGTTTTTAAATTATGATTTCAGGACTTCCGGTTTTGGCCATGATGGAGTAGGCAGCAGGAGCGAGGAGCTCTGACCAAACTTCCACGTAACTATATAAAAAATACCTCAAACGTACTAGAATCAAAATAATTTAACGAACTGAGTGGGTTTTTTTTTTTTTTTTTTTTTTGTCGCTATGAGTTTAAAATGACTTCCTCCAAACAAAAACAGACATCTCTTACAACGAGAAATACGATTGCTAGTAAGCTAACCGCGATGGCCTCCACTGCTAGCGCTAATGAAGATTCTTCCATAGCCGAAGGAATTACAATGCCTCAGCTTGTGGAGGAATTGGCTAAGCAACGTGTCAGTCTCAAGGAGGACATTTCCATTCTCATTCAGCAGTCTGTTGGGCCGTTACAGGCCTGCATGAATGCTTTGAAAGAGACTGTGGACAGTTTTCAAACCCGTTTGACCGCAACGGAACTACTGGCAGGGGAGAACTTTGACAAGGTATTTGCTGCTGAAGCGGCTATCAAGTCCCTGCGAACTCAAAACGCGGAGCTCTTGGATCGAATTGAGGACTTGGAAAACCGTTCACGTAGATCCAACTTAAGAATTGTAAATGTTCCCGAAAACCGTGAGAGGGGTGAGGATACGGTCGCATTCGTCTCAAACATGCTTATGGAGATCACAGACAGTGTGTTCGAGTCTCCCCCCATTCTTGAGAGCTCACAGAGTGGGCAAAAAGCCGGATAAAGCAGGACTTTCCCCGCGACCGTTTTTGGTATGTTTTCACCGATTTCAAGAAAAGGAGCGACTGCTGAGATGGCTAGGCAACACGAAGCGAAATACCGAAATTCTACCCTGAGAATTTACCCCGACTTCAGTGCCAGTCTATCGAGGAGACGTGCGGAGTTCAACGATATTAAGCAAGCCCTGTATGAGAAAGGGGTTAAGTTTCAACTTCTTTATCCTGCTACCTTGCGAGTCACGCACGAGGGAAACACCTTTAAGTTCGATACACCAAAGGAGGCTAAGGCGTTTTATAACCGACAGGTCGTGGCTCAGGACAGTCAAGAATAGCCTGGCTTTGGACGATGGAGCGTATGTATCCCTGATGCGGAACAAGCTAGCTAACTTGCCGCGAACGATGCCACGCGAACTTTGTTTCATATAGAGACTGATTATGGAAACGCAATCATCTCGAGGTAAATCTGTCTCGTGCCCATTCTGTTATCTTAAGAGTTCTTATTGCATAAATGCTCGGATTTCTTTTTCTTATTTAATCACTATTTCTTTTCATGTTTTAAGTAATAGGCCATGGCATAGCAATGGTCTTGTGATCCGTTGAAAATACCGATTTGGGCTGCTGTGTTAGAGTAGCCCAAGTTACTTTCGCCTTATTGTTGGGATCAACGTAGCTAATGTTAACTGAGGAATTCATTTGTTTACCTTTGTTTAATGAAGCCAACTCCATTCTTTTATTTGGTTGTTAAATATATTGCTTGAGAATATAACTGCTAAATGGTAATAGGCTCCCCATAATATGGTAGCATTAAGTTAAGGATGCACTGGAAGTTTCAAGATTTTGATGGAGGGATCCTGCAGTCTGCCTATGTTCGACAGGCAGGCATAGGAAGGTTGTGTGTTTTGTGTAGGGGTGAGATGGGATTATTCACTAATGCAGTTGATTGTTTATTTTGTTATGAATGGGATTATACTGCCAGGGGGGATTTGATTACGTTTTTTGTGACATTTTTATTTTTGGGGAATACTGAAAAATGCTATGGGGCACTCGTGTTACTTCTGTCATTACGCTTACTTTACTTTCACTCCCTCCCCCTCCTTCCTTTGAAATAATATGACTGATAACACAAATTATGCCAGGGCTGAAGCAGAATCATTATCCACTCGCTTCATAACTTGGAATGTCAAAGGACTTAATGGGCCAAATAAAAGGGCAAAAATCTTCTCCCACTTAAAGAGGCTAAAAGCAGAAATTATATTTTTACAAGAGACACATTTGAAAATTACGGACCAAGTGAGGCTCAGGAAGAACTGGGTTGGACAGAGCTTTCATTCTGACTTCAATATTAAAGCACGCGGAGTAGCAATATTGATTCATAAAAAATAATGTTTACTCCAGAGAAAATCATTTCTGATCCTCAAGGACGATTTGTTGTAGTATCAGGTTCTCTTTTCAACACTCCAGTTGTTCTGGTAAACATATATGGCCCCAATTGGGATGACGTTAGCTTTATTAATAAACTCACCTCTCTCATACCAAATTTACACTCACATAAGCTCATAATTGCTGGGGATCTGAATACTGTGATGGACCCAGCTATGGACCGCTCCAGTCCTAAAACTTTAGTACGCTCCAAGATGTCTCAAGCTCTTTGTGAGCTCTTGAACGAGACGGGATGTGTTGATCCATGGAGATTTCTCTACCCATACAAAAAGGAATTTTCCTACTTTTCACACGTCCATCACACATATAGCAGAATAGATTATTTTTTTATTGACAAAATCCTTCTTCCTATGGCAAAAAATGTTGAATATACTGCCATTGTAGAGTCAGACCATGCGCCAGTTGCTCTTGATCTCTTATTCTCCCAGAATATATCACCGCACAATCACTGGCGACTGAATACAGCCCTGCTGGCAGACAATCAATTTTGCGCATTCATATCAAAGGCAATTGATGAGTTCTTGATATTTAATAAATCAGACTCTATATCCCCGTCTACATTATGGGAAACACTCAAAGTTGTTATAAGAGGTGAGATCATGTTGTATACTATATCACTCAAAAAAGAGAAAAAGCAAAGGGAGAAATTACTTATTGAATCAATAAGAAACATAGATCATCAGTACTCCATCACCCCTACTGCAGAATTATATAAGGAGAGGATTGCGCTAAAAACTCAATACGATTTGAGAAAGAACTGAGAAGCACCAGCTGTGGCTAAAGGGTCAATATTATGAGCATGGAGAGAAAGCAGGTCGCCTTCTGGCATATCAGCTTAAATGCAGATCTGCATCTCGTTTGATTCCACAAATTCGCAAAACACGCGATTCACTTTCACCAACTATAGTTCCAGTTGAAATCAACAACATCTTTAAAGACTTTTACTCTGATTTATACACATCTGCATTTCCGCAGGATAGCTCAAGTATGATTACTTTCTTGGATAACTTAGAGATTCCAAAGATAGACAAGGATGTTAAAGATGATCTTGAGAAGCCCATTCAGTTACAGGAGATTATAAATTCCATTAAAAAAATGCAAAGTGGTAAAACCCCAGGGCCTGATGGTTATCCTGTGGAATTTTGTAAAAAATTTGCTTCTCAGCTAGCCCCAATTCTTCTTGAAATGTTTAATCATTCCTTTTGTCAAAAAAAATTGCCATCAACTCTGACTGAGTCGTCAATCTCTCTTCTTTTAAAACCAGGCAAGGACCCACTTGAATGTGGTTCCTATCGACCTATTTCTTTACTAAATGTAGACGTGAAAATTTTGGCTAAACTCCTAGCCTGTAGATTGGATGACGTACTGCCCCAGGTAATTTCAGTGGAACAGACCGGATTTATGAAAGGCATTATTCTTTTACTAACATTCGCAAACTCTTGAATATTGTGCATTCTCCGGCATCTGGGGGACACCAGAAGTGGTTGTCTCCTAGATGCTGAGAAGGCATTTGACAGGATTGAGTGGGGGTATCTATTTACTGTGCTTGAGAAATTTGGCTTTGGCTCTAATTTTATCTCTTGGATCTGCTTGTTATATACTTCTCCTAAAGCATCAGTAATAACAAATAAATTAACATCCCAATCTTTTCCTCTGTCTAGGGTACACGCCAGGGTGTCCCCTTAGCCCCTTATTATTTGCGTTAGCTATAGAACCTCTTTCAATTAAGCTCAGAACAGCACCTAACATATATGGCATTAACAGGATGGGAATTGAATACAGAGTCTCTCTTTATGCGGATGATCTTCTGCTTTACATTTCAGATCCTGTCTCATGTGCCCCCAATATTGTGAATGTCCTGAATGAATTTGGCCTTTTTTCTGGTTATAAATTGAACCTATCTAAAAGTGAATGTTTTCCAATTAATAATTTAGCCCTTAAGATATTGGATAAAGAACTCCCCTTCCGAACATCAAAATTTGGTTTTAAGTATTTAGGCATAAATATCACCCGTGCTTTCTCTGATCTTTATGAGAAAAATTTCAAGCCACTTATGAAAAATGTGGAGGCAGATATAAAAAGATGGTCTGTACTGTATTTATCTCTTGCAGGCAGGGTTAATTGCATAAAAATGAATGTTTTACCTAGATTTCTGTATCTATTTCAGTGTCTCCCAGTTTTTCTGTATACATCCTTCTTTCAGTCATTGAACAAGTTAATTTCTTCATTTTTGTGGGCTGGAAAAAATCCTAGGATCCGCAGAGAATTTTTGGAAAGACCTAGGGACCAAGGTGGCATGGCACTTCCAAACATGAGGAAATATTACTGGGCATCCAATATACAAAAAATTATTCATTGGTATCAAACTCCAAAAATGGACTGGTGCGAAATTGAGGCGAACTCATGTCCGTCGACATCACTTTCTGCTCTTATTACAGCAAAATTACCATTCTCACCGTCAAAACACACATCAAGCCCCACAGTTAGTTCCACCCTTAAAATATGGGCACAATTTAGGCAGAAATTCCAGCTTAAAGATTTTTCAGTGTATAGCCCTGTTTGTAACAATCACCTCTTTCAGGCGGCCAAACTGGATCACACTTTTACTCAGTGGTGTAGGCAGGGTCTTGCTACATGTTATAATTTTTATATAGGTGGCTATTTTGGCAGTTTTACAGATCTATCAGAAAAATTTCAACTACAAAGGTCAGATTTATTTAGATATTTTCAAGTGCGTCACTTTATTCAGACCCTCAGTCCAGATTTTCCAGCCTTGCCAGCAGACTCAGGACTGGAGAAGATCTCGAGAGCCCCTATAGAGCATAGAGGACAAATATCAATTATCTAAAACATAATTACATCCCTTCAGAGCACTTCATTAGATGGGCTTAAAGCTAAATGGGAGGAGGACCTTGGTATGGAGCTATCTGATGCAGCCTGGGACTGTGCACAATCTGGAGTTAACAACACGTCCTCTTGTGCCCGTCTCAACCTGATACAATTTAAAGTATTTTACAGGATCTATTACACTAAATACAAGCTATCAAAAATTTACCCTGATGTTGAGGACAGATGTGAGCGCTGTAAGGCAACCCAAGCAGATATGGCACACATGTTTTGGAGCTGTTCAGAATTAGCAACCTTTTGGTCATATGTTTGTAATACTCTTAATAATGCATTTAATACTAAAGTGAAACCCTCTGCAGAAATGGCCATTTTTGGAGTACTAATTAATGAGCCTTTATTGGCCACTGGAAGAATGCTTTTGCCTTTGCCTCCCTTATAGCCCGTAGGAGAATAGCTCTAGAGTGGAAATCTCCTGATCCACCAAAAGCATCTGTTTGGCTTTGCTATCTGATGTTTTTTCTGAAATTAGAAAAAGTGAAATATTTTACCTGAGGATCAGTTAGGAAGTTCCATAAGATATGGGACCCCTTAATTCGGTATTTTGATAGACTCAACACTCTCCCATAACACCACACACCCGGTATATTATAATGAAGAGCGATACAGCCCTCCTTACCCCCCCCCCCTCACATTGTCATTTTTATTATTCTCTACCCCCACCTTTTTTTTTTTTTTTTTTTGATATGTTTGTTTTCATTTATTTTTATTTATTTATTTTCTGTTTTATGATGAAGGCAGTATGTATGTGGGAAGGGTGGGAGGGAGGGGTTTGATTGGTTAAAATAAGAAAACAATTCAAGATTTTGTATCTAGAATGTATCCTATACAGTACCTCCTTTCTTGAATATAAATAAATAAAAAAAAAAAATGATGATTTCATTTATTAAGGGGAAAAAGCTATCCAAACCTACCTGGCCCTATGTGAAAAAGTAATTCCCCCCCCCCCCGTTAAATCATGAATTAACTGTGATTAACCACATTTTTTGAGTCCAGTTTCACTAGCCACGCCCAGGCCGGATTACTGCCAGACCTGTTGAATCAAGAAATCACTTCAATAGAACCTGTCTGACAAAGTGAAGTAGGCTAAAAGATCTCAAAAAGCAACATGTCATGCCGGGAACTAAAGAAATTCAAGAACAGATGAGAAACAAAGAAATCGACATCTATCAATCTGGAATGGGTTGCAAAGCCATTTCTAAGGCTTTGGGACTCCGGCGAAACATGGTGAGAGCCATTGTCCACAAATGGAGAAAACTTGGAACAGTGTTGAACCTTCCCAGGAGTGGCCGGCCAACTAAAATTACTCCAAGAGCTCATCAACTACTCATCCAGGAGGTCACAAAAGAGTGCAGAACAACATCTGAAGAACGGCAGGCCTCACTTGCCTCAGTGAAAGTCAGTGTTCCTGATTCAACAATAAGACGGAGACTGGGCAAAAAAATGGCATCCATGGGAGAGTTCCAAGGCGAAAACCACTGCTGACCAAAAAGAACACGAAGGCTTATCTCACATTTGCCAAAATACTTCTTGATGATCCCCAAGACTTTTGGGAAAATATTCTGTGGACTGACGAGACATAAGTTGAACTTTTGGAAAAAGGCGTCCCATCACATCAGGCGTAAAACTAACACAGCATTTCATAAAAAGAACATCATACCAAAAGTCAAACATGGTGGTGGTAGTGTGATGTTTGGGGCTGCTTTGCTGCTTCAGGACCTGGACGACTTGTCATAATTGATGGAACTATGAATTCTGCTCTCTGCTGGAAAATCCTGAAGGAGAATGTCCAACCCTCAGATTGTGATCTCGAGCTCAAGCGCACTTGGGTTATGCAGCAGGACAATGATCTGAAACACACCAGCAAGTCCTCCTCTGAATGGTTTAAAAAAAACAAAATGAAGATTTTGGAGTAGCCTTGTCAAAGTACGGGCTAAAATCCTATTGAGATGCAGTGGCACGACCTTAAACAGGCCGTTCATGCTCAAAACCCCTCCAATGTGGCTGAATTAAAATAATTCTGCAAAGAAGAGTGGGCTAAAATTCTTCCACAGTCATGTGAAAGACTCATTGCCAGTTATTGCAAACTTTTGATTGCAGTTGTTGTCACCGAGGGTGACACAACCAGTTATTAGGATTTAGGGGGCAATTACTGTTTCACATAGGGCCAGGTAGGTTTGGATGGCTTTTTTCCCTTAATAAATGAACTCATCATTTAAAACTACATTTTGTGTTTACTTGGGTTGTCTTTGTCTAATATTAAAATTTGTTTGATGATCTGAAACATTTAAGTGTGAAAAATATGCAAAAAAGTAAGAAATCAGGAAGGGGGAAAATACTTTTTCATGGCACTGTATATCCGATGTCCACACAACCAAACCAACCTTCCACAGCTCTCGTCCCGTTCCAATACGGTGCCCGTGTGTTACATATCGTGCCATTTGGACTGTTCCCTTGACCAGGGGAAAAAAAGGCCTCGTTGGTCATGCTCGCATATCCACAGAAAATCATTGGATTCCCCTGACATCCCTGGATTACCTCCACAAATTCTGCCTTTAACACAACGCTAAAACTTCCGTCCTGGACTAAATTGGACTACCAAGAGCGGGATATTAGAACTCATATTTCCCAATTTCAGATATCCATCTTTGTCGGTATTTTAACCCAAATTTCATTATTAGGTCAAGCGGGGGTGTGCTGGGATCCATTGATGTTAACGTACTACGAGCAGTGGACACTGCGATAGTGACTATTCACACTCATTGTGGGCGCCGCGACTTGTAACACCTCTACTCTGGGTGTAGATGTGGAGGCTGGTAGATGTGTGGACACATAACATTCAGTACGGTTAACAGAACTTGCTGTTCTATTTGCAAATCTCCACCATTAATTAGTAGCATCCTGGTTCAGGCAGGTGGCTATCCGCACCCGCATGCCTACTTGCCCTGGGCGAGGTTGGCATGTAGCCTGCACTTACCATGCATATTCCTAGGAGCAACAGACACAGGGAGAAGTGAGCCATTTCATCACCCGCCCGGAGTCTCTACTGACTTGGAGCGTAAATAAGTTCTTCACCGCTTTTGAGACGGGCGAGCTCTATATGCCACGCTCCCTTTGTGGTCGGACTCCCTCCAAGTCTATTCTGACTTATTTAGATGCACCTACACATCAGCTGGAGGAGATACTACCTTGCAGTGTGACTGATGTATCCACGTTTCTCTTTCCTGTTTCCTCACTGCGGTCGGTGTGGTCAGGAGCACTTAATATGGACCCTTCCACGTCGGTTCACTCTACTTCTGCTTTTTACCGACGCGCCACACCAGCATCCAATCTCCAGGCATTAATCTCTCCGAGTGACAGCTCCGCTACTTATCTAGGAGGAAGCACATTTCGAATCTAATTCTTGTTAGTGAACATTCTAATCATATGTTCCGCTAAGGTTGCTTCTACTTGTGTTCTCTGCAATAAATGTGGTAATTCAAAAGGTTTCCGAATAAGGTGACAACCCCAATGACCGCTGTGGTGTTATTCTCATACTGGTTCGTGCTAATGGCAGACATGCAACCCAATTCCATTTAGTTTCTGCCATGGCTTTGCACAATTTGCTTTCAATACACTGTCTTTGGAATTCCCCAACTAAGAATAATTTCTCTACTCAGGATTTTTTTGCTACTGTGATTGCATCTATAGATGTGGCTGGGAGGGCTTCTACCCATTAGAGAAAAGTCATACCAATACAAACACATACCTTTTCCCTTCGCACCGAGTTATATGTATGAAATCCATCACCCATGTGTGGAATGGCTCCGGGGGTGTAGGGATTTCCCCCTTCTGTACTACTACACTTCCCCTTGTGTTATAACTTTGTCATGTCGGGCATTTCTTAGAATTTTTTTTTTTTTTTTTTTTTTGAAATAAGTGAGTATAGTAACTTTGATCTATTAACCCCTTGATCCCTCCTCTTGGTACATGGCACTGCCCATGTATCAAATCTGCAGCAATATGGAAGAGAGATTCCGGCAATATAGGCTTACCATTGGGTCCCACCCACCCGTCATCAGTGTTGTGCTCCATGTGATGTCCATTGACGTTTTTCTTGTGGGGGAGCAGCCATGCTTCGCTCTCAGCAGATCACGTGAAATTGACACATCAGATTGGAGTGATAGCCCCACAAGAGTGTGTTTGGCTGCCGCCTTTGCTTCTGCAAAGGCGTCAGCCAAACTGATTGGGTCAACATTTTTGGTGTGAGCTATCAGCTCTGCTGCTTCTGCAGAGTGAGTAGGTGGCAGAGGGCCATTATCAACACAGCTATCATGAGTACAGACAGCATATCCAACGCATGGGTTGCCTTCATCGACTCTTGACGCCGAACTATCCTCTCAGTATTCAATCTCAGGGTTTGATAGAGGGGAGTCCTTGAGTCCAGGACATGGAGCAGTATTAGATAGGACTTCTTTTAACCCATTTAAAGTGGGACAGCATAAAGATTTTAACCTTTTTAAAACCGGGGGACGCTTGTTACGCATTTCTACCCTTCAGGTCGGGAAAGCGGATATGTCATTTTGTTGTTTTATTATTTCTCCGACCATTTCCAGGCTCATAGCTGTTCTTTTACTGGCACTTTATACTAGGGCAGATGCCATCGTAACACTTCAAGACACTTTATTTTTTATATTTTTATGTTTATTTTTATTTTATTTGAACGGACACTTTATCATGCCTGCCACCCAGTAGCGGAGCTACAGGGGGGCAAAGACACGCCCTTTTTAGTCCTGGCTAGATCTCAATCATTTTCCTTTATTGACGTCTTTTCCAATTATCGTAATTGGCAACTGAAGACACGGTTTCTCACCGTATGCGATCTGACAGCGATGAAATCATGGGCTAAATTCAGTGCAGAAAAATAATTTACTTATTAATTGACCAATGCTTCGCGTGATTGAACTGGTCCGTGTTCCAATGAAACGCCGGACTTTCACTCTCGGTATTTAGTGGGTTGATTAAAAAAAAAAAAAAAAAAGTGGCACTCGGCAGTTAAATAGCCTAGGTTATAACAAGCGTGCGGCTCAAGCCATTTGCGTGAGAGTCGACAGGTAGGCTATGCAATTTTGAATAACGTAGATTTAAATACAGCAAATACGCGTCCAGAGGAATGATTGTCGTCTTACCTAATCGGGGAGAACAAGCAGCACCTGTTAAGTGCGGAGCGCTCTCGGAGTGAACCTTTTGTTAATCATGAAGATGACTGAGAACAGGTCAGGATTTATAATTGTTTTAAACGGCTGTTTTGTGCAACCCAATTCTCTGTTCCGCCACTGTGCTGAATTTAACCCGCGATTTAATCGCTGTTAGATCACATGTGGAGAGAAACCGTGTGTTCATTTGCCAATTACAATAATTGGAAAAGACGTCAATAAAGGAAAATGATTGAGATCTAGCCAGGACTAAAAGGGACGTGTCTTCGCCCCCCCGTAGCTCCGCCACTGCTGCCACCTGTTCCAGAGAAAGAAAAAAATGTTTGTTTTTCTCTAGTGCAGAGCTTATACTTTTTATTTATTAGGCCTCTTTATTCCATTTGAGTTGTGCATGTTATGTAGATAGAGATTTGTTATTTATTTTATTGGTTTTATTATATTTTATAGTTTGTTATAGTTTGTTCAGTGTTTTAAATATTGTGATGAAGATTTGCACAAACAAAAAACATAGTTCTTATGAAAGCCACAGGTGTAAGCTCTCAAATACTTTTTGAATTTTGTTTCTATCTGCTACAGAGGCTGAGATATCAGCTTTTTACTAGACGTTGACACCTGGGTGCTGTTTTCCAGAAAACCTCAGGTTTTAGGGGTTCTTTTCAAAATCGCCCATAGGTTTTCATAGGCGTTTTTTGAATAGGCCTCAGGCCTATGGGTTAAACAATGGGGAATACCTTTTTTTTCAATGAATTATGATTAAGCAATCCACCTCAGTCTAGGGTTCCGCTAAGAGCATGGAGGAAATGCACAGTCAGGGCTTATTAGCCCCAACCATTGTGACAATTCACCATGTCATCAGCAGAACCGGGTGGAGTTGCTTTAGACTATGTTACAATATCCAAAATTTTTTATTCACAAAAATTGGTGCATATTGAATATTCAACTAATAGTTTTCCCATTGGGCTCCCAGCACATAAAGGTATGGTGGTATCACCTTCTCAGTTTAGTCTTGTTTAATACTCCGAATTGTATTTCCCTAAATCTATTTCAGAAGGTAAACTTTTAAGCCTAAAACCCACAGTTGAATCCCCAGCAGTGAGCTCTCTGTGGAAAAGTTCCAAGAGGAGTTAGAGACAAACAATTATGAATGAATCATCAACATAATTTTGTTGTTTTTCCACTCGTTTGGATCCTTTCCTGTAAAAGTTCAATAAACAGATTAAGGTTATTATGCCCCTCTTAGTTCTTTTTTCCATGTAGAATCACTGGTTGACACTCAGTTCCTGTTTGAAATGGAGAAAAGATCTTTCATTAATTCATTTGCATTTCAGTCAGGAAAGCTTCCAGTCACATTTGCTCAATCAAAATGCATCATTCTCTGTTCTCTGACTTGTGCATGTTGACCTTTCACCTATCTGTGCTCCCTAATCTGCTTTGTTCAATCAGGCTCCATTCGCTGTATTGTTTTGACTCTGCACACTAAAAACCCATCCAGTCTCTAACCCCACAATAGTTCACTTGATTTTTATTTTTTATTTTCATAAATCTAATATGTACCATTGATTTTCATATTATATTTTATATTTCCTGGTACTTTTCTGATCTTTTTCAAATATCAATTGAAAATTTTCAAATCTTGATGGAGAAACCTCTGTATCAATTAAATTTGGCACACAGTCTCTTACTGTATATAGTGTTTAACAGTAATTTGGCAAATTTTGAACACGCTGTTATTCTTGTTTCTACTTTTCCTTCATTTTCTTTTCAGAGATATGCTCCTAGCACACCAATCTCACACAGTCTTAATTATTTGCAGAAAACTGCTCTTTACAATTTTACAAATATTTAACAAATTCAAATGGTGTTATTACTTAAAGCTCATAGAGGATATTATTGGTGGTTTTCTCTGCAATGTATTACTACTGCCAAATATTAGAGCATTTAAATATTGGGCTTTCTCCTGCATCAAATGGTGCATTTTTGTTTTATTCTCAATCTTAAATTTTAATCTCACTTCAATTTTTACTCAGAGCAATTCAATTAGCCACAACATTAGAAACACGTGTCTACATTTGTGTAAGTGACGTTCAATTGTTACTTCCTCTAAACTTCCCTCTGTTTATAGTTACTGATCGTTCAAGAAGGGCATATGTTTATTTAGTCAAAAAAATAGGGACTTTTATTCGGTTTCATAAGGAATAATTACAACCCCAATTCCGAAATAGTTGGGACAAAGTGTAAATTGTGAATAAAATCAAAACGCAATGACTTTCAAATCACACCAGCCAGTATGTTATTCACAATAGAGCAGAGATAAAATAGCAAATGTTAAAACTGAGAAACTGTTCAATTTTATCCACAAAATGAGCTCAATTCAAATTTGATGGCTGCTACAGGTCTCAAAAAAGTTGGGACTAGGGCCTGTTTACCATGGTGTAGCATCCCCTCTTCTTTTTAACACAGAGTGGAGGCGTCTGGGCATTGAGGAGACAAGTTTCTTGAGTTTAGCCATTGGAATTTGATCCCATTCTTTGTTTAATATAGGCTTCCAGCTGCTGGAGAGTTTTGGGTCTCCTTTGACGAACTTTTCGTTTAATTATGCGTCAAATGTTCTCAATCGGTGCAAGATCATGACTGCAGGCAGGCCAGTTCAGCACACGGACTCTTCTTCTACGAAGCCATGCTGTCGTAATAACTGCAGTATGTGGTTTTGCATTGTCCAGCTGAAATACACAAGGCCTTCCCTGGAATAGATGTCGTCTGGAGGGGAGCATATATTGCTTTAAAACATCTATATACCTTTCAGCATTCATGGTGCTTTTTAAAACATGCAATCGTCCCACACCATACGCACTTACGCATTCCGATACCATCAGAGATTCTGGCTTTTGAACTGAACGCTGATAACAGGAGGGGTGGTCTTTCTCCTCTTTAGCACGGAGGACACGACGCCCATGATTTCCAACTAGAATGTCAAATTTGGACTCGTCTGACCACAGGACACTTTGCCACTTTGCTACAGTCCATTTTAAATGAGCCTTGGCCCACAGAACACGGTGGCGATTCTGGATCATGCTAAAAAATGACTTCCTTATTGCATGATAGAGTTTAAGGTGGCATCTGTGGATGGCACAGCAGACTGTTTACAGACAGTGGTTTCTTGAAGTATTCCTGGGCCGATTTAGTTATGTCAATTACAGAATCATGCCAGTGAGTGATGCAGTGGCGTCTGAGGGCCCAAAGATCACGGGCATCCAGTAAAGGTCTTCGGCCTTGTCCCTTACGCACAGAGATTTTTCCAGTTTCTCTGAATCTTTTGATGATGTTATGCACTGTCAATGATGAGACCCTCAAAGCCTTTGCAATTTGACGTTGAGGAACATTGTTTTTAAAGTATTCCACAATTTTTTTACGCAAGCCTTCACAGGTTGGAGAGTCTCTGGCCATCTTTACTTCTGAAAACTCAGCCTCTCTAAGACATCCCTTTTATAGCGAATCATGTTACACACCTGATGCCAGTTAACTTAATTACTTGCTAAATGTTCTTTCAGCGGATTCTCTTGTATATTAATTGCTTTTTCAGCTCTTTTTTTGCCTGTGTCCCAACTTTTTTGAGACCTGTTGCAGCCAGAAAATTTGAAATAAGCTCATTTTGTGGATAAAAATGTAAAATATCTCAGTTTCAACATTTGAAATGTTATCTATGATCTATAGTAAATAACATTGGCTCATGTGATTTGAAAGTCATTGCATTTTTATTTTATTCACAATTTACACTTTGTCCCAACTATTTCGGAATTGGGGTTGTATTCTGTTTACTTCTGCAACTTTGTCCTTTTACAACTCCACAATCATTAAGATGGCTTAACTCCTGCAAATTTGCACTGCTATTATACCCATTTCCCTTAGAAATTTCACTTTTGCAATTACAGTAAGAATTCCATAAAATACTGTAAATATAGGCTAATCAATTAAATTACTCTTGAATGAATGCTGATTCTATTGTAGACATCTATATCACTTCATGGAATAGAATCACAACGGTATTCAATCTAACAAAGACAGAACAAACAAATATGCCAGCCATGCAATTGTTTACAGACACTCACAGAGTTAGGTTCATTCACATTGATTTCCACACACACAATCTGAGCTCAGAATACATACACACACACACACACACACACCTTACTGCACTTTCCTCTCTCACATTCATTCACACTGGAAAAGATCCAAGGCTCTAATTTTCTTATGATCTGACACCATTGTTGCTTCGATAACATACGCAGATAATGCTCTATTTCAATAGCATTCAATCGGTTCCCCATGAGACGAACCCGTGTGCCGTGTAAATTCCATTGTAGCGTTATTGCAGTAATAAATTGGTGTGCCGTTTACTATCAACGTTTTCAAAGCACTCATTGGTGCTGCCATTAATGCAAATAATTTAGTTTCATCATAGGGTAATGGCTCCCCAAATGTTAACCCCTTCTCTGAGACAGTTAGTCATGCAAAATTATTTTCTTATTCTTGATGCTGAGCCCGATTCAGGCAATTTCAAGTGATATGACTTTTTTTCCCACATACAAAACAAGCTTGATTCGGACAGTTTTGAGAGAAATGACTGTCCTTCCCGCATGTAAAACAAGCTTGATTACCCCCAGGCAGTCCGTTTCCCCCACGGCTACGACCGCGCCTATGCCCTCGGGCTTTTCCCTTTTCACTTTGCCGCTTAGATCTCTGATACTCAGCTTCTTCATGCCAATGAAGTGCTGCTTCATAAGCAAACTTTTTTTCTTCACAGCTTTCATCATCACACGCCCGCTTCATTATATCTCTCACTAGTTTACTCGCATGTGCAGGCCTCAGCTGTTTACTAAACCCAAATTTCTTTACTGATAATGATTCCCAGAACCATTATGTCAGCGTTCTACACACTCCCCAGTCACAGACCCACAATGATTCCCTGAACCATTATGTCGATATTCTACACACTGTTACGGACAGGTGTATGTTCCAGAATATTCTGGAAGATTCATATTTAGAAGAAGGATTAAATTTAAACAATTTATTAAATAACTGAGTGAATGAACGTAGCAATTACAATAGTACAGGAATGGATAATCAAATTACAACATTAAAGACAGAAATACTATTCACTAGCCCGAACTGTCTGTCCTTGCGATGTTCCCACGACAATGGTGAAGATCCACTGGAATCTGATGTCTTCGATGCGGTGATCCTGATGACTGCAGAGTCCATATCCAAGAGGTGTCTGTATAATCCAAAGTCCGATTGCACCCAGCAAAGCCGGTCTAGCTTTCAGGTGTAGCAGACCGGAGATGATTTTTTTCCCCATTGGCTGCAAGTTCCTTTTATATAGGCCTTGTACTCCTGTATGATGTCATAAAGAAGAATCTTGAAGGTGATGGCTCTTGAAGAATCCTGCAGACAATAGAACCTCTAGATGGCTCCTGAAGATTCTATGGTGTTCACAGGCTAGTCACAATGTCCACAAGCACTCATGAATATGCATTACCCCTATTGGCTGAGCAAAATAATACAATCAGGTCACAACGTCACACCTCCCTCCGTAAAAGAAAAAGTTGGAATGTATGACAACGTTTTATGACAAAAGTGCTATGCATTGTAGGTAAATACAATAACAAAAGAACATAAATCTTGAAAAAAATTCACTTAACTATATACAAATTAATACCAATCTTTAGATACAAATTGAGACTTAACGAGAAAGTGCATCTGCACAAACACTGTCAACACCATGAATATTCTTAACAATCAGGTTGTAGTCTTGCAGCAACAAGCTCCAATTTAATATTGTTCTGTTTTTGCTCTTCATCTTGTTCAGAAATGTCAACGGATTATGATCCGTATACACCAGTATAGGTGATTTGAAGAGGAAAGATAGACCTCAAAATGTTGCACAGCTAGAACCAGAGCTAAGGTTTCCTTCTCAACAGTTGAATAATTTCTTTGGTGACCATCAAACTTCTTAGAGAAATAACAAACTGGATGTTCGATACCATTGTCGTCCAACTGTAACAATGCAGCACCTGCACCAACATTACTGGCGTCTACTGCTAAGGTGAAAGGTTTGCTGAAATCAGGAGCCTGAAGAACTGGTTGTGCACATAACAGGGATTTGACATTGTCAAATGCCTTTTGACAAGACTCCGACCAGACAAATTTTCTATTCTTCATCAGAAGATCAGTCAAAGGGGCAGTGGCATCAGCAAAGTTCTTGCAGAACTTCCTGTAATAACCTGCCATGCCTAAAAAACCTCATCAAGCCACGCTTGTTTTCAGGGGCAGGAAAATCAACAATGCTCAGAACCTTTGCTGCAATAGGAGCTACCTGACCATGACCAACAACATAGCCAAGATAAATGACACTGGCCTGACCAAACTCGCTTTTTGCCAAGTTGACAGACATATTGGCCTCAAACAACCGATGGAAAACTGCCCTCAACCGAGACAGATGATCATTCCAGGTGTCACTATACACAACAATGTCATCTATACTCAGTCAAAAAAGAAACTTCACACTTGTTTGGAGGTCGAAAAGTTGAACATACAAGAAAAGTGGTTTTAAATAATGATTTAATTCCATTCTGTACCCATTAAGGATGGTGTACCATAAAAATCATGTTCATAATGTAACCAGTTCCACCGGAAATGCTACGGAAATGTAAGAGAGTAAAAATGGTAAGTTACAACTTGATGAATGCATGTCAATAGCGCGTATGCCCTCCATGAGCGTTCACAACTGCGACGCAACGTCTCCTCATGGATTGAATGATACGTCTGAACACAGCTTGGGGGATGCGTTGCCATAATTGAACCAACATGGCACCAAGTTCCTGCAAATTCTGTGGAGGGTTCCTTACTTGACGGAGTCTTCTGCCCAACACATCCCATACATGTTCTATGGGATTAAGGTCGGGAGACCTTGAGGGCCACTCCATGACATTGATGCCAGCATTCCTAAGAAAATTCCGCGTTAAATTGGCCGTATGAGGTCTGGCATTATCGTGTTGGAATGTCAAACCTGGGCCATGAGCTACCATGAATGGCAAAAGCTCTGGAATGAGCACTTGATCTCTGTATCCTGCAGCAGTTAGGTTTCCTTGAACGACCATCAGTCGGGAACGGGCAGGACCATTAAAGGCACTCCAAACCATAACACTACCGCCCCCAAAACGGTCCTCTTCCTGCACACAACACTGGGCGTTGCGTTCACCGCGTCTCCTCCAAACTCTAACTCTCCCATCAGCGAAGTGCAAAGTGAATCTGGATTCGTCACTAAAAACGACCCTATTCCAATCACGCTGAGTCCTACTCAGATGTCGTCGTGCCCAGAGAAGCCGTTGACGTTGGTGTAACTCGGTTAAAATTGGTCCAAGATATGGCCGACGTGCATGGAGATGAGCAGTGCGCAGGTGATTACGTATGGTTTGGGCAGTCACACGACCTCTAAACAATTCATTCCTAGTGGGCGTTGCAGTGAGAAATCGATTACGCAAATGACGAAGGCGATTTGTCGGTCTTCTGCTTGTGTCGTCACACGTGGTCTACCCGAACGAGGTTGGTCTGCTGTGGTGCCAGTTTGTTGGAGACGTGTCCGAAGATCATGGATAGTCCGTCGACTGCATCCCATAACCCTGGCAACGTCAGTGACCGACGTTCTTGTATTCAGCATGCCAATGGCACGTTCACGTTGAATGTTTGACAGTCGTGGCATTGCAAATCAACGGATAATTGACTGTAAGAACTTGTTTTTCCGAGATGTCACTCTACCGTGCTAACGTGGGCTCAATTGCACGTGTCTCATAAGAACACGTGACTAGGAACACGAGGAAACATGCTTTTACCTTGATGAATGCTCGCACGTGCTGCATACTTGTGCACGTCGGAGTTGCTGTGTGTCATGATGTCTTTGACAATGCATTTTCCCCTACTAATAATAATAATAATATCTCTTGTATTAAGTTTCAAGAAAATATTTAGAAATTTATGAGTGTGAAGTTTCTTTTTTGACTGAGTATATATAAACTCCAACACCCTCAAGACCTGCAAGGCACTGATTCATCATCCTCTGGAAGGTCGCTGGCGAGTTCTTCATTCCAAAAGGCATGACCTTGTTTTGGAACAAGCTGCTGGGGTGACGAATGCTGATACTTCCTTGGCTCTCTCAGTCAGTGGGACACACCAGTATCCTTTCAGTAGATCACACTTTGTGATGTACTTGGACTTGCCGATCTGATTGATGCAATCATCAATCCGGGGGACTGGGTAGGAGTCCATCTTGGACACGGCATTCACTTTCCGATAATCCGTACAAAATCTGACGGAATCATCAGGCTTCGGGACAAGGACACAAGGTGAAGCCCAGTCACTCTGACTCTGTTCTACAATGTCATTCTCCAGCATGTAGGACACTTCCTTCTCCATAGTTCGGGCCTTCTGCGGGTTAATACGATAGAGATGCTGCTTTATAGGCGGTGCCTCCCAAACGTCCACATCATGTTTAGCGATGTGGGTCTTGCTGGGCACATCTAGAAATATGGCCTTATATTCCAGGAGGAGGTCCTTAAGCTGCCGTGGATCCTCACGAGGTTGGTGACTCAGCTTCTGTGGAAGGTTGGCCAAGACCTCGGAGTTACTTAATCGGACAGGACGATCGTCTACCAGCTTCACCCCCTGAGGTTCTTTGGTCCTTCCAGTCTGGGAACAACTGCTGACAGTCGCGACCTCACCAGGTCTCTGATGGTACTCCTTCAGCATGCTGATGAGGCACAGCTGCGAGGCCTTCCTACGATCAGGAGTCCTAATGATGTAGTCCACATCGTTAACCTTACGGATGATCTCATATGGTCCATGGTACCTTGCCTGCAGAGGGCTTCCAGGAATGGGCAATAATGCCAACAGCTTGTCTCCAGGGTTGAAGCTCCGCTCCTTGGCGTCTCGGTCATGCAGCCATTTCATCTTTCGCTGCGCAGACTTGAGGTTTTCTTGTGCGAGTTCACAAGCCTGACATAGTCTCTCCTTGAACCTGGACACATAATCCAACAGATTCACATCCTCACTGGGTTCCTGCAGCCATCTCTCTTTCAACAGCTTCAGTGGACCTCAGACTGTATGGCCAAACACCAGCTCAAATGGGCTAAATCCCAAGGATTCCTGCACCGACTCTCGAGCGGCAAACATGAGCAGTGGGATGCCCTCGTCCCAGTCCTTCTCATTCTGGAAGCAGTAGGTCCTCATCATGTTCTTTAGAGTGGAACCTCTCTAGCGCCCCCTGGGACTCCGGATGGTAGGCGCTTGATATTATCTGCTTGGCTCCAAGTTGACACACCACACTTTGGAATAGGTCAGACATGAAGTTGGATCCCTGATCTGACTGGATTTCCTTCGGCAGACCAAACAAAGTAAAGAAGTTGATCAAAGCCTTCACGACCTTGGGAGCCTTGATGCTCCTCAGTGGATTTGCCTCGGGAAAACGTGTAGATGCATAATCATAATATATATCATAATATACATAATCGTCAGCAGGTAGTGGTTGCCGGATCTCGTCTTAGGCAAGGGGCCGACACAGTCAATGATGACTCTGCTGAATGGTTCCTCAAAGGCTGGAATGGGCTTCAGGGGCATGACAGGGATCTTCTGATTTGGTTTTCCCACCATCTGGCATGTATGACATGTCCGATAGAAGGAAGCCACATCCTGTCTTATCTTCGGCCAGTAGAAGTGCCTCATCATCTTGTCGCAGGTCTTGTTCACACCTAAATGACTTCCAAAGCGAACCTCGTGTGCCAACCTCAGAACCTCCAGACGATACGTCTTGGGAATCACGATCTGATGCATGACTGCCCAGTCCTCAGAGGACGGGACATCGGGTGGTCTCCACTTCCTCATCAAAACTCCATCCTTGACGAAGTCTCCAACTGGGACCTCGGACAATTCCTCTTCAGGGAGAGCAGCATCAAACAGAGAGCTCAAATCAGGATCAATCTCTTGTTCTTGGATCAATTTCTCTCTGGACAAGGACATCTCTGTCGTAGACGGTACTGGCATCTCTAACTTCACATCAGAATGCTGAGCAAGATCCTTACTGGGATCAGAAGATTGATGAAGATCCTCCTTGGAATTTAGAAATGTCCCTGACAAATCCACAATGTCATCTTCAACATCAACATCCTGTGATTCGACCATTTTCTTAGCCAGAGCTCTGGTCACCGCAAAAGAAGGGAACACTCCAGGATTTTCTTCCACAACAATGTCACTATTGGACAACGGGACTGGCTCACAGACCACTCTGGGCTCAGCAACCACCCTACCTCCAGCTAATTCATTTCCCAACAACAAAGAAACGCCTTTCACCGGTAACTCCGGAACAACCCCAACCACAACAGCACCTGACACCAAATCTGACTTCAGCACAACATAGTGTAAGGGAGCTGTCACAAAACCACATTCAACACCTTGCAAGATAACAAATTCACCAGTGGCAGAACTCGAATAAAAAGGCAATGTACCTTTCAACAACAAAGATTGAGTTGCCCCAGTATCACGAAAAATCTTGATCGGCACTGAACCGGTTTGATCAACAAGTGACACAGAACCCTCAGACACAAAAGGAATGAATTCCGTTCAGGAACAACAGGCGTCTCATGAGAACGAGGCTTCTTGGAGGAAACACATGCATTAGGGTTAACATCAGGTTGCGTATTTTCCTTCAAAGTGAAACAATTAGACATCACATGGCCTAGTTTCTTACAATAGAAACAAACTGGACCGGACTTAGACTGACCCTTCTCCGACTTCTTTTCCTGACCATCCTTCACATTGGACTTATCACGATTACCAGTGGAATCAGACCTTTCACCTGGATTTTGTTTTAGTCTACTATTATCACCTTTCTTGGAAAACACTGACTTGTGAGTGAGAACAAAATCATCAGCCAGAATGGCTGCCTCTTCAAGTGTGCCAACCTTGTGTTCATTCAGGTAAGTTTTGAGGTCATCGCGAACACATCTCTTGAATTCTTCAAGCATGATAGTTTGCCTCAATTTATCGAAATCATTGCTGACTTTACTGGAGGTACACCAGTGGTCAAACAGTACCTCTTTTTCATGGGCAAACTCCACATAAGTTTGATGATCTTGTTTCCGATAACCTCTAAACTTTTGGCGGTCAGCCTCTGGTACTAATTCATAGGCCTTCAGGATAGTAGCCTTGACAACCTCATAATCCTGACTCTGATGTAATGAAAGTGCTGTGAACACATCCTGGCTTTTACCTTTTAACACAATTTGTCACAGAAGTGGCCATGCCTACACAGGCCATTCAAGACTGGTGGCAATCCTGTCAAAATTGACAAAATATTTGTCCACCGCATTTTCATTAAACGGTGGTACCAGTTTGACATGCTTGCCAAAATCAAATTTGCATTGGGCTTCCTCAATGGTGGCTTGATGTTTGAGACGAGCTTCTGTTTCCATTCTTTTCATTTCAACCTCGGCGTCTATTCGGTGCCTTTCAGTTTCCGCCTCTATTCGGCGTTGTTCAAATTCTAATTCCTTAAGCCGAAGCTCTCTATCAGCCACCACAAAGGGGTCTTGGGAATCGCGATAATCCTGCAAGCCTTCTTTTACCGACAGGTCTTCATTAACCAAAACTTCCACAATCAATTTCTTGATGTCAAATTTCTGCATAGATCTTTTCACATCAATCTCGAGGATTTTAGCAATCTCCAATATCTGGTCTTTCTTGAAAGTCTCCAAAATGTCAAGGGAGGGATTTTTGACAAACTCAGCAGGCTCAGCCATTTTGCTATGTTCAGTGGCTCAATACACAAAAATGTTGTTCGATCCCGAACGAGCCCACAATTTATGTTACAGGCAGGAGTATGTTCCAGAATATTCTGGAAGATTCGAATGAGAAGAAGGATTAAATTTAAACAATTTATTAAATAACTGAACGAATGAACGTAGCAATTACAATAATACAGGAATGGATAATGAAATTACTACATTAAAGATAGAAATACTATTCACTAGCCCGAACTGTCTGTCCTTGCGATGTTCCCACGACAATGATGAAGATCCACTGGAATCTGATGTCTTCGATGCGGTGATTCTCATAACCGCAGAGTTCGTATCCAAGAGGTGTCTGTATAATCCAAAGTCCGATTGCACCCAGTAAAGCCGGTCTAGCTTTCAGGTGTAGCAGACCGGAGATGATTTTTTTCCCCATTGGCTGCAAGTTCCTTTTATATAGGCCTTGTACTCCTGTTTGATGTCATAAAGAAGAATCTTGAAGGTGATGGCTCTTGAAGAATCCTGCAGACAACAGAACCCTCTACATGGCTCCTGAAGATTCTACGGTGTTCACAGGCTAGTCACAATATCCACAAGCACTCATGAATATTCATTACCCCTATTGGCTGAGCAAAATAATACAATCAGGTCACAACGTCACAACACTCCTCAGTCACAGACCCACAATGATTTCCCCGAACCATTATGTTGAAATTCTACACACTCCTCAGTCACAGACCCACAATGATTTCCCCGAACCATTATGTTGAAATTCTACACACTCCTCAGTCACAGACCCACAATGATTCCCCGAACCATTATGTCGATATTCTACACACTCCTCAGTCTCAAAGTCACGTCATCTGTCCCAGAATAGTACTTGCAACAGTTACAACAACACAGTCCCCCTTTACTGTTACAACAACACAGTCCCATATTTTAGTCTTTACTCTCTCTGTCTCACATTAATAAAAGCAAATTCAGGAAAATCCCATCACTCACCCGCTCCTTCCTCTCCCAGGCTAGAGAATTCCTCCCTCCTGGCCTCAGTACACATTCAAAGAGCCTGCACAAACGCTCCGATTTGATTTTTGTGCACGGTTGCCAGTCGGCGCCGATTCTCCAGGGAGGTGCAGGTGAGATATTGGAATTCCAGACTGAGCCCCCAGTGTTGTAGGAATTTTGATATTGTATTGCTGCAAGAAATCAGACTGAGGCAGAGATAGTGAAAACATTTTGTCTTTACTGCGTGCGCACGTAGGATTCCCGTTACAAAAAACAGAAGACACCGAAATCCTCTTTTGCTTGAATATTTGTATGAGCAGAATGTCATGATCCCCTCCCCTTGGGAGTGATTTACGTAGACGCATGTGCTCCCAAATTCCATAGTCGTCATGCGTACGCATCTCACGTAGATCTGGCTCCAGGGATCCTCCTGCACAAATAGAAAAAGTCTCTCCCACGCAGTGATTTACATTTCCTTGGGTCTTATCTAGAACACTCCAGGCTTCAGACGGAACACACTGTTCAGTAAACACACTTCATGACGCTTCTACATAGGTACAAGCTAGGTTGCAAGAATTAGCAATTACGCACAGCCTAGATTACTCAAGGATAAGCAAGGATAAACAATGAATTACTAAATAAGCAAGTAAATTGAATAAACAAGTAAATCAATACTAAATTGTTTCCACATCTTTAGCTGTAAATACGCTTGGAGGAGGAAGCACACCTGACTTTTGGGTGAGTAACATTGCCGGGCTCAGGAGGAATGGAGATTCCGGATCTGAAAGAACTGGGACTAATGGCCTAGCATTAATGATCAGCGAAACATCGGCCAAGAGCGTGCACAGAACTTCATGAGTGAGATGAGATGGCTTCCTCTGCAGCAACATGGAGTCTAGGATTCTGCAAGAAATGCCTATCATCCGTTCCCAGACCCCCCTCCCCCCATGTGAGATGCATGTGGCAGGTTAAACTCCTATGTGTAGCCTTGTTCGCACAAGAATCTTTTGATTTGGGTCTCTTTGGAGTCGGCACCCATCTGCAACTCTCGGCTCGCTCCGATAAAGTTCGTTCCACAGTCGGATCTGAGTTGCTTTGCTCGTCCGCGGACAGCAAAGAATCGGCGAAGCGCATTGATACAACTAGAGGTGTCCATGGACTCTATCACTTCCAGATGTACTGCTCTTGTACTCATGCAAGAGAAAATCACTGCCCATCGCTTGCTTTCAGCCGCCCCACCCCTCGTACGTCGAGTAGTTATTGTCCAGGGACCGAATAAGTCGAGGCCCACAAATGTAAATGGAGGACGTGCTGAGTCACTCTGGAGGGAGATCTGCCATCTTCTGCTCCTCGATCTTCCCCCTGAGCTTGCGACATGTGACACATTAGCTTAAAACAGTGCTGATGAGTTGCCTTCCTCTGACAATCCAGCGGCCAGCTTCCCTGATGGCTCCTTTGGTAAACTGGCAACCTTGGTGTTTGACTTCCCTGTGGTAATGTTGCACTAGCAGTTTTGCCACATGGCTCTTTTTCGCCAGGATGAGGGGATTCTTCTCAGTTTGACTTAATGGTGCATGCTTAAGATGTCTGCCTACCCTAAGAAGTCCACTGTCAATTACAGGGTTCAGTTTTTGGAGAGAGCTGGATTTAGGGAACTTTGTGTTCTCCACAAGTGCACTGTACTCATCGGCAAATGTCTCTCTCTGTGCAGATGATATTCTTAGCTGATGACAGCTCCTCTGGGGTTCTTGGCTCTTTGCATTGGTGCCAGCGTGTGCATTTGTCAGAGGTTCTTGAAGGGTCCAACTTGAAAGACCTTGCGACATGGAGAAGCAAAGCCACGGCCCTGTAGAGGGACTTACATGTAGAAAAACGCTTGAAACGATCAGGGGTAAGTTGTCTCTCCTTAGTCTGAGTCATGAAGCTTGCCACTTGAGGACGAATTTCGGGGTCCAGCTCTGGGTCGATTAACTCAAATGGCTTTGGTGTCCCATGGTTGGGTGGATGCTTGGACAGAAATGCAGGTCCAGATAACCATGAGGTGCTGGCAAGCTGGGATGCTGCTACTGATCTTGTTGCGAGATCAGCCGGGTTTTGGTCGGTAGGCGCATAGAACCATTGTACGTAGATGTACGTAGATGAAGAAACGCTTACTTCCGTTCGAAATGTAGCCAAGGACTACCTTGCTGTCACAGTAAAACCTGACTGCATCTAGCTTGATGTCAATTTCACTCTGAATAAGGTCCGCCATTTCTACAGCCAGGACTGCTGCACAAAGTTTGAGCCTTGGTATGGTTGGTTCTGGCTGAGGTGCCAACTTAGCCTTCCCCAAAACGAATCTTACATGGCACTGATCTTCTTGAGAAATCACTTTAAGGTAGGCTACTGCAGCGATTGCAATGTTAGATGCATCCGAGAAGATGCACAACTCTGTGCACTTGGCCTCAAGGAGAGAGTGTAGAGCGTACGCGTGTGGAATGTGGATGTCCTCAAGACTTTGAAGTGAATACTTCCATGCTTCCCAGTCTTCAAATTTGTCCATTGGGAGTGGTGTGTCCCAGTCAGAACTGTTGACAGAGAGTTCTCGCCGGAGCGATCTTCCCTTAATGCTCACTGGTACAACTAAAACAAGAGGGTTGAAGAGGCCATTAACTGTGGCTAAGACTCCACGCAGTGTGAAAGGTTTTTCTCCTATAAAGACACTGAAGGTGAACGTATCTGACTGCATTTCCCAACATAGTCCCAGACTCCTTTTCGTTGATAAGTCTCCATCATTCAAACTGAGCTCTTTAAGACCTTTAGCGAGATCATCAGAAGGGAAAGCTTTCATGACTGCTGCACTGTTTGAGGCTATTTTGTGAAGCTTCAAGTTGGACTGTGCAAGAGATTTTTGGGTTTGTTTCAGCAGATCAATGGCCCCCTTTTCTGAGGGCAAAGAGATGAGTCCGTCATCCACGTAGAAGTGTCTTTCTACAAAGTGACGCGTCAGACCCAAATTCCTTTTTTCCTTCCTGTGCCGCACATCTGAGTCTGTAGATTGCGATAGCAGGGGAGGGGCTGTTGCCGAAAACGTGCACACGCTTCCGACACTCGACAATGTCCTTTGATACTTCATGGTCTCAATGCCACAGGAATCGGATGTAATTTCTATGATCTTCCCTCACTACGAAACAATAAAACATGTGTTCGATGTCTATCATCACTGCTACAGGCTCTTTGCAGACGTAGATTAAAACGCCGAGGAGGGAGTTATTCATATCTCGCCCGGTAAGAAGGACATGGTTGAGGGACAAGCCACCATATTGCGCACTGGAGTCGAAGACCACCCTGATTTCATCTGGTTTTTGTGGGTGGTGAACCGCAAAGACTGGAAGATACCATACTTCTTTTCCATCCTTCGTGGGAGGTGCCAGTTCAGCATGTTTGTTCTTAAACATCTTCTCCATGAAGGTGACAAGCTGCTCCCTCATTTTGTGCGTTTTACTCCTAGTGCTCCGCAAAGTGCTGAGCTGAGAGACCACTTGGGCACGGTTGTTGAGCAGAAGCGGTCTGGCTGGTTTGAATGGCAATGGAGCCACCCAGCTGTTTGTCTCGTTTTTATAGAACCCATGGTACATTTCCTTCAGAAAGGCTTCATCTTCAAAGGATGGTGCAAGATTGTTTTCATCTTTAGTTCTTTCGAAAACTGAATCACCAAGCTTGTCTCCATCTGTTTTAACAGTATGCATGCTCGGAGGAGGAAACGTGGTGTTGTTTTGTCTCCCCACTGTAGCCCACTCTCTCTTTAAGTTGGATGTAGTTCTGGCAAGGGGTGAGAAATGATGGTCGTCCATTTTGAAGGATGTTTGTCTTAAAGGCTTTGATGTCCGGCTTGTGAGCATTTCCGAGGCACACCTCACCAATGAGGACCCAACCTAGATCAAGCTTCTGGGCAAAGGGAGCAGAGTCTGAGCCATTAATTTGTTGCCTCACTTTGTGCACTCTAAGCACATCTCTTCCAAGCAGGAGAAGAATCTGGGCATTTGGGTCTAGTTCTGGAACGTGAGCAGCGACTGACTTGAGGTGAGTGTGGTGACGCGCTGCCCCTGGTGTCAACATCTAAGATCGGTCATCTGAGATTTCGTTGCACTCAATTAATGGGGGTAGGTCGATAGTTGCTCCTCTGCTCACAGACTCTACTTGAAAGCCATTTGCTTTTCTCCCTGAAGTTTCGATAACTCCTGCGCAAGTTCTTAGTGAGTAAGGTAATTGGTCGCTTTCAAATCCAAACTGATCAAAGAATGCTGACCTCGCTAACGAGCGGTTGCTCTGATCATCAAGAACGGCATACATCTTGAGGGCGCTTTCAGGCCTTCCTCGTGGATACACCTTTACTAGGCATATTTTGGAGCGGGAACGGCCAGAAGGTCCCGGGCTACTTACCTTGATGCAGTGTGAAGTGACTGCAGGCTGTGAATCATTATTTCCTCTTCTGGAGTGGCGTGCACTGGCTCTCATGAGGGGGGCTTTAATGCCCAGCGTGCAGGGCCTGGATGCATTACTGAAGTGTGCTGCTTGCTGTCACATTCACCACAACTAATGATTTTCTTGCAGTCTTGGGCTAGATGGGAAGCAGTGCAGCCTCAGAAGCATAATCCATTCCCTTTCAGGTACGTTTTGCGCTCTTCTAGTGGCTTGGCTCTAAAACCTCTAAATTTATCTGAGGGATGCAGTTTGTTGTGGATGGGGTAGGTTTTGAGTGCATCATCTTCATGCATTGGCTTTTCTGGGTCAATGTCAGTTGATGCCACAATTTTGTGAGCAGATACGGGGGCTCCCGAGAAAGCATTTCTTGGTGCTTGTTTATCATATCCAACTTGGCTCCCAGTGCTGCTGCTTGACAAGGAAAAACTGGGGTCATTCATAATCCTAGCTGCTCTACAAATGAATTGTGTAAAAAATGAGAATGGTGGGAAACATTCCCTATTATCGACTTTGTACTTTGCACCCAAAGAGATCCATTTTTCCTGGAGATTGTGGGGCAGCTTTTCGACGATAGGGTTGCTCCCCCGGGCCGTATCCTGGTAAGCTAAACCAGGCAGGTATCCATCATCTTTGGCAGATAGCAGTTCTGTGAGGAGATCTCCAAGCTCTCTGAGCTTGACATGGTCCTTACCAGTGACACGGGGGAAGTTGTCTAGCTTTTTGAATAAAGCACTTTCTATCACTTCTGGAACCGCGTAACACTCTAGGAGCCTGTGCCGCACCAGCTGAAGTGCAGCTAGTGCATCATTTGCATAAGCGGAGCGGATTCTTCTGACATGCTCGGAAGAGTCTTTGCCTAACCATTTTTCTAAAAGACATAGTTCTTTGCTCGCCCTGGGTTCTAGGCCATTGGTGGCATTCAGGAAGTATGCGTTCCATGCTCTGAAGCTCTCAGGCCTGTCATCAAATTTTGTGAGCCCCGTACTCACAAGTTCTTTCCATGCTAAGTACTTGGCAAAATCAAATATGCTGTTTGACTGGCTTTCCATTCCGTCAAGCTGTCTTGAATGTAAGGAGCGCTTACTACAACTCTCACAAACAGATAGAGGCTTTCTATTACTATGGGAGGCATTGAGTCTGACACTGCCACTGTTGGATTGGAGTACTTGAGGCTCTGATGCTCTTGGGACTCCCGCTTGGGATCTTGGCCCATCAGCGATGGGGAGGGAATTGTCGCCATCGTTGCGTGGATGATTCACCTGGGTAACATTGCGTTTTGTTAGATGCGGCGGTTCCCTGTCATCGACTGGTGAGTTGGGCAAAGCGTCGATTACAAGCCATTTGTTTTGTTCCCTTGCATAATTCTCCGTTCTAGTCATCACAAGTGAGCGTTCTGATCTACGGCATTCATTATTTCCGCCACCTACTGCTGCTTTTAGTGCTTCCGCTTTGGCAAGAGCAACTGCGGCCTCTTTCTTTATATTTAAAGCTTCTAATGTCGCTTCCAGATTAGCTCTCTCCGCATCAAGCCTTGCCTTCTCCTTTTTTACGGCTAGTTCTTGTTCGGCATATGATGTGCGAGCAAGCGCAGCTTCAGCCGATGCACGCGCTTTTGCTGCTGCGCTACTTGCTGATGATCTAGAAGACCGTGTGTGTCTTGAATTGGCTACCGATGCATTATCATCTTTTCCTTCCTCCATTTTGCTTTTCAATTCTTCAGCCGTGTAGTTCACTTATTGCTTCAATGTTTTTTCACTGTAACTGTCCTCCCTACGTGTTTGTGCAGAACGCAGATTGACAGTCCGCCAAACTCCTTTCATTAGACATGAAATGGGTCAGGATATGAGCATACTGGCTGCTTGTTTATTGCCTCATGTCACGTAGAGTGAAACTACAAAAAATACAAAACAGAAGGAACGGCAATCATTCACTGCCTCAGTAACTAAGTCCTTACTGAACATGTTGCTTCAAGGCAACAAACTTATTCGCAAATTACTTGTATTAGAATAATAACTTTGGAATTTAATCAGTGCTTTGTAAAATTAAACAGCAGATAATAAACATAGCAGTTGCATTACAAGTCTGTAATAATATGCTATAGCATCAGAGAACTGATTGTGCACAGTGGGCTTTGCAACAATTTCACTCAGATAAATCAACATTTTCTAAAGTGTATCTGCCATAAATGTCTATCAATAATAAACTATGAGAATGAAATGCGCACTTTCAGACATTGCTTTCTTAAGCAAACACAAGGATGGGTGAAGATTAAACAAGAATGAAAAATTATTTTCTTTCAAACGATGCTGGAATAAGCATGTTGCATAGAGAAGATACACACTTCCTACTTCCCGAGTTCAGATTCAACAACAACTCAACAACAACTTCCTACCCTGTAAGGGGAGCAATATTTTCAAATAAAAGCCTCATAAAAAGTGTGAAACAAAATACATAGAAATGGCAGAACAGCCTCCATCGCCAACAGCAGCCTCTGCCCGTGTTAATGGTAAATTAACAGTAAGCTTACATGACACAATAAAATGAGCACAGAAAAGTAATAAAGACTAACCACAGCCACCATATCTCTTCAAGAGTTAATCATTTAAAAGACCATCTTTTTGCGAAACACAACATGGCATATAATACAGCTAGCTGACTACTGTAAGATACCGTATTCAAGTGAGCCGTCATTCGTGGAAGCTTGGTCAAGCCAGCCGCGACTTGGATTTTGATGCGTGTTTATTAGTTGAGTTACATTCCAGCCGTACGGGTCATTGGAGCAGCCAAACAAGACGAAGAACGACCCCAATTTCAGCACTAATTTCTCTCATGTGATACCAAGTAAAAATGACATCTTATTATGTTCCTCGTAATGTGAAATGCAAAGAAATTAAAATGGTAGCTATTTTGCTGTTTTCTATCTATATTATAATAGCCGAGTGGCCTCTGTGCGTGTGCGTGTGTTTGTGTGTGTGTGTGTCCGGCCACTCAGTGCTAGATTCCACCGGGTGCTTATCTGCAGCATAACGTGAGCGCCGCTATTTGGCTCCGTCTTGCAGGCCGCTGTGTACGGCCAATCAGTGCCAGACTCCGCCGGGCACGTATCAGTGCCAGATTCCACCGGACGCGTATCTGCAGCATAGCGGGAGCGATGCTGTTTGGCTCCGTCTTGCAGGCGACTGTGTCCGGCCAATCGGTGCTAGACTCCGCCGGGCGCGTATCTGCAGCATAACGTGAGCAACGCCATTATAATATAGACATGCAGGGGGGATTCCCCCTTTGTCTTCTCCTGGGGATTCCCCCTGTATGTCCTCTCCTGGAGATTCCCCCTTTTGAACCCAAGCCAATTCATCCACAGGAGTCCCGAATCCCAAAAAACAGATGCCAGGCCGCAAGAGAAAGTAGCGCATAATCTGCAGCATAATGTGAGCGACGCTATTATGCTCTGTCTTGCAGGCGACTTCGTGTTCCACTGAGCGCGGAATGTCAGCGCAGCGTATTCCCCTTGATGGTTACTTAGTTTTAGTTACTATAAAAACATTGGTCGCGTGACAGCCACCTTGGTGTTTATGGAAACACCAAAGCAACGTAATGACATCATAGAGGTGCATGTGATGACATCATAATGCTGCACGAAGTTACATAAAATAGAACCCCTGGATCCCCACAGGCAGAGTGCTAGTTTATTAAATAAAGGTAAACTCCAAATTTAAAATGTCAATTAATTAACTCAAATTTGTCATAAAAACCTTTCCCTTATCAGTTGAATGAAATGTCCAATGAATTATTGTTGGGCTGGGCCGAGCAGCGGCCAGGCCCCTACAAACGCGAATGTCGCTGAGTACCTGAGTGACTGACTGACTGTCTGAGTGAGTGAGTGAGTGAGTGAGTGAGTGAGTGAGTGAGTGAGTGATCAAGTTCAACGATTGGCTGGCGGGCGGGAAGAAGTTCGGCGATTGGTCGGCCGGCGGGGAAGAACATAAACGATTGGTTGGTCGACGATTGGCTGGCCGGCGGGGAAGAAGTTCAGCGATTGGTCGGCCAGCGGGGAAGAACTTCAACGATTGGTTCGCAGACTACTGGCCTGTGCATTATAAATAAGCTACATGGGGCTCGGATTTCGGCTCTGACGCTTTGCTGCAGGAACGGAATGCTTTGCCGTTGGTGGATTTCGGAATTGAAACGGAGCTCCTACTTTGCTGTTGCTGGATTTTGGATTTGACCGGAGTTCTTTGCCGTTGGTGGATTTTGGATTTGTCTCTAGAACGTAAGTGAAATTTTCACTTTGCTGACTTACGAATGTGTGCCTCGGTGAAGTCAGACCATTCGAAATTCATGGCTTGAAAAAAGTTCACCCATTAAAAAATGATTTCGGCATTGACGCTTTGCAGCAGGAACGGAATACTCTGCCGTTGGTGGATTTCGGAAATGAAACGGAGCACCTACTTTGCTGTTGCTCAAATTAAGTTAGCGACCCAGTTTTATTCTCTTGCATGGGCATTTCATCATGAGTTAAGTTGCAGTACTACGTGTCTGTTCGCAGCATCTATGTGTCGAAACCGGTGTTGCTCAGATTAATTTAGCTACCCAGTTTTATTCTCTTACAAGGGCATTTCATCATGACTTAAGTTACAGTAGGCTACGGCGTTTGTTTGTTCGCAGTGTCTACGTGTCCGAAATCTGTGTTGGTCAAATTAAGTTAGCTACCCAGTTTTATTGTCTTGCATGGGCATTTCATCATGAGTTAAGTTGCAGTACTACGCGTCTGTTCGCAGCATCTACGTGTCCGAAACCGGTGTTGCTCAAATTAAGTTAGCTGCCCAGTTATATTCTTTTACATGGGTATTTCATCATGACTTAAGTTACAGTAGGCTACGGTGTTTGTTTGTTCGCAGTGTCTACGTGTCTGAAATCGGTTTTGCTCAAATTAAGTTAGCTACCCAGTTTTATTCTCTCGCATGGGCATTTCATCATGAGATAGGTAAGTTACAGTACTACGCGTCTGTTCGCAGCATCTACGTGTCCGAAACCGGTGTTGCTCAAATTAAGTTAGCTGCCCAGTTTTATTCTTTTACATGGGCATTTCATCATGACTCAAGTTACAGTAGGCTACGGTGTTTGTTTGTTCGCAGTGTCTACGTGTCTGAAATCGGTGTTGCTCAAATTAAGTTAGCTACCCAGTTTTATTCTCTTGCATGAAGTTCATGAAAAAAAAAAAAAAAAAAGTTAAAAAGTGAATTATGAATTATTGAAAACCATCCGACTGTCGGAGACACCTCTAAGCAGTGTCTACCTGTCCGAAAAGTCGGACATGGTTTTAATATAACCGTGTCCGACAGTCTGATGGTTTCAATAGTAATCTTAATATAGCGGATGCATATGCTGCGCTTCGCCCTAGCTAGCATCGGTCTTTTAAAAAGTTCCATTCGATTTTTGATTTTGAGCACAATCCGACCATTATTAGGCTAATCTTCTTTCACGCTAGATTGGTTCGGTTTGTTTCAGTCCTCCATGCTTATTTTCTTTGGCACCGGTTGTGAGATTCCATAGAGATAGAGGAATGTAACAAATCGTACCAATCTAAGCGTGAAAGAATCATAACATTGGTCGGAATGTGTTTTTAATTTCCTATTCAATCTCGCAACCGATCGACAGTTAACAAGCATGGAGGACAGTATCGGTTGCGAGGTTGAATAGGGAAATTAAAAACACATTCCGACCATTGTTTAGATTCTATTACGTTAAATTGGTAGGATGTGTTACATTCCTCTATCTCCCTATTGAATTTCGCAGCCGGTACCAGAATCATTTCCTTAATCTTTCTACTGAACCTAGCAACCGATACGAGAGAAAACGGGTACAATGAAGGGATGTGGGATACATTATCATACAGAGGTGTACATGCACTTAGTTACAACACTGAAGTAGTTTTTTTTGGAGTAGGCCTATTTGTACTTTTTTTTTTTTTCAACCGGGACTTTTACTTTTTACTCTACCACATTTAAAAGATTAAAAAGTATACTTTCACTTCGTTACTTTGACACCGACCACTTCGTTTCTCATTACACATTAAAATATGAATATAATTCATCATTTAAGGATTATCTGGATTTGGCGTGTTCGACCAAGAACAACGGTGCTTTCGGCAGGGTATCTTTGCGCTTTGTGCAGATGTGTTTGCCAACGGACATGGAGCTGCAAATTTATGCACGCAATAACAATATTATATCACTAGATAGCACACCTGGATCAGTTATTGAATATTCACAAGCAAGCCGAGCTCTTAGAATATGGACGAGTTCACTCCAATACCCGTTTTTCAGGACTTGCCTTAATTTAACTCCTCAGCTAAGCCTGATGTGCAAACTGCGCCAATATACTTGCCCATAGCAGTTAAAAAAAATCATAATTAAAATTATATTATCCCAATTAGAAGTTCAGAATAAGCAGTTTTCTGAAGCAAAAATTCAACATGGTATTGATACCATGTAATTCTAATAATTACAGTCAATTATTTTGGGTTTTTAATCCGCCAGTAAACTCAAAGAAGAAGAAATGTATAAAGGAGAGACTGCCAGTTTGTTTTTAAATACTGTATCTTTCATTCACCTGAAAATTAAAGAGCACAAGGAGAGAACAATGCATGGTTGCTTTGCTTCTTTCTATGCATGCTATGAAAAATACTTTGTACTTGCACTTTTGATACTTATATTTTTTCACAAGATACACCTTAAGTACATTTAATGTGAGCTACTTTAAGACTTTTACTGAAATCATTTTCGTATGAGTGACTTCAACTCTTACCAAAGTAAATTTCAGTAATGGTACTTTTACTCTTTCGTAACTTTTTATTCCCAGTACTTTATACACCTTTGTTATCATATTAGCTATGTGACAAAGTGCAATACTTGGTCAGGTTGTAACTGTCGCTTATGAAAATCGTTCATGCTTTCTTTCCTGAATTCTTGTATTTTACTGCATTTTTTTTTACTGCATTGCTGATATCATTTCTTTGACTGTCTACCATATTTGAGGTAAAATAGACCTAAATTGCTCACTTCGCAACACACTTCTTTATCTGCAGTGACTGAAATAAATACCAAACAATTCGCTATTTGGGGGCACTATAAAATTCTGAACTTTCTTTTTTCTCGGCCAATTCTTTTGATCTTGGTGTCAACTACAAGGCCTTTTCGAGAGCTTTCAATAGGTAATCAATTCATTAAAATTATTGCATTTCAATTTTTTTTTCACAGTTAAGCATATTCAACCATCACCAATATTGAATAACGCTTTATGTAAACACACTTTCACACTCTCACTCTCCCACTCTCCTCAGCCACTTTGTAAATAATTTATCAACTCCAGCTCATTACGAAACTTGCACTTCATATAACAGAATGAGCTTTGCCTCGTTTAGCACCCTTTTCTTGGGCGCACATTCTCATACAGCACTCGGCGGTCCAGCCATATACTAGGTTGCACCTAGTCTTGTTTCAGATGACCTTGGCGATGACCATGTTAGTGCATGTGATTCAACTGTACAGTTCTCTAGAAATTCAAAAGGAGATTCTGCCTTGATGGTATTATATTATTTTACGCATTAAAACAAATTCTTCATGAGCAACATGAAATTTGCAGTGGATTCTGTTCATGATGAACCTGAATGTGCCTGATTTAATGTCATTTTACTGTACAGCTTCTGAGAAATATAAAGAGAAAGACCTCAAAAAACATCACTGCAAAATCATAATTTCCTCATACTTCAATATCATTAAAATAATCTTTTGTACTTTATATGAAATTTATAATGGGTACCCGTTCAAGATGATGCTTATGATGACTGCCAAATTTTATGTCATTTCTGTGCGCAGATTTAGAGAAATTAAAAGGGGTCAGCTCAAGTGACATTATGACAAAATAATTTTCCTCATATTTGGAATGTCATTAAAAAATAAATAAATAAATAAAAATGAAATACTCTGGTAAGTTGTGATATTTCTGAGGGATTCCAGTTCAAGATGACCCTGGCTATGCCTATGTCAGATTTTATATAATTCTACCTTTCAGTTTTTGAGAAATTGTATGTAAAAGTTACCTCAAATTACATTAAAGCACAATTTTATTTTATCAGATATTACATTTAAAAATCTAAATAGGCATATGAAACTTACACTGGATTCTGCAGATTTTTTCTTTAGCTCACAATGGGTTATTTTGTGTTTTGCTTGAGTCATTTTATGCTGTTTAATAGAGAAGCAGTAGGGCACAGAATGTGTCTTCGGATCAGTGAAAAATACTGAAGGGTAGCACAAGTCAAGTGTTACAGTGTATTGGTGTTGTGTAAAAAGAAAGAAAACAAACATCTGGGACATACACTGCAGAATTAAAGCCCAGAGAATCTTGTGGCTACGATAAAGAAACGTGGCATCAGCAGTGAGACGAAAATGAAGAACTGGACCATGAGTATGTGACAAATAACATGCCCCCACCTCTGCAGAAGAGTATTTATGCAAGCTGGGAAAGTGCTTTGTTGAGAGAGCGTCACTGAACTCTTAGTGGTTTGGGTGATGCTCTCCATTTTTCATTATATTGCTGCAGTATTTAATAAAGTCTTAAATGGACACCGTTTGTGGTTTGTGGAAGTGTCCAAATTTCCCCCCAGTAATTCCTGTTTAACAAAGCCTTGATACCATGGTCCAGGTGAATACTGGATTCTGACTGGCTGCAGGGTCAACATTATTTTTTGATAAGGACACCTATTAAGTAGTTCCTGTGAAACAGTTTACAATTCAAAATTCTATGAACTGAGTGGATCAGTGAAAAATGGAGTTACAGCTTCAGAAAAACTTAGATGACAAAATGCATTAAAATATGAATAAATGGTCTTAATTTTTTCCTTTGGCAATTGAGCATGCTATAAGTGTATAAGTGGGACAATGCCCTGCAAGGTGTCCATAAAGGAAATCACGGACTCTACCAAGGCAACTATCCTCCGCAGTGCATTGTACGGTTCTCTGGCGTACATACTTGTCTATTATTTCCTCACAATGGATACCTTATTGGAAATTATCCCTTACTTACACACCATGTAAAATTTCTTATTTTACTGTACCGTTTTGAAAAATTTGAAGGGAACATCTCAAATTACCTTAAAGCACATGACTAGATATTAAAAGAAAAACCTCTTAATATGATGTATAGAGTGGATTCCTGTAGATTGTCCTGACTATGAATGTCAAATTTCATGTAATTTTACAATAATTAAAAAAATTCAAGAGTAAAACTGCTCAAATGACACAGCATTGTTAATTTAATATTTGAATTTAAGTTTTTGCTAAAAACAGTTTTATGCACCTATCCTGGATAGGTGCTGATGTCTATCCAGACTTGAAGTGTCTAAGGTCATGATAAAAGTATAATATATTTGGTACTGTGTATCCTTAAGTCATCATCGTTGATGTAAAATGTGGTGTTGACAGCAAAACTAAGCCACTTTAATGGCTTCCAAGGGGCGCTACCAGCAGGCAAAGTAAGATACGGACCTAAAAATTTGACTTTTTCTGTGAGACATCCGTTTCTACCTATGCGCCAAGTTTCATTCAATTCTAGGGGGGTCAACTGCCCACCAAATGTCAGTCTCTCGTGGAATGGCTCTTAAATGCATCTGGGGCAACAATGGCCAGCTCTGCAATGGGGGAAGATCTTGAGATCGTATTTCTATCAACTCCGACCTTCAGGAATGCCTTCTTCATGGAGCCACACTTGCTGAAGGCATGGAGAGCCCGCTTGTACCTCAGGATTACTGCATGGACAGTTTTTGCTAAAGGGGAAATAAGAACAGACAAGGAAATAATGCGCTATTCTGGTAATCATAAAAAGTTACCACAACAGTTTACAAAACATTAAAGATTAATGCATGCTTTTTGTTTCAGTATACAAATAACAAGGCTTCATATTGTCTTTTGTCAGTATAAAAATATTTGAAAAGATTAAAATATGAACATATGGCTTTTTTAACTCTTTGCCGACGGTGAGCGGCTACAGCCACATCACTTGGTCGTGTTTTGGGCGGACGACGGCTATAGCTGCGACAGATTTCCTATGAAGAATCCTAGAATTTGTTTCAAAGTGCGAACTCCTATGCGGACATGCATTGCTCTGGCCAGCCCGTTCATTGTTATCGACCCTTTCTGTGCAGCTATTGGGCAAGAATGCATGTGATCATTTTCCATATGACAATTGGGATTATGTATGTCGATTTTTGTTCCTGCCTGGTCCTGCGAGACTGACGGGGCGCCACTTTCCGCCAATCATCCCTCCAAAAGGTAGATGACCAAGGCAATACAGAAGATGTTTTCTATGCAACAAGTGTAACTAGCGCAAGGAGACCAATTTCATGTGCCAGCCGCGCGGCCTAGCGCTGTGTGCCGCTCCATGTTTTGAAATCTATCACACGGAGAAAAAATTGTGATAAAAAATGTAGAACCAAAAAAATTGAAAAAATGGAGGAATGTAGAATTAAAAATAAATGTTAGGAAAAGTGTATAAGTAATAATCATTTCCTTATTACCTCCGCCCCCAACAGTGAAAAAAATAATAACTAATTTGCAGGTATTTCCAATGGGCTTCCAGTTTGCTTGATTTTGGGTTTTGCTGTCATGTGGCGGTGAAAAAGAAGTAATGTAGAGTTGCCTTATGCGCTCTTCCAAGTGCCCTTCTAGTTTTCGCATTTTACTGATCCGGAAAGTGGCTATAGCCGCGTTGAGAATCTATGCGCGAGGCCATAGGACGGCTATTGACGTATACCAACCACCATAGTGTCAATAATGGCCAGAGGGCTAGGTGTTTAGAAATAAACCCATAGGCAAGGAGTTAATGACAAATACAACTTAAAATAACATACTTCGAGTACGTCCATGTTCCTCAGACAATTTCTCCATCTTCTTCTTTGGAAGTAGTATTATCTGATCAGAGTCCACACTTGACAACTCTGTGGACGTAACAGGAGAAGATGTTTAGCTCAATTTACTTAAAAATGCGCTCACACAAACAGCAAACCCTTGCCCCCTCTCTAGATGTTAAAGAAACAGTTCTAAAACTTCCAACATTTAGGTCCAGATGATTATGTAGGAGGACTGAGATATGGTCACCCTCTCTACCTTGTATTACAATTTGAAGTAAATCCGTCAAGTACTGATTATTTTATGGGGGTGGACTTGATTATTATACAGTTACTAGCCGATACCCGTGCTACGCACAGCTGATTGAATTAGCCAGTTTTACTTGCAAAAACGGCTTCAAAATGCAGTTTTCACTTCATCACGAAGTTCGAAACCTGCCGCATCTTCTTTGTCACACAGTAAAACTGGTGCATGCGGAAAACAGACTCGTTATTCACGGTGGTTTTGGAAGAGATGTGTGAAATTATGCAAATTGCCATCTCAGTAATAATATATAGATTGCCTTTGTAGGTAAGACGCGTCAACATATGACCACTACTTACTGTAATGTTGAGGTTTGTTCCAATTACAAGTGAAAGCAGTAGTAGATAATACAATAGATAGGACATTATAACATATACGTAATCTATTGCTCCTCCAAAATGATTATACTCCATTCCTACAAAAAGTGAAATGATGGTGGTGGTACAAAGTGGTATTGTACCTATTTCCATCTCATCACTGTACTCCTCATCCATTCCAATTTTCTTCTTTCCTGTGAGCAATAAATATGTTTCAGAATGATAACCATATCAGTTGCGGTCAGATTACACAAAGTCACTTTTTTTACCTTTCAGTTTTTGAAAACCAGCTGAAGGTCCAGGTATGCTTGAAAGAGACCCCGATGGGCTTGAAGTGGAGGCTAAAATGAGAGCATATCCAGCCGAACAGTATAAGAGAGTCTTCTATTCTTATTCTACATTGTATAAACAAGAATTAATATGAGAATAAAGTTTTACGTGGATATAGTTTTGATGCACTTGTCATGTAAAAAGTTGCTCTTGTAAGAACTCTTTGTCTGCTTGGACATGTTTTATGCTCTCCTCAGGAGCGTAACTTTAGGTTGAACTTTGGGGGGGTTGAAGTGCCCACCCGTGACACTGGTCTCAGGACATGTTCAAAGCCGGCGCCAGACAATTTTCAGTGGGGGGGGCACAGTTTTTTCCATGGATGGGTTGGAAATGGGTTTTTACTGCCTACTATGACCTCTAAGAATTTCTGCTGCCTCTGTGCTGCTACTGCATGAGTAGTTCAGTCTGAACATAGGTAACTGAATTGAAAGCAACTGGGTGTTAATTTCTGGATATCCATCTAACACAGCATCAAGTTTACCAGTGAACAGGGTATTCTCCAGTTTCTGCAGGGTCAGTAGACCATCCTGCTGAAAACGGTCTGCAAGCTGTGTGTCAGCAATATCAAGCACCTTATAAAACTCTACTCTATAGTGCTCCATGAGAGTTTTGGGTTTGTAAGCATTTGCTCCTCCACTAAAGCACTTGGGTGGTTGTCTAATTTGTTGCACTGCAATAGGCTCCAAGTCTAAAGAATCTACAATGGTAGATGCCCTCTCAAAAAGGCTTTGGAAAGCAACCTCATTATTTCTTTTCTCTTTCAGAACTGACTGAACACGTCTAACAGCAGCCTGCATGCCAGAGATAGTTTGTGTTTTTCTTTGGAGAGAGGTGTTGAGACACTCAAGCTCTCCAATCACAGCATCTGCTATCAGAAGACCCAGTACAGTGTTGCCCTTCACAAACTGTTGTTGCAGGCCATTTACAGAGGCTGCACTAGGTGAGCTGCTGTCTGCCATTTCCCCCAGAGAAGTGAGGATAGAGTCATACTGTGTGAGCACAGACTGGATGGCACTGTGTCTAACAGTCCATCTGGTTTGGCTGAGAGGTTTGAGAGCAGTTGAGGTACCATGATTGGATGTAGCAATCTTTTTAAACATTTCTTTGTATTTACCCGAAAGTCAACACAAAGTTCCCAACTGATGAACCCAGTCAAGTGCATCTTCTACCATTCTTGAAGCTGTGCAAGCTTTTTGCGTAACCAAGTTTACACAATGTGCTCCGCAGTGCACATACAATGCTAAGGGCTGTTTCTGTCTAATCAAAGCCTGCGCTCCAGAGTACTTGCCGGATATGTTAGCCGCACCGTGGTAGGTCTGGCCATGTAAGGCAGACAGAGGCAAATTTAACCTACATAGCACATCTAAGGCCATGTTTGCAAGGCACTCCCCTGTGGTTTCTGGCACAGAATAGAATCCAACAAATTCCTCATGAGGAATTAAGTCATTGTCAACATATCTAAGACACACTGACTCTTGTTCTATGCCCGGGATATCTTGTGTCCCATCAACTACTAAGGCAGACTGGGTGACTGGAAGACATTGAATGGTACTGGCTATTTCTCTGATGATGTCATTGCTCATTATGCTGAGTATTTTATTTATTTATTTATTTAACCCTTATTTAACCAGGGAAGTCCCGTTGAGATTTTGAAATCTCTTTTTCAAGGGAGCCCTGGGAGTTGAGGTGGGGAGGGAGAGGGCAATTTGTACAGCCAATTAGATCAGGGGATGATTAGGTGGCAGGTCATTTTGTATGAGGGGACTGGTATTGTCTTGTTTGTGCGTTTCCAGCTACCTTTGAGGAGTTGTATCGTCCTCTGCTTTGTCTTTAAGTAGTTGGGATAGGTTTCCCGTGTCTTGAGCATGACCTCTTAAAGCTAAACCCTGTCAGGCTAAGTACTTGATGGATCCCACAATCTTAAGCAGTGCATGCCTTGCTTCTTCATGTTGCCTGGCCACAACTGAGGACAGCTGTGAAGCTACAGTGTTCCTTTCCTGAGCATACACTGTCACTGCATGGACATGTGAGTGACTTTTTGCATGAAGTGAAAACATCTCCACCGCTTTTTTCCAATTTCTAAGCCTTATATTCACAAAAGCAGGGTCTGCCTTACTAGCAAATTGTGACTTTCTTGAATAGACTTTGGCATAGTGAAAACATAAAACCCCTTTTAATGTGGCACTGTAGTGCAGCCAGGGAAATTTCACAAACCAACTTTGAAAGGATACACAGTTGGCTCGATTCTGCACAACAATGAACTTGGAATGAGGTTGTGCAGGCTTTGCAAAGGTGTTAATATCACTATCTTCAATTCCTCCTCTGTCCCTGTTGTCTATGCTCAGCTCATCCCTGTCATGTGGCGGCGTCTCCTGACCCAGACATAACAAGAAACGTTGTGTCACAGACACACATCGTGTCATGCATACAATTAATCTCTACTAAGTAACCTTAAATGAATTTTAACTTTACACTATATTGGTCTAACAAATGAAAAAGGAAAAAAATCAAGTTTGGGTAAACTGTATTGACTTTATGCATTCATGCATGAGTTCTTGCGACAACATTACTAATCTCACCTGCTCTGAAACCTCTCTGGCACCTGCTGAAACATTGCCCTCACTCTGTCTTACGCTGTGAAGAAACCACATGGCCACACTGTATAAAACAACCATCTTTTAGCCACTCAACAAGGTTTGCCTGCCTCAGTATTTTAAATCTTTGCCCTCATCACCTGGTCACCTGTGCCTCCACTCCCTGTCCCTCAACTTCTTGGGCCGCCTCTCCCCCTTCACCATCTTGAATCTGATGTACAAACATTAAAATGTAACACCAATATGCCTTAGAATGGATTACTAGTAATTCATATAAGCAATATGCACTGTGTACAACAACCACTTTTCATTGAAAGCACTTTTCTTTTTCCATCTTCGTCACTTTGGTCAGGCAGAATCTAAGAATGGTTACCATAACGACCAAACAAACTACAGTGCCAGACTTAAGCCCTATTCTACGCTGCTTGAACAACTTGAACAATTAACACCACACATTTGTAGGTTGCTTTTTTTGTAGGTACTCGAAATGCCTGAAAATGTAAACAAATGTCTAAATTCGTTAACCGGAGGATAAGACCTTCAAGGTGTCCCGTTACATGGAATTAATGGACTCAGTGGAGGAAACTTCGCCTCGATCGAGAAATCAAGTCAGACAGGGGCGCGTTTCCCAAAAGCGTAGTTGCTTTAAGATAGCAACTTTCATAGTTCGTCCATTCAGTCAATGGGCCCAACTATGCAAGTTAGTATCTGCGATTTCAGGAAACGCACCCCAGAATGGAACAAAATACAGAATAACCCCTCAAATGTCCCAGTTTTACCGCAAATCAAATGTGGCAACCCTACTGAGCTATTTCCCTGTTTTAACCCCCTACATTCTGATGAAAGTCACAATTGAAAGGGTCGCTACTTGCTGGTTAATCTGAAGCAGGCTGCTTGTTATATCACACTAACATCAGCATAGCCAATTTGCAGTTCAGCCAAAATAACACGGTCGAAAGTAAAGGGCTACAAACTTATTCAGTCAACACTTTTTGACTATTCAGTCCCGAAGCCACAGCGGTAGCTGAGTAGCTCACCGCTTGTTGGGAAGCCATTACTTTCATTTTTTTGTTCTTCGCCAACCAAGAGCTTAAAACTGTTTGGCCTTTGTGCTTTTTTGCTGCCTTCATATTTGCAACTGCTCATAGCCTGCAGTGTGGCTAGAATACGCATGAGGACGAGTATAACAAAACCAAAACTGAGCCGGGTGGGGAGGACGGGTTGAAAAATCTTTTACCTGCTTGTATAGTCATAACAGTGAAAATCATTGAAAAATCGTTTTCTTTTTTTTTTTTCTTCTCATTCATCATTATATTATGATATTGGGGGGGTTGTAGTGGCTGGTCTGAATTATTGGGGGGGTTACAAACCCCCCATCCCCCCCATAAATTACGCCTATGGCTCTCCTGCATATGTGAAACTTTCTCTCTCTCTCTGCCTCAAGCAGCATCCTGGTTTTCTGCAAGTCCTGCAGTACAGTGGGTGACACTGGAGTAAAGATAGAACATTACTGAGAAGGTTGCTCATCAGAAGATATACCAGTCCAAAACCAGATAGCAGCTTATTGTTATCCATTTACAACCCCAATTCCGAAATAGTTGGGACGAAGTGTAAATTGTGAATAAAATCTAAATGCAATGACTTTCAGATCACATGAGCCAGTATGTTACTTACCATAGAACATAGATAACATTTCAAATGTTGAAACTGAGACATTTTACATTTTTATCCACAAAATGAGCTTATTTCAAATTTTCTGGCTGCAACAGGTCTCAAAAAAGTTGGTGCTGAGCAAGAAAAGAGCTGCGCACTTATCATCAGTCCTATGTCTTCTTACTTCTGGTGCGGCAGCCAGGTATAATAGTCAAAAAGCAATAAAAGACTCACACACAGGAAACAGATAAAGTCTAAAAGTCTTAGTGAAGCATTAGATCCATTTATTGTTGGAACAAGTAGGCAAAGGTTTCAGTCCAGCATGGAATATCGTCAGTGCATCAAGTGGGGAAACACATGGTGGCCTTGTATGTATAGCAGTCTTCTCAAACAAGACACACTTGGCTTAATTAGGCACACCTTGAGCCACTCACACAGGGCAGGTAATCAATTAGGGGTACCAGCACTCATTATCACATATCACATCATAACAATACACATATTTACAATACACATATCTCCTTTCATTCCTACAGTATCTCAACAGTTGCATTGATTCAATTGTATTTAACATGGAATGTGACAGCCACAAAGTTAGTTTTTTGGATACATGGGTAATCTTTAATGGTAACTACATCTAAACTACTCTTTTCAGTAAACCTACTGACAGAAATAGTTTGTTACACTATCCCAGTTACCATCCTCCCCTCAAAAAAGGCCTGCCCTACAGCCAGCTCCTGAGGGCTAGACGCATCTGTACTAGAGATGATGATTTTCAGATAGAAGCCCACAAACTTTCATTTTTTTAGAAATCTTTTTATTAGGGATCGGCAAAAAACAGCAGTACACAATCAAGTTAATCCCATTTTTTTCTTTTTTTTTTCTTTACATAGAACACTAAACAGTGTCTCTGCATTCGGAATTACAAAAATATTATTAAACATTTTTACAAACAAGACTGCAATGTGTTGATATCTAATTGTAGCCATCAAATTAAACGTAAACTAAGGTAAATAAATAATAATAATAATGAAAATCAGATCTGAAGAAAGCAAGGAAAAGAAGGGAAAAAGAGAAAAAAATGGATAAAAGTAAATAAATAAATAAAAGAAGAGATATGAAGGGGGGCTTACTCCAAGGACAGGGTTGGTAAGGATTTAAAGTAGTTTATGAAAGGGTTCCATTTCTGAATAAACCTGTTAGAACTGCCTCTCACTGTAAAATTTATCTTCTCCAATTTAAGAAAAGACATAACATCTTTAAGCCATAAAGAAATAGATGGGGGTTAAGGAGATTTCCACAGAAGTAAAATGCGACGTTATGCCAAGAGGGATGAAAAGGCTAGTATTTTTGATTGTGAAGCGTTAATTTTAAGTTGTTCAAGCGATAATCCAAATATAGCAATAAAAGGGTCCATCTGTATCTGAGTTCCTAGAATCTTTGTTAAAATAGTAAAAAAACTCAGTCCAGAATTTATGTACTCTGGGGCAAAAGAAAAACATATGACTCAAATTACAAGAAGAGGCATGGCATATGTCACATCGGTCTGCAATGTTTGGAAATATTTCAGATAATCGAGATTTGCTAAAATGGACTCTGTGTAATACTTTAAATTGTATAAGCTATAGCCTGGCACACGGAGTAATTGAGCGTATGCTATGCACAACTTCATCCCACCACTGGTCTATCAAACTTGTCCCAAGCTAATGCTCCCAAGCATTTTTGATTTTTAAGATTGAATGATTATCAAAAGCCATTAATTTGTCATAAATACTGGATATTCATGATTTCTGAGTAGGCTTAAGGGTCAAAAGGTCATCCCAGGATTGCTTAGCGGGAAGGGAAGGGTAACATGAGAAAAGAGAAGATGCACAATGTCTAATTTGAAAATAAAGAAAAAGATGGGTTGTAGGTAAATTAAAATCTGTGGATAGGTCTGAAAAAGTAGCAAAAGTGCCGTCTTTATAGAGGTCTCTGAAAACGATTATGCCTCGGCTCTGCCACTGCATTTAAGAGTTACTGATGAGAGACGAGGGGAATAAATGATTGTTCAATATGGGCATCATAGTGGATGCTGCCAAAAATTTAAAATGACGCCTGAACTGAAACCAAATCTTTAAGGTGGAAAGCACTATAGGATTCTTTGTGAAGCTACAAGGATTGACAGGCAGCGAAGAGGTAAGTAAGACCACAGGTGAAGATGAGACAAATGACTGAATTTCAAGTCTACTCCATAACAGTTCTGGAGACTGAAGCCAGTAAGTCAATTTACGTATATGTGCTGACCAATAGTATAAAAGAAAGTTGGATAAGGCAAGGCCGCCATTTGATGTAAATTTTTGCAATAATTATTTCCTTACTCTGGGGGCCTTACCATTCCACAAGAAAGAAATAACAGCTTGCTCTAAAGATTTAAAAAAGTGTTCGGGCAAAAACAAGGGAATGCACTGAAACAAAAAAAGAAATCAACGTAGGACATTCATCTTCACTACATTAATTCTACCAATCAAGGATAGAGGGAGAGAGCTCCACCTTTGGAAATCTATCTTAACTTGGGCGACCAGGGGAAAAAAATTAGAAGAATAGAGGGAAGGTAAGGTATGGGTCACATTAATCCCCAAGTATTTAAACCCCGAGGGGCTGAGCTTGAAAGGAATATCAGACTGTGGAAGTGCTAGGGCTAGAGAATTTACAGGATAACATTCACTCTTGGAGACATTAACTTTATAACCTGAGAAGGAACCGAATCTCTCCAGAATAGATAAAATTGGTGGAATGCTAGTTTTTGGATCTGATACATATAAAAGAAGGTCATCTGCATAAAGAGAAAATTTTAATTCTGAGCCCGATCGAGAGATACCACGAAACTGAGGAAGAGATCTTAAAGCAATTGACAGGGGCTCTATGGCCAATGTGAAAAGTAGAGGGGAAAGGGGGCAGCCCTGCCTTGTGCCACGCGAGAGTTTGAAATATCTAGATCGGGTATTATTAGTTTGGACACTGGCCTGGGGAGAGGCATATAAAAGTCTAATCCAGGATATAAACCTGTCCCCCAGGCCAAATTTGTGCAGTACTTCGAAAAGATAATGTCATTCAACCCAATCAAACGCCTGCGTCGATCGAGATTACTACTTCAGGGACTGAAGAGAAGTGATCAGAGAAAACTACATTTAAAAGGGTTTGAACATTAAAAAAACAGCTGCCGCCCTTGAATGAAGCCGTTCTGTTCCTCTGATATGGTTAAAGGAAGAACCTTTTCAAGACGGGTTGCTAACACTTTAGCCAAAATCTTAATGTAGACATTGAGAAGTGACAGAGGCCTGTAAGAGGAACAAGGTGTAGGGTCCTTACCCTTCTTTAACAGAATGGATATGGACGCCTGAGTTAGAGTTGGGGGCAACAAACCACGATCTAAAGATTCATTATAAACGGAGCAAAGGAGGGGGGCTAGTTTATTGATAAACTCCTTAAAAAATTCAACAGTAAATCCATCTGGGCCCGGTGCTTTATTATTTTGCATGACTTTGATAGAGAGCATAATTTCTTCCAAACTTAAAGGAGCATTAAGCACATTTACTGTAATGGGATCAACTGTGGGGATGTTGAGATTTTGAAAAAAAAGGAGTCATTTCTGCTGTGCCTGATGATTCTGACTCATAGAGAGAGGAGTAAAAATTCTTGAATATGTCATTGATGGATGTGGGATCAGAGACAGGCTTGCCAGAGGGATCTTTCATTTGCGTAATAAATCGAGACGTTGTTTGGCGTTTCAGCTGATGGGGCAAGAGCCTACTTGGCTTATCAACATGTTCGTAATAAGTAGCTCGGGAGCGTAATAGAAGTCGTTCAGCATCCGTTGTTGTAAGAAGATCTAACTCCATCTGCAGGTTGTGCCGCTGTTTAACTAAACTCTGACATGGGTTGATAGCATTTTGCCTGTCAATATCCATAAAAGTTCATTTAATCTTGCCTTCTGGCTTCTATTACGGTGTGCCGAATAGGAAATAATTTGGCCACGCAGATACGCTTTGAGCAATTCCCATAACAATGAATAAGAGATGGTATCATTTTTGTTAATGGTTATATAATCATCAATTGAGGACATAATAAAGGCATTGAATGGATCATCAGACAAAAGTAGAGGATTAAACCTCCAGGATGAAAGGAAAGGGGGTCGTTATGAAAATTTTATATTGAGACTAAGAGGCGCATGATCAGATATGACAATTTAATGATACTCAGAAGAGATCACTTTGGGAAATAGAGAAGCATCAATAAAAAAATAATCAATGCGGGAATAGGATTGGTGCACCTGAGAGAAAAAAAGAATATTCTCTACCTTGTGGATTGTAAAATCTCCAGGGATTAACGAACCCATTCTGTAGCGTAAAATCCGAAATTGACTTAGACATAGCGGACTGGGTAAGACTACGAGGTTGAGAATGGTCTAAGGTTGGGTTCATAACACAATTCAAATCCCCAGCCAGAATCAAACGATGTGTATCTAGGCAAGGGAGGGTGCCAAATAATCTATTCATAAAATCTGGGTTGTCAAAATTTGGGGCATAGATATTTACTAATAAAACAGGATTATGGTATAAGTTGCCTGCTACAATCAGATATCTGCCATTCTTATCAGTGCTTCTTATCAGGCAAAAAAATTAACCTTTTTATTAAACAAAATAGCTACCCCTCTGGCTTTTGAGTTAAAGGTCGAGTGAAACACGTTACCAACCCATGAAGCTTTAAGTCTGACTTGATCTCTATCATGCAGATGCGTTTCCTTGCTCGTGCTCAAAACTTTCCAGGTGCACTCGAAGTGGAGAAATATCGAACGGCTTTCGAAGTGTGTTCTAACTGCGCTCTGACTGCATTATAAATATTCTTACGGCATGCCAACAGCATTCAAAACATTCTGATTGCATTCGAGGGAGAATCGAAACGGCAAGCCACGTCAAATCCTACCAGAATGCGCCTCGGATTAGGCCAGAATGCACCTCGAATGCATCTCGATAACTGCCGGATATTTCGATATTAAAACAATTCACCTTAAAAATAATCCCTTAAAAATAATGATTGGTCATGACCCATTTTCAATCATTCATTTAAATTACCATTACAGAAACTCTGAAAACTCTTAACATTATCAGATGTGGCCAGTTTTCATTAATAACGCATACCTGTTAACTCTCACGCATTCGGCGTCAGTTTTAATGGCATATTCACAATCCCCTGCTGTAGTCAGCAATTACTCAATCAACGCATATGGGACACTTGTGTCAGGCTGGGTTCATAGTCGACGCGAGTCGCGCAAGCAAGGGACGCGACCGACGCAAGTAACGCACTCCCTTTCATAGTGTACATAGTGTACACAGTGCACGCAAGCCGCACGGGCGATACGTGAAATGCAATACACCGCTCACACAATAGGGGGTAGCAGCGTCACTGGTGACATTTCCGCTGACATTCCGACTCAGGTAGCAAGCAAGCGTTGGCCCAACATTGGCTTATTAGCTGGGGAGTGACATTCACTGATCTCTATAGAATAACTGGATAGCTGACTGACCCCGAGTCTATCTTTCCAGCGCAGCAAACATTTAGCAAGTTATTTGGCAAGAGAATTCATTAGCTGTCGTTGCGATGGATATATTATGAATAATAAGTGAACGTTAAATGGCTATTATCGATTTACCTTAACATGACACCTTAGCCAGCTATAATCAACTAGTCAAGGTGGTCGTCTCTAGAATATAGCCCACTTCAAATTAGTGACCCTTTGCGTTAGCCTAATTTATACTCTAGATTTCACGACTGCATCTGACGTTATCAATGAGATCCATGTCATACGCCGTAATTTTTTTTTTTTAAGCCAGCATCATTGATACGCAATGCTGTATTATAATAGAATGGGCTTACAAATGCTGTAGTAAAGCAAAATTTGGGCTCTAGATAGGGTAATTGGCTCATTTATGGAAAGCTAAACTTCCACGGAGGTGAGTGCTGAGGGTATGTGTACCACTGGACGTCCCCGACTATTTTCAAACTAAACCTAACAGCAGCAAAATAATTGGCTACATTCAGTACAGAAAAAATAATTTAATTATAAATAGGTCTATGCACTGGCACTCAGCAACGTTATTTTTTTTTCCAGCGAGGGCGGCATTTCAGAACTCTTTTGCGAATGAAGTCGCTTTCACACTGGACGCGGAACGAATTTTTCGCACCACAGATTACTTTCAAAGTGAATGCAAATACGCGAATACACGCGTTTCGCGCTAGCAAGCCAAAGTGATATCGAACTGTGTGTCATAGCTAGCACGCCAATGTATTTAGCTAACTACATAGCCAACTGGCTAGCGAGCAAAAAAGGCTACAGTTAAACACAGTGGAACACTTTCATGGCGAAGCTATTTGGCTACCTAGCTAGCAAAGAGACATCGATATCTATGGTTAGCATGCCAGTGTATTAAACATCTTAAAGTCGCTTCCACACTGGACGCGAAACGAATTGTTCGCACGACAGATTACATTCAAAGTCAATGCAAAGACGCGAATACTCGCGAAAACGCGTGTATTGGCGTCATGCATTGACTTTGAATGTAATCTGTCGTGCGAAAAATTCGTTTCGCGTCCAGTGTGAAAGCGGCTTCATTCGCAAAAGAGTTCTGAGATGCCGCCCTCGCTGGAAAATAAATTAACCTTGCTGAGTGCCAGTGCATAGACCTATTTATAATTAAATTATTTTTCTGTGCTGATTTTAGCCCATTATTTTGTCGCTGTTGGATCGCATGGGGGAGAAGCCGTGTCTTCAATAGTTGCGATCTGATATAGCTGTCACGCACATCGCCAGGCGGATATGATAGCAGAATATCACGGGTCAAATGTATAAATGTCGACGAGTGTGTAAAGGAGAAAAAACATGCTGAAAAAATAGCGACCCTACGCCATACATGGATTGCATTTCTTCCACATAGCTAGCTACAGGTTAATACCAATACTTCGCCTGTTTTGCGTATGATCGTGAATATGTTGATGTTTAGAAAGCGTGACCGATCCATAGGCTGACAGATGCCCGGACGCTAGGCTAACGTTAAGCAGTCACTGGTTAAATCATCAAGGCTAATTTTAACCAGCACAAACGAAGCGAACGCCACCGTATGGCCCAAGAATCTGATTTGAATCTAATTTCGCAAGGTTACCAGCGGAAATGTATTACTGCTTACGTGGCACTATCACTAATACCCAACAGTTTTAGTGTTTTTTTCAGTACAGTCTTCTTCTATTATGTGGGCTAAAAACTGTACATTAAGTACATTACATACATTACCGCCGCCGTTGGCGACGGATGGTATTACATGCGTTGCTGCGTCGCGTATTGAAAAATCAGACTACACAATCGGACGCATCATGGAGGCCAATGCGTCGCGAAGCGTCGCGATGCGTCTCGATGCGTTCGCGTTTGCATGCCTTTGCATCGACTATGAATCGGCCCTTACATTCTGAGTACATTCTGAGTATTCAAGCTGCATTCTGTTTGAATTCTTGGACGTTCCAACCATATTCGGCGGCCAATCCAGGAGCGTTCTGACTGCATTCGAGGTGAATTCGTGCAGCATTCGAGGCACCTTCCAACCAGACTTCGGGTGGTGTTCACGCAGCAACTAAACCACACTCATACGGCATTCAAAGTGTAATCTAAATATTCTGACTGCATTCTAACAGCATTCTTAATATTCCTACTGCGTTCCAACTACATTCAAGCTGCATTCGAGAGCTTATACACCCGGAATGGGCAAGAATCATTTGAGGCAGGTTCGAAGCACATTCTAAGTATTCGAACGGCGTTCTTTCAAAGCTGTAAGAATTTTGGTCAATTTAAAATTCCCGCCCGAATGTTGCGGGAATTCTTCATTCCGGCTGGTTCTGCTTGATTCCTGCTGATTTTGAATAAGTGTGACGGGGGCATAAGAGACAACTGAGACTAAGAATCAATGAGTACAAAAGCTCCATTCGCCGCGCTGATCTTACATCAGCTGTAGCCAGGCACTGATCTGTCATTCTATGGCATTGACATAATTCCAAAATGTCGTGGTGGCAATGTAGATCAAATGCTTTTACAATGCGAATGCACATATATTTACAATTTATAAACCCTACAACCTAATGGGTTAAATGAAGAATTAGAAATGGCCTGCTTCGGATTGGGCATTCCAAATTTGGGTGGGATTGGAGATGCCAAATTTATTTTAAAAAAAAAAGAAAGAAAGAAATGGCCTGCTTTTTGTCAGTCTATCTGTGTGCACTAATTTGACCTGAAAGGGGACCTATTATGCTGATCCTTCTTTTAATACATATTAGTAATGTTATAATGTTGGTTGTCCATGCTCAACCTCTGAAAAGTTTCTACACATAAGATACAGGGTTTTGCGAAATCCAAGAACGTGATTTCGTGGCGTGATTTCCTCTCTGAACAGCTCCTCCGAGATCTTCACGAGATCTGGGTAAAACCTGGACGTCAGGTTGTGCCATCCAATTAGTACAGACCTAGCCAGAGCCAATCATGGCGCTGGACCTGCCCACACTAGAAACTATTCTAGCAGGCACTAACAACGGCAGATCATACTATGCCTCAGTAGCGTTGACACTTTTGGAAATACAAAAGAAGAACCGCAGATCATTTGAGCTGCAATTTTGTTAGTATCTCTCCCAAAGCTACTTGTCCGTTTACTTTTGGACGCGAAGAAAAACAAATATTTCTCTTCGAAAAGACGATGCCACCAGAAATCACCAGGCTCTACAGTTAGTGATCGCTTCACTTATCCATGACCGGGATCAGCAGGATACTTCACAAATGTCTGAGCAAGCTCTCTGGTGCTACGATGAAAGCAATGAAAACGCAGAAGCTCTACCGGTTTACAAATGATTTCTCTGCACTACCTTGACATAATTTCATCCCCCTTTAGAAATTGTTGTGGCTAATAAAAAGCGAAAAAGGCGGAGATTAAATAGGTAATTCTTTCCTGTAGAAGTGATCGATTCGCTAGCTCCACATAAGCAACTTGTCCGCCCTAACGAACGCGTACGGTTTGCAAAACCTGTATTATGTTCCTAACATAACCGAGCTCTCTCTCTAGCTGTCGCGTACTATCCATAAAGCTGCTTTCACATCGGACACGAAACGAATTTTTTCGCGCGACAGATTACATTCAAAGTCAATGCAAAGACGCGAATACGGGCATGTCAAGCCGCTTTCACGGGCTAAACGAATTTTTTCGCGCGACAGATTACATTCAAAGTCATGGCCACTTATCAGCTACTGCATGTTAGTTCCCCTGCTCTGCTAATTAAAAACGCTCCTGGTTAACTTATATGCAGCGATTCGGATCGGTATGCTTGTGTTGCTTCGGTAAGCATCAATGTGACAGTTTCATCATAACGTTGCCTGATTGTAGCCACTACAGTTGAAGCTAACCGGAGAGGTGCTGTATGTGTCTGCCGAGTTGGGCTGCAGTTAGACCAGACGTAGGTTTTGCAAAGCTTGGGGTGAGTTTTTGGGTGCTCATGAAACGATCGCTTTACTTATCCATGACCAGGGTCAGCCTGATACATCCCCAATGTCTGAGCAAGCTCTCTGATGCTACCGGTGAAAGCAATAGGGAAAAGCACAGGCTATAACGTGTATGGTATCACAAACGATTTCACTGCATTGCTGTCGATTGAGTATTAAATCGGCGACTGAAGAGAAGACTGCTATACATACAAGGCCACCATGTGTTTCCCACTTGATGCACTGACGGTAGTCCATGCTGGACTGAAACGTTTGCCTACTTGTTCCAACAATAAATGGATCTGATGCTTCACTAAGACTTTTAGTCTTTATCTGTTTCCTGAGTGCAAGTCTTCTATTGCTTTTTGACTCAAAAAAGTTGGGACACAGGCAAAAAAGGGCTGAAAAAGCAATTTATATATATGAGAGACTCAGCTAAAAGAACATTTAGCAAGTAATTAAGTTAATTGGCATCAGGTGTGTAACATGATAGGCTATAAAAGGGATGTCTTAGAGAGGCTGAGTCTCTCAGAAGTAAAGATGGCCAGGGGCTCTCCAACCTGTGAAGGCTTGCGTAAAAAAATTGTGGAATACTTTAAAAACAATGTTCCTCAACGTCAAATTGCAAAGGCTTTGAAGGTCTCATCATCAACAGTGCATAACATCATCAAAAGATTCAAAGAAACTGGAATAATCTCTGCTCGTAAGGGACAAGGCCGAAGACCGTTACTGGATGCACATGATCTTCGGGCCCTCAGACGCCACTGCATCACTCACCGGCATGATTCTGTCATTGACATTACTAAATGGGCCCAGGAATACTTCAAGAAACCACTGTCAGTAAACACAGTCCGCTGTGTCATCCACAGATGCCACCTAAAACTCTATCATGCAAAAAGGAAGCCATTGTTGAGCATGATCCAGAAGCGCTGCCATGTTCTGTGGGCCAAGGCTCATTTAAAATGGACTGTAGCAAAGTGGCAAAGTGTCCTGTGGTCAGACAAGTCCAAATTTGACATTCTTGTTGGAAATCATGGGCGTTGTGTCCTCTGGGCTAAAGAGGAGAAAGACCACCCCTCCTGTTATCAGCGTTCAGTACAAAAGCCAGCATCTCTGATGGTATGGGGATGCATTAGTGCATATGGTGTGGGGCACTTGCTTGTTTTAAAAAGCACCATGAAGGCTGAAAGGTATATAAAGGTTTTAGAGCAACATATGCTGCCCTCCAGACAACATCTATTCCAGGGAAGTCCTTGTGTATTTCAGCAGGACAATGCAAAACCACATACTGCAGCTATTACAACAGCATGACTTCGTAGTAGAAGAGTCCGTGAGCTGAACTGGCCTGCCTGCAGTCCTGATCTTCCACCGATTGAGAACATTTGGCGCATCATTAAACGAAAAGTCCGTCAAAGGAGACCCAAAATTCTCCAGCATCTGGAAGCCTGTATTAAACAAGAGTGAGATCAAATTCCAATGGCTAAACTCAAGAAACTTGTCTCCTCAATGCCCAGACGCCTCCACTCTGTGTTCAAAAGAAGAGGGAACACCATGCTACACCATGGTAAACAGGCCCCTGTCCCAACTTTTTTTTAGACCTGTAGCAGCCATAAAATTTGAAATGAACTCATTTTGTGGATAAAATTGTAAAATTTCTCAGTTTCAACATTTGCTTTGTTATCTCTGTACTATTGTGAATAAAATACTGGCTGGTGCGATTTGAAAGTCATTGCGTTTTGATTTTTTTCACAATTTACACTTTGTCCCAACTATTTTGGAATTGGGGTTGTAAATTTAAGAAGAAATTACTATTAGTAGCCCTTTAATGCACATTGTTACGTTATGACGGTTTATAATACCTGATTGTATTATTTGGCTCAGCCAGTAGTTTCTATATGCTTATGTAAGGGTAATGAATATTCATGAGTGCTTGTAAATATTATGACTAGCCTGGGAACACCATAGATTCTTCCATCTAGAAAGTTCTATTGTCTGCAAGATTCTTCAAGAGCCATCTGGAGGGTTCTATCACCTTCAAGATTCTTCTTTGCGATGTCAGTCAGGATTCTACTTTATGACATCATGCAGGATTCTTCTATGACATCATACAGGAGTAGAAGGTCTATATAAAAGGAACTTGCAACCAATGGATTTGGAGAAGATCCTGTCCGGTCTGCTGTACCTGAAGCTACTCCGGCTTTGCTGGGTGCAATCGGACTTTGGATCCTTTCCGGTCTGCTATACCTCGAAGCTAGACCGGCTTTGCAGGGTGCTATCAGACTTTGAGTCATCTCCGGTCTGCTACACCTGAAAGCTAGACCGGCTTTGCTGGGTGCAATCGGACTTTGGATTACACAGACACCTCTTGGATACGGACTTCGCGGTGATCAGGATCACCACACCAAAGACATCAGATTCCAGTGGATTTTCACCATCGTCGTGGGAACAACGCAAGGACGGACAGTTTGGACCAGTGAACAGTATTTCTATCTTCAATGTAGTAATTTCATTACCCATTCCTGTACAATTGTAATTGCTATGTTCATTTGCTCAGTCATTTAATAAACCATTTAAATTTAATCCTTCTTCTAAATTGGAATCTTCCAGAATAATCTGGAACACACAACTGTCTGTAACATAAACTGGGGGCTCGTCCGGGATCGAACAACATTTTTGTGTATTGAGCCACTGAACGTAGCAAAATGGCTGAGCCTGCTGAATTTGTCAAAAACCCCTCCCTTGACATTTGAGACTTTCAAGAAAGATCAGTTATTGGAGATCGCTAAAATCCTCGAGATTGACCTGAAAAGATCTATATGGAAATTGGACATCAAGAAATTGATTGTGGAAGCTTTGGTGTCTGATTGTTTCACCTTGAAGGAAAAGACGCAACCTGACGTTAACCCTAATGCATTTGTTTCCTCCAAGAAGCCTCGTTCTCATGAGACACCTGTTGTTCCTGAACATCATGTTGAGAAGTCTGACATCAGAAGGGAATTCATTCCTTTGGTGTCTGAGGGTTCTGTGTCATTTGTTAGTCAAACCGATTCAGTGCCGATCAAGATTTTGTGTGATACTGGGGCAACTCAATCTTTGTTGTTAGAAGGTACATTGCCTTTTGATTCGAGTTCTGCCACTGGTGAATTTGTTCTCTTGCAACGTGTTGAATGAGGTTTTGTGACAACTCCCTTACACTATGTTGTGCTGAAGTCAGATTTGGTGTCAGGTTCTGTTGTGGTTCCGGAGTTACCGGTGAAAGGTGTTTCTTTGTTGTTGGGAAATGAATCAGCTGGAGGTAGGGTGGTTGCTGAGCACAGAGTGGTTCGTGAGCCAGTCCCGTTGTCCAGTAGTGACATTGTTGTGGAGGAGAATCCTGAAGTGTTTCCTTCTTGTGCGGTGACCAGAGCTCTGGGTAAGAAAATGGCCAAATTGCCGGATGTTGATGTTGAAGATGACATTGTGGATTTGTCAGGGACATTTCGAGACTCCAAGGAGGATCTTCGTCAATCTTCTGATCCCAGTCAGGATCTTGCTCAACAGTCTGATGTGAAGTTAGAGACACCAGTACTGTCTACGACAGAGATGTCCATGTCCAGAGAGAAGTTGATCCAAGAACAAAAGATCGACCTGATTTGAGCTCTCTGATGCTGCTCTCCCTGAGGAGGAGTTGTCTACTTTCGAGATTTAGCGTTCTTTTGTTATTGTATTTACCTACTGTGCATAGCACTTTTGTCATGAAAAGTTGTCATACATTCCAACTTTTTCTTTTACGGAGGGAGGTGTTACGTTATGACGGTTTATAATACCTGATTGTATTATTTTGCTCAGCCAGTAGTTTCTGTGTGCTTATGTAAGGGTAATGAATATTCATGAGTGCTTGTAAATATTATGACTAGCCTGGGAACACCATAGATTCTTCCATCTAGAAAGTTCTATTGTCTGCAAGATTCTTCAAGAGCCATCTGGAGGGTTCTATCACCTTCAAGATTCTTCTTTGCAATGTCAGTCAGGATTCTACTTTATGACATCATGCAGGATTCTTCTATGACATCATACAGGAGTAGAGGGTCTATATAAAAGGAACTTGCAACCAATGGATTTGGAGAAGATCCTGTCCGGTCTGCTGTACCTGAAGCTACTCCGGCTTTGCTGGGTGCAATCGGACTTTGGATCCTTTCCGGTCTGCTATACCTCGAAGCTAGACCAGCTTTGCAGGGTGCTATCAGACTTTGAGTCATCTCCGGTCTGCTACACCTGAAAGCTAGACCGGCTTTGTTGGGTGCAATCGGACTTTGGATTACACAGACACCTCTTGGATACGAACTTTGCGATGATCAGGATCACCACACCAAAGACATCAGATTCCAGTGGATTTTCACCATCGTCGTGGGAACAACGCAAGGACGGACAGTTTGGACCAGTGAACAGTATTTCTATCTTCAATGTAGTAATTTCATTACCCATTCCTGTACAATTGTAATTGCTATGTTCATTTGCTCAGTTATTTAATAAACCGTTTAAATTTAATCTTTCTTCTAAATTGGAATTTTCCAGAATAATCTGGAACACACAACTGTCTGTAACAACATGATGAATATTTAATTATAACTTAATCCTCAATTTTATCACACTTCATGTATTTGCAAATTAAATTGGCAGCACACAGAAAAATTTGAAGGCTAATATTACCTGCATTCTGGTTCACTTCCAGGGTTCCATCTCCTGAGTCCTAAGCACCTCCTGCTTTCCCCCTCCTTGCTCTGGCTTTCTGACCTTGAGCAGCCATCTGTAATAATCAATTATTTGATTTAATATCTAGTAATGTAATCACTGTGGACTATGCAATGCCTATCCACAAGTTTTAAAGGCTAATAACTACAATGGCATACAGAAAGAAAGTTACAATTAAAGAAAACGTATCCTAAAAAATTTACAGCTTTGCTAGCTAACTAGCAAACTATCGTATTGCAATAGCTACTATCTGATGGCTGACGTTACATTTGCTGAGGTCAGCTTTATGCTACATTTGCTTATTATGGTGAGCAGGCCAAAATACATTCAAAGGTAAGTTACCAACCATAAAAGTTTTACGTAGGTCAAGAAATTCTTGGCAAATATAAGCTTTCACAATCAGTGCTAACACTAACGTTAGCTTATCAAGTGATCGAATGCTACTACATTCATGTACCATGGATGGTTGCTATAAGCAGAATTGAAGGTTAGCCGCGACTACTTTCTGCTTCAGTTTGCCATAACAACATGGCACAAAATATATGCTTTCGAATAAAACTAATGGGAAACGGCCACTTGCCTTTTTCGCGAGCAGTCGCTTCTCTCTGTCCGTGATTATTTTCCTGGAACGATTCTCCCTCTGTGAAAAACGTGCAAGAAAAGTAATATTTCTGGGCTGAACTAAGGAGTAGGCGCAGGCGATTGGTTATCTTTTAAACAACACCGACAGACTCCGCCAATATGGTCAATATGTAGAGGAAGATTCTTAAACTAGTTAAATCAGAAAATAACCTTCGAAACAGAAGAAAAATAGTGCTGTGGATGCAAAGCAGAGAACTTTTGCACAGAATCATGAAATGCAACGTGTGCAAAAAAACAATGAGACTTCGCCAACGTTCAACAGGAGATGGATACATATGGTAAGCTGTTAGCTATAGTTACCTGAACTAATAAAAAACTTACAATCCTTATGCGCAAATGGAATATTTTAAACATGAAAACTGGTGTTATGTTGTCAGACTTCCCCAAAGCAGTTAAGCTGCCACCGTAAATGAATTTTACTAGGTGTTGCCCAAGGAATGCTTGGCATTGCAAAGACCTGTCAACTTCTGTTCGGAGGGGATCAATGTTTTTTCGCTCCCGTTTATCTCTCCAACAGCACCTGGAATTTATCTACAGGTATGGCATTGTGAAGCATAGGTGGCCCATATAAGGGTGTCTGACTTGATGCTTGATAATTTTTCCCCACTGCTACCACTCCTAATAGGTCTAGCCACCCTCTGCTGTTGGCGCCTAGGTCTATGACTACATTAGCCTATTTGCTTACTATATGAATCGGCCCACTATTTCTTTGCTGTTGTTAAATTCTACATTTATTTCCTATTTCTGCACTGAAACTTCCTACATGTATTATAGGCCAGGGCTATTCAACCTTTTCCAGAAAGGGCCGGTGTGGGTGCAGGCTTTTATTCCAACCAAGCACTTGCAACCTGATACCACTAATCAACCCCTACAGTCTTTGCCAAGGAGCTTGATTGTTAGATTCAGTTGTGTAAGTGTTTGATTGGAATGAAAGCCTGCGCCCACACCGGCCCTTGCAGGATAATGTTGAATAGCCCTGGAATAGACAGTCATGTATCATATTGTGAAATCTAGATTTGCTCAGGGTTTACGGCTGCGGCAAATGGACCTGATTGAAGACTGAATTGCTGGCAGTAGCAGAACTTTGTCCAAGATGACATCAAATCTGAGAAAAGTAAGATTCTACATTACCGTCTTGATATTGTTTTTTTTTTTGCCCATTCTTAAAGGAGGTATGTTTTGTTGTTGTTGTTGTTGTTTTTAAATATTTAAAAATCACATAGAAATGGCACAATCGTGTGAAGAAAGAACCATTATGACCTAATGTCAAAATGTCTCCACTGTGATGCTCAGACATAAAGTTAGAATGTCAACCAGACAATGCCAAGCTGTCTCTCTTGTAATATTACTTCACATCTCTGGTGGCACTTCATTAGATGCAATACAAATTAATGGAAGGCTGCTGTCCCGGATATTAGGGTGTTTTCAAGACAACATGAAACTTACAAATTTCTACACATAGCCCCTTTAACCCCTAAGTGTGTCAAACATCAGAATACAAGATACCTTGACTTACAGTGTCACCTTGCAACTCCATTTATCAAGGTCTGTGTGGCTGCCATATCAAAACTGCGCCAGAGTGGAAAAATGCATGTTGGGGGCCCACATCACTTCATAATGGTGGATGAGAGCAAATTCTCATACAAAAGAAAGGTCTGTTATGTAAATTGTATGTTATACCTGTATCATGTTTTGTGTGAACAAAGCTGTTCCCTCTGATTTGAGAGGAGATCACAGAAACAACTACTTCTGTATCCCCTTTTGTCCAGTTCTGTGAGCTGAGGGCCAGAAATACATCATTTTGTGAGCATGATTTAAACATTGATAGAGGAGTTGAACCATTCCAATTTACAATTTGTTATCTTTCATTCCCACCTTTGAATCTGCTTTGTTTATCCATTGACAAATCTTCTCTTCATTAAATCTTTTAGGGCTAATGTTTTCCATAGCTTTCCTTTTTCTTCAGGTCATTTCCATGTTTGATATTTTTCTTAATAGCTTTTGTACATGCCATGTTCCTTCAGCTGCAATAATTTTGCTCAAATACTTCAGTGTTCCCTCCTTTCTCACTTTTGATTGTTTTACTGTGATAATGTTTCATTCATTGACAGAATGAAATGGAAATGCACAGCAATACGAGAACTGAAACTTAGATTTTACATCTTGTAAATTTCCGCGACATTATTGGAATCTCTTTAGAGATAATTACTTGCACATGGCATCACCTGTGATTGAGCATCCTTTGGACTTTCTTGCATCTCCTGCAACTTTGCCATGTGCGATGTGGATGGACCTTCCAGTGTAATAACATCTGGGTTCTATGTTATAGAAAGGTCAACATTAATGCAACCTTACTGACAAGGAGACACTATAAAGATGGTTAAATATGAATTGGTAATAGCATTTATAGAAATTCACTGATGTTACAATTGGCATCTACATTCATTCTTCTATAGGCAAGTTTATTTTAATAAAACCACAAATTACAAGCTGCTGGTGTTGATTTTCAGCAGTTTTAAATGTTTTCATTTTGATTCGTCATTATGCAAGCATGCGTTTTGACATTGTCTTGATTATGGTGACTCTTGAGCATTCTAGCATATAACATTGATTTTTTAAAATCATGACAACCAATCAACCCTGGTTTGGTAAAACTGTCAGTGACAGTTGCAGTTTAATACAAACAAGATTAAAAGAGGGTTTTAGGATTATAACCAATTTAGTAAGCTAATAAAGCAAAACATTAATAATAAAATGAAACTGGATTCATGAGGTGAATCCAAATTTTACAAATTTGTAATGGGATACTGTAATGCATTTTAAAAAATAGAGCTTAAGGACAATAAGATTGCATTTTTCAAAATACAATGTGATTACAGCTCCTCTGCATGATTGATTCAAAATCAATTTCTTCCTTCTGCAAGACTCGGAAGAACTGCACTGTTTTCAGCCATGACTAGAAAGTGTATGACCCCAGCCCCAAAAACAATATACATTTATTGTAAGAACCAAGCCTTCAACTATAGTATTGTCCTCAAGGTCACCATTATGAAGTCACCTATGCAATTCAAGAAATGTTTCATTACTACCTGTGTTGGGATGATAACTTCTGGTTGTTCTTCTGGTACATCTGGGGGTGGCTCTGGAGAGCTTTCCTTCCTTTTCTGTTAAAGCCACACAAATTCAGGGATAACACTTTACAATTATTAACATTAGTTCATGCGGTAATAGGCATTTACTGACAGCTAATTTTACTAATGCATTAGTTGCGTGCTAATTAACTGATCGTTGAGGAGCTAATGTTTAAGTTAATTATCGCACCCTTATTGTGAAGTGTTACCAATTTAGGCATGCATCATTAAAAAAAAAGCAGAATAACCAGATTAAGACATTAAAAGCTTCACTTGTGAAATGTTTAAGTCTTTTAAAAGTGTGCTATTAACTCAAGGGAAGGGGATGGAGAAACAGTCAGATGCACAGATCTGTGTTTGTGTCACACTCAAAGCCTGGATAGAAAACCTTCAACACTCCAGAAGAGCCATGGCCCTGCATGTTTAGAGGTCTCTATGCTGTAACACATCTGATTGTCATAATTGTCCCTTGTCAAGGGCTTAAGAATTAGTGCTTGATGACTCAGAAATTAGGTGATGCAGAACAGACATTGAAAACATGCAGGGCTATGGCACTCCAGGGGGAAGGTTCTCTACCCTCGTACTAGAGTGTGGACCACGTACTGAGGCCAAGTCCTCATCACAGCAGCCCAAATTTGTTTCTAGCCTAAGCCCTTTACATTTCATTCCCCCACCTCCTTTCCAGGCTATATTCGGATATTCCAATAAATGCAAAATTACCTTGCTCTTTTGTTTTTTTAAAAGGCTGGCCCATTGCCAGCTGTGAAACGTAGATTCCTTTACGCTTCACGCTTTTGCTCTTCCACAAGGGAGGGAGGCGGGGGGGCCAGAAAATAATTTGTTTCCAGACACCCACTCATGCCACATTTTAATGCAGTATGTCGGCTCAAGTGTTAAAATGACCTCAGGGTTAAAGTGGCACTACTTATTCTCCTCATTTAAGCGCTTTATTGAATTCAAAGTAATCCTTACTTTCTCTCTGGATCTTTCAACATCTTCAAATTCTACGAGCAGAGCATCATGCATCTTTTGGTAAATGTGGACAAAGTCATCCAGTCTTGAGAGTCGCCTTCTCTGGAATCCAATAAAGGAATAAGCCCCGAGAAACAGTGGGTTACAGTGATTTTACAACAGCAGAGGGGCGTTCTAAGGCACGACGCGCAGCGGAGTGCCTTAGTGCCCCACCGCCATTGTAAAATCACTGTAACCCACTGCTTCAAGGGGCTTATTGCTTTTATAAAACAGTTACCCTGCATATAGCCCATTAAATAAACACACTAGAAAAAAAAATCAACAATTTAGTGGTAAAAATGCAACAATAAAATTGAGAACTATTCATTCTTCTACCAAGCAAGATAGAGTGGACAGAATGGTCGGCAAGCAACACAGACGCTAAGATTGCTTTTTCATCTAGCGCCATTATCAGGTCACATCAGGCTATTTGGGCTCGTTAATGTAGATATACTATGAAAGCAGGCGATTTGGAATGTCTCCTTCGGTCTCCCGAAGGCCCCGTTAAATAATTTTACGTTCGTTTCGGTTTCGGTTTTCGAGTTTCCTTGTACTCAACTCACGCCGATCGGCCAAATCATTACAACCAGCAGCGAGAGTAGGGAACAAGATTGACTTTTGTCCTCCACACTTGCTGGTGTCCAGGAAAATATGTTGAATGGCGCATTAGTTTGCTTGCCAGCTTGTCAACAAGCTAGCGTTCACTACAATGGATGTGGTTACCAAAATAAACACACAAGAAAAAAAATCAACAATTTATCGCTAATACTGAAATAGCGAGCCAGTTAGCAATGTAGCTAGCAAGCTAAAGTGATATCGAACTCTATAATGCTATAGCTAGCCAGGTAGATAGCCAACTGGTTAGCGGGCTAAAAGGCTAAACTTCGCTAACACTGAAATAGTGAGCTAAAAGTCTTGAAACAAACGTAACCTAACGAGTCAGTTGAGCGCAGAGTGGTTAGTTGCGAGGCCTCGCACGCAGGGATATTTTGTGCTGCAGTCTGCCTCAGAATGCAGTAGGTTACACTGATTTTATACCGGCATGGAACGCGGCTCAGCCAATCACATTTAATGATGGGAAGCACCCGTTTTATAATTCTCTTTAGGTCCCACTGACTCTTTTCCATAATGCCTGCATTCTACTGTCTTGTGTGTAGTTCTGCAAATTTGAAGTATATCTCATATGTTGCTGTTTTAAGGCAAGCGATTTTACAACAATGATAGAGATAGAGGTATTTTAGCTTTTTCATGCAATATTTTGCCCGTTTCTTCAATTGACTGATTTCTTTGTAAAGCCTGCTCAGATGCTGGTATACTGGGCCTGTCCCATGACATCCTAAATCCGCTAAAGATCATTTCAACATTAAGAATTAGGGGATTCCAATATGTACAAATATTTAACTCAAATCTCAAATTCATTAACAGGGCTTCGGAAACCACCGTGGCATTACTCCAGACCTCAGGGTGGTATGTGGAGGAAGTGTTTTACCAAACTTGAAATAAATGTTGGTGCATGGTAGATGTTGGCCACGTCACCATCAAGATCAAGCGGTGCACTGTCAATTGTGATCTGGAAATGACTGTTTAACCCATTTAAACCGGGACAGCATGTGCGCATTTTAAGAACGTGTCGTTGCCGACACAGATATGCGCGTAATTTTGAAAGTACCATAATTACTGTAAGTTTTGCTAATAGAAAAAAAAATTCCAACTGTTCCTGAAAGCTGAGAAGCTGTGCTTCAGCCCAAATACAGGTTAGTATGGTAAACATGGCAGCATGATTCTCTGCTGGGATTTTTGCATTAGGCCTTAAAGGGTTAAAGGTGACGTTCCTGCATCATGCTGAAAAGCAATATTCACCATTTGACAATTAATAACCATTGTTTACATCACAATACTTTACGGAATTTTGTGCTTTTCATACCAGTGTTAAATTACATTTTTATAAATACTGAACTGATCAAATGCCTCTGAAAAGTATTTAATATTCGTTCAGGATTCATAATCACATAGGCACCCATTCAAAGACATTTAATGCTTATGAAATTCCTGGCTGGCCTGTACTGAGACGGCATTTTCTGGATAGGTCTTGATTAGATGCAACACCCATCATGTGTCCACAATGCATGTTCAAAATTAAGCAATTTTAGGGTTCAGCTGTACTTAACCAACATCTCATTTCCCCCATTCCCAAGTTATTTTTTAAACATGATCACTGCCTTTTCACTGCAAGGCTATGTGCTGACCAACATCTGAAGAGCATCATAATTTTCAAAATTACCCACGTAGACTTCAGGGATGATGTCCTTCTCATCCACATCTAAATGCTACCTTTGTCTCTTGAGCACCTGAAGATTGTTGTAGTGCTTTGCAACATTCAGTCCTGAGCAAGGACTACAAAATAGGACGGTTGCACTAAGAAGCACTTCGTAAATTTCTTTTGGTGTTGAAAAGCAGGCGAGGAGGCCAAAAATGTGCATGGCCAACTTGCAGTGTTTTAGAATTCTTAAAAAAAAAAAAAAAAAAGTATTATTTATTTAATTTTTAAATGAATTGAAGTACTCACATTCTCGCGATACATACCGTTGTTTGCAAAGATCCTTTGCATTCTTCATAATGTGGCTCAAACATCTGTGAAGAATGGGCAGGTCCATCTTCTCACTGTTGTCCAGTGATTATCAAGTAGTACTTGTGCAGTAGATCATCCAGACTTGATCGGCAGAACATCATATACAGCGAATGCAGAAGCACCATGGAGCCATCACAAATGATCATTACGGGCCTTTTGATTACGGCATTGCCATACATCCGGATCAGGTCAGTCTGAAAAGCCTGAAGAAAGTAAGTCACGGATGCTGTGGTGTGGTCGCAGTTGACATATGTTGCTACAGGAAGCGGTGATGCCCCCTGGGATGGACTGCGCACAACCAACTCCTACACGTAGTATGGGTGATTTTCTTCACTCCCTTTCTGGACTACACTCCCCGTTGCATCAAAGTAGACAATGTCCTCCTTACATCTTTGGTAGAAGACTTACGGTGTTTGTCTTGACCACAGCATTATGCCTTATGGGTGCATAATAACCCTCGGCAGCACTTCATTGTCTGTACCCTGTTTCTGGTCAACCATCTTTTGGAGACTTATTAACCCATTGGAATCAAGTCGTTTCTCTTGTCTTTGAGCCCATGCAATGTTTTTCAAAACTTCTTTTGTTGGTGCTTCATCCCTGCACCCTGATTCTATGACCTTTCCTGGTATTTTAGCATTGACTCCAAATAAAGACTCCAAGGAAGTTTTGTTTCCAGGACTTCTCCAGTTGACTTCCGTGAATCAGCACGCACTGGTCTTCTTTTCAGTTCGTCAGTGATATGGCACACATCACCTCCTGTGAAAACCACTGCAGCCTCCAGGGTGCTTTCATCAGTCACTTCAACATGTACATTGACAGGGCAGTCTTCAAAACGGCAGTAGCCCATACATTTGAAAATTGGTGCCTGCATCTTTGAGTGCAGGGTTTTCACACTGTGTGGCTTAAAACCAAAGCTGCAGTAGGGATGAATGGACTTGATACCCTCGGAAATCACATTAGTCCACTGCAAGACTTGAAATAGTCTGCCTCTCCGGGTGCGTCTCAGCTCTTGCCATTCTTTTTGGTCAATAAAAAAGAAACAGGGCTGCTGTGGCGAACTCAGTCTGAAAAATTCCTCTTCTGCCTTACTGCTGTCAATTGAGACATTTGGTGAAGCAGCCAAGGATAATTCCTCTTCATTTTCCTGAAACAATAGAAAAAAAGACGGGCAAAAATGGCATAAATTTGTAACATTAAGCCTGACTTCTGTATATGTATTGAGGCAATTTTTCGTCAGAAAACTGCACGAGAGAGTACATCTTGAGTACTTGTGTGGGAATCAGCTTTTCTGGACTGAAAATTAAGTTTGTGTTAAACAGTTTTACAAGGGTTGCATCCTAAAGAAATCAAAATGCCACATTTACATTTGTCTTCATCCTAATTTTAGTTTCCCTTTTGAATGTTTTAAACATTTATAGATGAAGTTGGTTGCATGGGAAAGGAGGAGGTGAAAATACAGAATGACCCTTTAATATCCTGCCACTATTTCAGAAAAGGATAAATGACTTACACCCTACATGTCAAAGGATTCTTGTAATTATACACACTGTATTACATTACCATCTAAACATGTTACATAAAATTACCTTTATACTGGAGGATGCAGATTCAAGCTCATCACCCTCCTGCATGACCGATGGTGCCACATAACCCTGGACAAGGTCAGTGTCGGCCTCAGTCTCCAACTCCTCCAGGAAAGTTGGGGGGGCGGGCACGGGAGGAGAAACAAAAACCATCAACTACTGAAGAGTTAAATATACTATTCAAAAAAAGTAGGGATATTGATTTACAAGTACCATGAAATGCAGATCATGAGGTCAGGAAGGAAACAAATGACATAAAAACATTAAGGAAACATTTGTCAATTTATTCAAAACCCTGTGTACAGTCAGTAAAGGACAGATTCTCCAGAATAAGGGTTTCTACACAAACACAGGGTCACACAGCAAATTTACCACCATTGTGAAACAGAGTCAGTAGCGGTAAAACCCCGGGTTGGCTAGACAAGCTCGGATTCGGGCGTGGCATACTCCTAACGAGACGTCCCAGGTCATTTTGGGGAACGTTATTCCATTCCTGTTGCAATGCTGCAGCAAGTTCTTGGACATTGGCAGGAGGTTGTTGACGTTGGCGTAGCCGCTGTCCAAGCATGTCCCAGACATGCTCGATGGGGAAAGGTCCAGACCGAGTGCTGGCCATGGTAATGTGGTGATATTCTGCTGCTGGAGGTAATCTGTAACGATCCTGGCCCTATGACATCTGGCATTGTCATCTTGGAAAATGAAACGGCGGCCATAACGACGTGCAAGTAAACGGCACAACATGGGGTGCCAAGATGTTGTCCCGGTAGTACTGCCCTGTGACACGCCCAGCAACAACATGCAAGTCTGTTCTGCCGGCAGCAGTGATGCCTCCCCACACCATTACAGATCCACCCCCATACACGGATCATGTCTAATGACGTTAACGTCATGGAAACGCTCGTTACGCCGGCGCCAAACCCACCTGGCGTCTGTCAAGGGAAGTCCACAGTGAACCTCGACTCATCTGAGAACATTAGGTTGTTCCATCGGCGATTATCCCAGCGTTGATGATGACGACACCATTGAGTCTGGCCCTAATGTGACCCATCCTCAAACAGGGAATGACACGAGGACGCCGGGCGTGTAAGTGCAATCTGTGCAGACGATTCCTGATGGTCGAGCCACTCACTACCAAGCCAGTATCCCTTGAAGTTGAGACCTTATCTGATTTGCTGTTACCATACGATTTCTCAAGACAATAGTGCGGATGAATCTGTCCTGAGCCTGAGTTGTTGCCCTTGGTCGACCGGATCGTGGTCTATCCTGAACAGACCCTGTAGCACGATGTCTGGACCATAATCTGCTGATGACAGACTGGGAAACATTCATTGCCCTTGCCACAACGACCTGTCTTGTGCCAACCTGTAGCATGCCAAGGGCACGTAACCTCTCCTCCTGTGTTAGACGGCGCATGGTCTCTGTTTAATTAACGACTTCAACCACTGATAATCTGATGCTTTCTCTTCAAAATCTTCCTTTACAGTGGCTCTAACCTTCCAATTCAGAGTCATGCAAATTTGTGGCACCACCCCCTTGATCATCAATAGCATCCCGTGCAGATCGTGAGAGTGTCATTGATGTGTTTGGGTGATGAATTTCTTTGGAAATGCTTCCTCAGTAAGGAACTATACAACATGGTTTTGTATCCCTTTGTATATGTGAAAATTTTAATCTCAAAATAAAATATCCCCTACTTTTTTGAATAGTATATGATACAACACCCTAACCCAATACACAAATTTGTAAAAAGATGACTTGGTATCAAACCAAAACTGATAAAATTGCAGTCTGCACTCCACTAAGGTGCTAAAAAATCCACCTCAGTAATCATGGACACAAGACAATTTTAAGGGAGAAAACCATTTAATACTTCTATTTATATAAAGTTATTTCTAGTTCATAGGTACATTAAATATTTTCACAGAGAACTTTGAAATTCAAAATGGGGTACTTATGGAAACATGCATGACTTCATTAATTTAACCATGATAGCTTATGTTAATGCTAAGCCATGCGCATGTCTCAGTTTCAAATGACGACTTAATGCTTAAAGAATAGCAGACCATGTTTAGTTATGTTACCCGATTTAAGAAAAAAAAGAAAACAAGAACAGTCTTTGGTCATAATTTAAAGAAATGTGCCTCTACAACAAATAGAACAGAGGTGGGCAACGAGGGCCAAATCTGTGCCTGGTTTTCATACCAACTTCTGGCCTTATTTAAATCAGCTGAACTATTAATGAAATCTGAATTTTCAGGCCCATTTCTTTAAATTATGACCAAAGACTGTTCTCGTCTCCCGCCAAAACATTTCTTTGCTCTAATCTTTGCACAAATCTGTATTTGTGTATGCAATCAATTAACTCAATTAATCAGGGTAATTGATAGAAATAAAAACCTGCATACACACTGGCCCTCCAGGACTGCAATTGCCCACCCCTGATATAGAATGTGACTTAGCACATCAGTCCTGAACTTGTTTAGAGAAATTATGGGAAAAAGTTTGGGTCCACCGGAGTCAAAACAATTACTGTAATGAAGTACAATGAGAGGCTGCACATTACTTTATGAGGATGTGTGGCTGCCCTACGAATTTTGACACAATTTGCATGTGTATTGGGCACTCCCAAGTTTTTGCACACATTTTCCCAAAAACCTGCTGCATGGTGAATATTGTAGTCCTTTACATTAGCCCCAGGTTCAGAAAATTTCTCAATTGTGCTTATTATTTCTTCATGACTTCTAGTAATACTTCGAGCCTTTGAGATAAAAAAAAAATCTTACACAATTCTTTAAAACAATAAATGTTGAATTTGAAAAAGGTAGGCTAGGTAAAATGACTAATGGATAGAATTCTTACAAATTTTAAATATTTTGTGAACATTGTAACACTTGGCTTTCCAAAGGTGGTGAAAGTGCAGAATCTGAAATGAAAATGCATACAATCCAAAATTATGCATTAAAAACAAATAGGCAATACTATTACACATTTCGTGGATAATGTTAAATCTCATTGAATTACATTTCCAACGATAATTAATATCAGCAAGAACACTGCAGTGTTGGACAGCCAACTGCTTCAGGCGCATGAAATCTGTCTTAAAGTCACCGGTTCGATAACAGTGCAAACCAGCTCCTTTCCCCATTGGCAATAACACATTGATCTTTGCTTTGTGTAACCAAGTCAAAACTTGAAATCTGGAACACTTCAGTTTTGCAAAGATGCTTCCCAGCAAGCATTAAAATGTTTCAAGATCGTTGTTAGGAGGTGAAGTCATGACAACCCGTCATTGTTCAAGAGTAGTTCTATAGGCCTGATGAACGTTAGCCGATGCCAACGTCCGGACATCACCTGGGTATAGGCAGCACGTCCTTCCTCGGTTTTCCAACAGTGAGCAAATATGACTCGAACACAAACAGGTCTATTAAATATTTCTTTAAATTTATTTAAATATTGACTTGCTGGCACCCTGCAGGACATAATCCCAGACTAATGTGCCAGCCCACTCAGCAATCACAACTTTCTGTTTTGCTTGACATCATGGTACAAGACTTTACATGTCATAAAATTAAGTGAGCTCGTTATAAACGTTTAATAAGCACCGTATTACTCGGCCTAAAACAGCCGTGCCAGTAAGGGGCCAGTGTAGGTGCAGGTCTTCATTACAGCCCTGGGCTATATCAGCTGTTGATTCAACTAACTGAGTGATCAGGGGGTTCAATCAAGACCTTGATAATGGGAAGCAGGTGTACAAGTGTTGTGCTGTCACAAAAACCAGTAATCATACTGGCCCTTTATGGATAAAATTTGCTGTGTTGCCAACCTGGTGGAGCTTGAATTTCTGTAGGTTTAGGAATTGCAAGAGGCGTTAGCCGCGAAGCCCTGCTAGGGCGGTCTGGGGGAATGCCCCCCTGGAAAAATTTTCAAAAATAGACATTAAAATATGCATTTTCGTGCCATTTGAAGGGGACTTGGATTGAAAATAAAAGAAATACGGGCTTATTTATGTTATTACAAAAATTATTTGTGTGTAATTTATGTCAGAAATATAATCAGATAGCAAGCCAGGGGTCATGTTACTTTCTTTTTTCTTTTTTGGGGGGAGGGCTTTACTCAACTGGCATTGCAGCAATTTAAATATTTTACAACCCATTTTTTTCCTGGCAATCAGGCTGTAACAAATATTATAACCCCAAAATTTTAGTTGCAATATTTAATATTTTTATATCACATTTCACATTTGTAAAATATTTATTTTTTCTTTCAAGTTCTGGGAAAGTTGATTATACTCATACATATAACACAGTCATTACCATTTTTTTTTCAACTGTACACAAAAATTACAAAATTGCATAATAATAGGAAAATTGACAATTTCCTCGGAAATTTTTAGGTTATGAACACAATCAGGGTCAGCCCTACCTACTTTTTTTATTATTAATTAGTAAGCATGCCATATGCACTGTTGAAGATGTAACTTACGTTCTCATTCTGATCGACTCCTGCTGACTACTCTGCGCAAACATTGCAGAAATTAATTTCATGCTCAATCTTTCGGCAGCTTTGCTCGTATGGGCACCTCCCTTTGCATGTTGCCTCACAGTGTACACCCCGCCATCGGCTACGCTGAACTCAGACCTACAAAGGCCACAGTAGGCTTTCGTATCGTCTCCATCCACCTGCCGCAGCCAGACACTAAATTCCGGGTCTTTCTTCCATGCTGCCTGGAAATGTGCATCATGCACACGTGCAAACAACCTGGGCGTTTTTTCCCTCCGATCCCAGAATCAGATTCTCTGCAGCCAGACGTTTCTTTTTTTTAGAGAAAGGTCTGGTGAGCGAGACTAAAGCCTGATTCATGCTTCTTGCGGTCGGCGCGGTCAGCACGGCCTACACGGTGAAATGACGCAATTGCGTCCAAGGCGACAGAGCGCGGAGGGTCCGCGGAGGCTCTGAACGCCGAGCCGCGCACCTGGAGGATTTTGTAACAACGCGGCCGGGGGCTCACAGACCGCGTAGCAATGATTGGCTAGCTTCAGGACCCGGAAGTACGTATACCTATTAAAATTAAAAATGAAAAGCTTCAGAGAAAAGCCAGCTGTACGTACAAACAGCTGAAAATACTAACATCTTTACTACAGTTCCTGTCGGATCTACAAGGATGCTCATTGCCAGACATCGGTGCAGGAACTGCCGAAATGCAAACCATGTCAACTTAATTTTCGAAAGTTTCAAGTGACCCAATTATCGTAATAGTGGAGCGGCCAGTAATATTTGCTTTGACAGCGACGCACTGTCTAATCTAATTCAAAATAATCGAGCCGTGTGTTTGGTGGTAGTAGTAGTAGTAGTAGTAGTAGGAATAATAATAATAATAATAGTTGCAATATGATAGTGAAAATTAACGTATTTATCACAGAAATAAGATTCAGTAGCGCAACTGCAGAGCAGGTCCGTTCTTGGAGCCGCTTTGACCGCATCAAGCATGAAACGACTGGACGTTCGTGGGGATCGTGCGCGCCGCCCGCACCGCTGAAACCGCGCCGACCGCAAGAAGCATGAATCAGTCTTTATCCCGTCCGCAGAGAAGAACGCATAAAAGCAACGCGAAATTTCATTGGAGTAGCGCAAGCTTCCCATCACATGTAAGCAAATCAGAAGTTCGCGAATCAGAAGTTCGCGGTAATCTTCTTCTTCTTTTAGTTTATTTTATCCTTACTTTAACTTTGGTGCATACCGCCACCTACTGTACAGGAGTTTGTAAAGGGACATTAGCAGGCTATGGCTATCTGCAGTTTAAAAAAAAAAAATCCTAGATCCTTTTATTTAATCCTGCATCATTAAGAAAAATAAATAAAGATCTGATTCTATCACTCTACATTCCTTCTTCCTTACGGATATTCTCTATTCCTTTTCCTACCTCCCTTTCTCGCCATTGTCATCTGTATTCTGTATATTTATTACAGTTGAATAGCACATGATCAACATCCTCTATAACTTGGCAAGCATCACATAGTCCATTACTCTTTCCTATTAACCTTAGTGTACCACTAAGACGTGTATGACCCAACCTTAGTCTGCTATATACAACCTCTTCCCTTCTGTTTAGACCTGATGTAACCCTCTTTCCCCAAACATTTTCCTGAATCGCATGATAGTGTCTGGCATTTTGTTCTACCTTCCATTCATTTTGCCATTTAAGCAGAACTTCTGATTTTATTTTAGTTTTGACTTCTCCCTTCCCCATTGGAATATTAATTTCCATATGTTCTTTTACCAGCGTTTTCTTTGCAATTTTGTCAGCCACTTCATTGCCATTTACCCCAACATGAGCTGGAACCCAACAGAATTGAACTATTATTCCAAGGTTCCTAAGATTCAATAAAATATGTTTTGTCTCTACCACCAAATCCTCTCTTCCTGAATTTCCTGTTTCCAAGCTGAGTAACACTGCCAATGAATCAGTACATATAGCAGATCTAATTGGTTTAACTTCTTAAATCGATCTCAGAGCAGTTATTATTCCAGTTAATTCTATAGTATGGATTGACAAAAAATAGCTTAATCTATATTCATACCTTTTATTAAATTTTGGGATATATATCCCAATTCCACAATGTCCATCTCGTGGATCCTTTGATCCACCTGTAAATATTTTTGAAAAACCATAATATTTACATATAAGGTGTCTTTCACTGCATTCTGCTAGACTTTGTTCATTTGCTCGTTCTGCTTTTTCTTTCAGCAGTTCTAAATCAATGGTTGGAACTGGTAACACCCATAGAGGAACTTGACTCAACACAATTGCAGGACTAACATTAAAATCTTGAATCCCATATTTTTACCCCTTATTGTCAATATTCCATCCGAAACCAGAACTCCTTGATTGGTATTCCCAACATTCATTTTGGACCGACAAGGAAGGATTATTTATACTCCCTTTAAGCTCATCCAGTATGTTAATGACAGTTTATCAACTCTTAATTTAAGTGGGGTTTCCTCAGCTTCTACTAACAGTACACAGGTAGGAGTTGTTTTGATTGCCCCTAAAGCAATCCTTAAACCTTTGAATTGAATTCTATCAAGCTTCCTGAGAGTTGTTGTACATGCAGAACTATACACTATGCATCCATACTCTATGGTTGATCTGATTAATGCTTTATGTATGATCATTAGAGATTGTTTGTCTGCACCCCAGTACTGCTCAGAGATCATCCTCATAAGATTTAATACTTTTTTACACTTAGTTTCTACATGAATTATGTGATGTTTCCATGTAATTCTTTCATCCATCAGGATTCCAAGATATTTAAACTTTCTCACTCTTTCCAATGGTTGATTATATAACATTATTTTGAAGCTCTCTGGGACTTTCTTCCTGGTAAAAGAAACATTACCTTAGACTTTTGTAAAGAGAACTTGAATCCCCAGTCTATTCCCCACTGTTCTAATATTTGTATTTCTTTTTGTAAGCTTTCTACTATATATAAGACATTATGCCCCCTTTTCCAGACAACTGCATCATCCGCATACAACAATCCTTCACTTCCTTTCCCAAACATGTCGTTAATCATTAAATTGAATAGGATAGGGCTGATAACGCTCCCTTGGGGAATTCCACTTTCCACCATGAATTCTTCTGATAATTCATTGCCTACTCTAACCCTTAAGGTACGTTGTGATAAAAAATCTAAAATGAAATTATACATTTTCCCATTAATCCCAATCTTCTCCAACTTAATTAATAATCCCTCTCTCCACATGGTATCATAAGCTTTTTCAATATCCAGAAAAACTGCGGTCATTACCTTCTTCATGACTAGTGCTTTTTCAGCTTCATTACAAAGTTTAACAAGAGCATCAGTGGTTGATTTACTTCTTCTAAATCCTGTTTGATAACTTTTGAGCAAACTTTTCTTTTCTAAGAAGTAGTTCAGGTGAGCCACTACCAACTTTTCCATCAGCTTTCCTAAATGTGAAGTTAAAGCTATTGGTTTGTAGTTACCTGGGTTACTAGGATCTTTCCCTGGTTTGGGAAATGGAAGAATTGTTGCCTTTTTCCAAATTTTAGGTAATTTACCTTAATTCCAAATTTTATTAAATAACTCAAAAATCTTTTCAAGTATTTCATCAGGCAATTTTCTTTTCTATAACATAAATTATCAATTCCTGGTGAGGAGTATGCTGTGTTAGCTATTGCCATTTTAAATTCTGACATATTAAAATAATCATCTAGCATAGAACCTGTTTCTATTTTAGCATTTAGGATACCTTCATTCACTTTTAAAATATCCTCTTTTCTCTTCTTGAAACAGTCATCTAAATGATCTTTCGCAGTAATGTAAGCTCATGGAGGTAATATAATAGAACTGGAGAGAGCGAGGTAGTACCATCCCTATTACTTTCAATGGGAGATGCTAGGCCAGCTACTTCAGCCCAGGAAGTATGGAATTGACCAATGCCATCTATAAAAATGGCGTTCCATGGGTGCTTTTTCCAGCACCATTTCATAAGATTGCCAATCTGATTACACAGCACAAATGTAGGTATGAGACCAAAAAAAAAAAAATTTTTTAAAGTGTCCTTTTCATTATTGCAATGGATAGAGCTTGGGAAAAGAAACATTTTGAGCCCAAGATTACCCAAATCGGACAAGAAATAAGGAAGTTATGACAAATTTAGACTCCGAAATCTGGCATTATTTTTCCTATTGTTTTACATGCTTTTCAATGGAGAGAATTGTGATCAGTAAAAGAGCTAAACACCATTAATTCCTTCTTTCTTGCAAATAATACACAAAACCTCCCAAGACACCATTGGAATTATAGATGCTTACTGTCTACATCATGATTAATTCATTAACCATAATTATTAATTTATTATTTAATTAATTAGTAGCAGAAAATATCAGTTATGCTGTAATTGTTTTATTGAAGGATAAAAAGATGAAATATTGAAAGTAAATTAATACGATTTACATTATTAGTTCTAGTCAGTCCTTTATTAGTAAATTATGAGTTAATTAATTCATCAATCAACTGCTTCTCCTATTTACCATACATCATGTGTTTGTGCTCTCCTATTCCAGTTCATTGCTTTCCATAGATTAGTATTCAACAGAATGTCAAGAGAATCCAATAGAATGTCTAACAAACTTCCAGATAATTACAACCCCAATTGCAAAATAGTTGGGACAAAGTGTAAATTGTGAATAAAATCAAAACGCAATGACTTTCAAATCACACCAGCCAGTATTTTATTCACAGTAAAACAGAGATAACATGGCAAATGTTGAAACTGAGAAATTTTACAATTTTATCCACAAAATGAGGTTGTTTCAAATTTGATGGCTGCTACAGGTCTCAAAAAAGTTGGGACAGGGGTCTGTTTACCATGGTGTAGCATCCCCTCTTCTTTTTAACACAGAGTAGAGGCGTCTGGGCATTGAGGAGACAAGTTTCTTGAGTTTAGCCATTGGAATTTAATCCCACTTTTGTTTAATACAGGCTTCCAGCTGCTGGAAAGTTTTGGGTCTCCTTTGCCGGACTTTTCGTTTAATTGTGCGCCAAATGTTCTCAATCGGTGAAAGATCAGGACTGCAGGCAGGCCAGTTCAGCACAAGGACTCTTCTTCTACGAAGCCATGCTGTTGTAATAGCTGCAGTATGTGGTTTTGCATTGTCCTGCTGAAATACACAAGGCCTTCCCTGGAATATATTTCGTGTGGAGGGGAGCATATGTTGCTCTAAAATCTTTATATACCTTTCAGCATTCATGGAGCTTTTTAAAACATGCAAGTGTCCCACACTTATATATAATGCATCCCCATACCATCAGAGATGCTGGCTTTTGAACTGAACACTGATAACAGGAGGGGTGGTCTTTCTCCTCTTTAGCCTGGAGGACACAACGCCCATGATTTCCAACAAGAATGTCAAATTTGGACTCGTCTGACCACAGGACACTTTGCCACTTAGCTACAGTCCATTTTAAATGAGCTGTGGCCCACAGAACACGGCGGCACTTCTGGATCATGCTCAACAATGGCTTCCTTTTTGCATGATAGAGTTTTATGTGGCATCTGTGGAAATGGCGGACTGTGTTTACAGACAGTGGTTTCTTGAAGTATTCCTGGGCTCATTTAGTAATGTCAATGACAGAATCATGACGGTGAGTGATGCAGTGGCGTCTGAGGGCCAGAAAATCACGGGCATCCAGTAAAGGTATTTGGCCTTGTCCCTTACGCACAGAGATTTTTCCAGTTTCACTGAATCTTTTGATGATGTTATGCACTGTCGATGATGAGACCATCAAAGCCTTAGCAATTTGACATTGAGGAACATTGTTTTTAAAGTATTCCACAATTTTTTTACGCTAGCCTTCACAGGTTGGAGAGCCTCTGGCCATCTTTACTTCTGAGAGACTCTGCCTCTCTAAGACAACACTTTTATAGCCAATCATGATGCCAATTAACTTAATTACTTGCTAAATGTTCTTTCTGCTGATTCTCTTATATATTAATTGCTTTTTCAGCCCTTTTTTTGTCTGTGTCCCAACTTTTTTGAGACCTGTTGCAGCCAGAAAATTTGAAATCAGCTCATTTCGTGGATAAAAATGTAAAATGTCTCAGTTTCAACATGTGAATTATTATCTGTTCTATTGTAAATAATATATTGGCTCGTGATCTGAAAGTCATTGTATTTTGATTTTATTCACAATTTACACTTTGTCCCAACTATTTTGGAATTGGGGTTGTAGCTAGACTAAATAAAATCCGAAAACAATGACAAAGACAACTCACATTTTTGAAACTGTGCCAAAGTTTTAAGAAAATAGGCCTACCTAGGTGTATAAGATGTTCACAATTTTATCTGACCAATTTCATTTATCAATAAATATGTTCAAAATCTTGTCACATCAAGCATCTCAGAGACAGAATATGTGCTTACAAAGAACAGTCACAAGATACCACCCAGGTGGCGTTTATTGATGCAAACAAATTTATTTTTATTTTATCATTATAGATCTCCTAAAATACTACAATAAGAGATGAAATGCAGAGTTGGGACGTGGCGATGTTGAACAAGGATTTTTTTAAAGTGTGATGAGACCACTTGCCTTCATGGGGTGTGTAGGCAGTCGCGTGTAATTTCTTTAAACATATGCACCTGAAGCGGCTTAAACGATTTAAAATGCCTCCGAGAAGAAGCCTGAGTTTAGATTTCGCTAATTGCAGGTGCTCCGGACTTTCCTCAATCTGCTCCCGTGTACTTGGCCTAAATAACAATCAAGCAATGTAGCCAGTAGCCTATAACGATTAAGATGTGATGGTGAAAAGCTGACAAACCTAACTTGGCTACAGTGTTAGATTGAAAGAATGCCAATAATTTGGATAATTAGAAAAAGTCTTCCTCTAAATTACATCTCTCATTGTAGCATGTTAGGACATTATTAAAGATTAATTTAGAGATTAACAAATTTGTTATAAGATCGCCCTGGATTTTAAGCGTCAAAAAATACACAAGGTGGAAAACATTCTGAAAAGCGAATGAAACGCGAATGTGAGATATTAATTATCACAGTCGCATGAAATGGCGTGGCAATGGTAATCGTGTTCGTGCAGATCTGTGCTTTCTATGGCCATTTAAATTTCAAAATACAGCAATTAAACAAGCTCTTTTAATAAACAACTCTACTCATTCAACTTAGAGAGTAAACGAATCCACCATTTGATTGCTAATCAAGCAAAGTAAACGGGAAAAGGTTAACTTTTCTTAGAGTAGCCTAATTGGTTTACAGGAGACGATGCGGGTGGCCCTTTTGTATACGGTCGTCATGTTCCCAAAAGGTCGTCATGCTCTCAGAGATATAAAAAAACTAGAGTGGACAACGTCATTGGCTGGACCAAAGTGTACACGGCAGAATTGCTCTGCCATCTTGTGTATGTATAAATGTCCAATGAGGCACATGTAGCCTAAACAGTACACATGGGTGTTGACAAATTATTATTTTTTGGGTGGGGGACTTGTTTTCCGTGTTCTTTTTTATCTTTTCATACTTAAACAAGGACACGAATAAAGAATTGTAAATCAACAATATTTACGCTCCATTATTTGGCAAAGCTAAAGAATAAGCTCTGCGATTGCCTTACCTTTATATTATCGCTCAGTTACCTACGTTTTCGTTTGGTTCAAAGAAAAGCGTTAGCATCCAGCTGTGCCTGTGAGTCTGACTCAGGTCTATACCTGGAAGAAACTAGTCGTTATGTGCATATATGAATTTATATGTATGCTTTGTGTATTACGATCGGAACAACTTCATTCTGAAGTGTTCATAGCCTACTTTCTTGTTGTCTTCATTTAATCCGTCTTTGCCCAGACACAATGGATAATAGCATGATTTTGCGTGTTTCCCCAACCCACTGAGCAAGCGACGTCTGTGGACATCCAAGACAAGTTGATATCACGTCCGTCCGTCCAGGCCGTAATCTGGCCGTCCATGTAACGGCCAGATTTAGTTGATAAATGACAATGACAAAGATGTTTGGCCTGCCCCAATTTTGGACGTCTACAGACAACCAGAATAAGTTGAAAATAGACGTTCTAACAGGCCACAATCTGGATGTCTATATGACACCCAGAATTGGTTGATAAATGACACTGAGAAAAGAGGTCGGCCTGGCCCGATTTTGAACGTCTACAGACAACCAGAACTAGTTGAAAATAGACGTTCTAACAGGCCACAATCTGGATGTCTATATGACACCCAAAATTAGTTGATAAATGACATTGAGAAAAGAGGTCGGCCTGGCCCGATTTTGAACGTCTACAGACAACCAGAACTAGTTGAAAATAGACGTTCTAACAGGCCACAATCTGGATGTCTATATGACACCCAGAATTAGTTGATAAATGACATTGAGAAAAGAGGTCGGCCTAGCCCGATTTTGAACGTCTACAGACAACCAGAACTAGTTGAAAATAGACATTCTAACAGGCCACAATCTGGATGTCTATATGACACCCAGAATTAGTTGATAAATGACTCTGAGAAAAGAGGTCGGCCTGGCCCGATTTTGAACGTCTACAGACAACCAGAACTAGTTGAAAATAGACGTTCTAGGTTACACAATCTGGATGTCTATATGACACCCAGAATTAGTTGATAAATGACATTGAGAAAAGAGGTCGGCCTGGCTCGATTTTGAACGTCTACAGACAACCAGAACTAGTTGAAAATAGACGTTCTAACAGGGTTACAATCTGGATGTCTATATGACACCCAGAATTAGTTGATAAATGACACTGAGAAAAGAGGTTGGCCTGGCCTGATTTTGAACGTCTACAGACAACCAGAACTAGTTGAAAATAGACGTTCTAACAGGCCACAATCTGGATGTGTATATGACACCCAGAATTAGTTGATAAATGACATTGAGAAAAGAGGTCAGCCTGGCCCGATTTTGAACGTCTACAGACAACCAGAACTAGTTGAAAATAGACATTCTAACAGGCCACAATCTGGATGTCTATATGACACCCAGAATTAGTTGATAAATGACTCTGAGAAAAGAGGTCGGCCTGGCCAAATTCTGGACGTCTACCAACAACAAAAATAAGTTGAAAGGAGACGTTCTGACAGGCCACAATCTGAACGTCTATATGACACTCGGAATTAGGTGAGAAATGACTTGGAGAAAGACATTCGGCCTGGCCAAATTCTGGACGTCTCTGAACGACCAAAATTAGTCAAAAGTAGACGTTCAGACAGGCCACATTCTGAACGTCCAGTGGCAAACACAGTTGGTATAGAATTTTGACAAGATATTATTTGGACTTCCACTGACAACCAGAATAAGTTGGTAAATAATTAAATAACACTAAGAATTCATCCAGGCCAACTAAATCAACAACAAATATTCAGACAAGCCACAATATGAACGTCTACTGACAACAGGCTAGTCGAGGGAGGACATCCATTTTGACCAAAAAGATCAAAGAATATGCCAGACTGGGTGTATGCCCTACCAGAGGGACTGAGACAGGCTGACTCGCTGGTGAAATTGCCCTGTCAGCTTTTGTCACTGTCTCAGCCTCATCATGTAATGTCGGGCCTAAACCCTTTATCCTATGCACCATCCCACCCTCAAGATAACCACAGGCTTGTTCCAGTCCTTCCGAACAATTACCAGGTCTAAATCAAGTCCATGTCAGTATGTCAACTAAGGTTGTAAGACCTAATCCAGTAATATCTCAAAGAAAAGAATATTTCCAAGCAATTTATGATAACAACAGAGCGTTATGACTTTGATTGTGATAATCACTTGAAGATGCTAAAGGCAACACCTGAAGCCACAGTATGTTCTCCCTGCTGGCATCTGGCAAAAAAATACAGAAGGACCCGTTGCCATACAACCAAACTACTGTACAGAGCAGCTTTCTTGCCCCAGGCTGTGAGACTCTCAATTCATTGCCTGCACTTCACTCTACAAAATAGTCTGTTTTACTTATCCTAAAAGGAAAATGACAAATAAATGAACATTCTTTAACCCTAAATTCCTAAATGTAGATTAAGTTTAACTATTTTTTTTCTCTCAGTTCAGCATACAGTTTTCAATTAATTTGTCTTATTTACAAAATGCAGTGTTTCCCACCTAAGTAATTTGGTATACAGATGAGTGAGCACTTCAACCAAAAAACAAACAAACTCTAACAGACTGTTTTTCTACCCTACCCTACCCTTGAGGTTGCTGCATGATTGATGTAAATTAATTTATAAGGGTCATGTGTCAATTGAACTGTTAAATGGACATCGAGAGAAAAAAAATTGAACACTTTTTTTTTTTTAATCTTTACATATTCCATAAAAAGTGTGAATTAATGAATGTACTGTCACGTTTAAATTTTGCTATTTATCCCGTTCATGCATAGCGCATAGGTGCAAGACCCGTCTACAGACGGATTTCCGTCAAAAATGAATCCTTGGTTCCGTCAAAGTCCGTTATTCAGGGCTGTGCAGGTGCGCAGTGGTGGTGGAAGAAAAATTTTTGACCTGCTCGTGCCACGAAGTAACGTCTCATCATGGAACCTCCCAGATTTCCCATTGGAACACCTTAATTCATGTTGCCGCCACTAGGGGCAGTATTTCGAGGCTAGCAGTTTTCCTAATTGTGGACTCTAATGAGGAAGCCGAAGACGAAGACGCATTTCGGTCAGTAAAAATGTGCACAGGCGTGGAATATAATCACATATCACCATAACGTTTATATGTACGGGTATTTGTGATAACGTCGCGAAATTGTTGCTATGCATCGGTGTGTAACAGTAATGTTAACGTCACGCGAAGCGTCCGATCGAAAATCTCCCCAGCCGTTTATTTTTAGAAAGATCCGCGTGTATGAAAAGTGCTCCTGTGCGTGAATATTAGTGTGATGTTTATTTTGGATCGAATTTTGAATGCGGTAGAGGGTTAACAACATGTTTGAAGACCTTAGCGGTTTTAGTTAGCAGTCTGTATTAGTTTTAATCTAATAGCTAGAGCTAGCAGTGATGCACCCGCGTTTTTTAGGCAACGTGTTTGTGCAAAGGCAGTGTATACTTTGCCGTGAGCCGTTTTCACATTTCTACGGCTATTTGGCCGTGACCTTCGGGACACATGCGCAGTTGTATTATTTTTGGACTTGAAAACCGAAATCAATGGAGTGTCTTTGACCAACGTTAACCGACCTAGCTACACAGATAATGCGAAATAATTGCGATTCACTGTTTTTTTTTTTTTTTTAATTGTTATTATTGATTTTTATGCACCACAAATAGGTAGCTGAGCAGGCGAACTATCTTGCTAGCCTAGCGTGCGAGCTTGTTTGTTGGTTTCTAAGTCAAATGTTAACTGGCAACCTATTTATTCGATGCATATTAATACCAGCTAGCGAGCTAAATGTCATGTGCAACTCCAGCCAAGTTATTTCAAGATAATAATGGCTATATGCATTTTAAATTGACTTCAATGCATAAAATATAACGTTAGCTAGTTAGCAAGAAAGCCTTTATGCCGACTTAGCTAGCTATATTTCATATATGTATATACGAGCTAGCTAACTAAATGGCTAAGTTATAACTACTAGCCGATACCCGTGCTACGTACAGCTGATTGAATTAGCTGGTTTTGCTTGCAAAAACTGCTTCAAAATGCAGTTATAACTTCATAACTAAGTTCGAAACCTGGCGCATTGTCTTTGTCACACAGTGAAACCGGTGTATGCGGAAAACAGTCATTATTCACAGTGGTTTCGGAGATGTGTGAAATTACGCAAATCGCCAACTCAGTAATAATATAGATTCATTATTATCTATTGATTTCCATGAGCAAGTCCAAAAATAATACAACCGCGCATGTGTACCGGAAGTCACGGCCAAATAGCCATAGAAATGTAAAAACGGTTCGCTGCAATATAAACACTTCGTTGTGCAAAATAAGAAACGTATGAATAGTCCCGAATATTAAAGGGGCAAGTTTCTTAAAGTGGCAACGGCACTTTTCCATATTGGTTTTGTGTTTTTTCCATTCTAAGCATGGCAGGTCTAGCAAGACTTTTGGGTAAATGACAGCAAATAATTTATTGGGCGAAATAGAAAATATCAGGGAGATATTAGCCCAATGTTTTATCTATGACAACCTTCCATACCAAAGTACGCAGAAACTCGCATGAAAACAGCCAACTCAGATCAGTAGATCTTGATGATCAGTAGATCCATATTTTCTATTCAATATGAAAGAAAAAGAGGGGGAAAAAATGGGCTTGAAAACACAAAATTGTTTTCTGTCATAAAAGATAAGCTTGAAGATCTTCTTTCCAAAAGCACTGTTCTGAATTAAACAGAATTTTGGTTAATGTTAGACTTGAAATAGGGCAACTTGATTTACATCTTAAACTGCAAGCTGAGTTCCAAATGCACTGTAAGAGATATGATTTGATAGCCTCATTTGATAATCCTGTGGCACACAGCAGACATCAAATTTGAATTGTAAACGCCAAACAACCAGCAGTGTTTGAGAAAAAAGTTATTTACCCCCATTAATGTTCTATACATTTCTCTCTGAGTAGTGCAATACAGTATGAAAGGCCAACACCAGGGAACTAGCAGTATTTGGGGGAATTGTTGCTGTTTGTATTCAATACTCACATTCTTTTGCAGTGACACAAAAGACCTCAGTTGTACATGAGTACCCCTAATACACACAGACACATACATAAACACATGCAGCCTACCTGTTAAAAGCAAAAACAAAAGACTCAGTCCACCCCCAACTTTACATCACTTTGTCCGTCTTTTTTTCCTGCATTGCCTAACTGTATTCTGTATTCAGAATAGCTAAATTTGCACATAACTGATGAGAGCAGTGTGTCCTCACGGGGTGCAGTGGTGGCAACCAGTGCTCTCAGATTTGTCGTAGCTTTTTATTCCTTTTAGCTCTCTTGAAACAGGTGCTAGTTGCGCTGCACAAAAAATGGTTTCATCACTTTGTGTTTTTGCTTATGTGTTTGGGCCTTAAGCCTGAACAGTAGCATCTGTATTTATTTATTATGCATGATTTTCGTGTTTGTTTTTTATTTTAGCTGCTGTCATGCAGTGGGACAGTTCCGCAGCAGAGGCCCAGATAAGAACTGCAGCAGCTGACCACCTCAAACATGCCCCAGGGAGAGTGTGGGGGAGGTGGATATAAGCAATAAAGATATTGTTAGCAGCTGTAATAGACTAATACTGCAACCAGTTCTTTCGCCATATAAATGAAGAGTTACAAATATTATATTCAACTGTGGACAAGACTTTTGGGGTCTGCTACCTGCTGTTTGGGATGTGGTACTGCAAATGTGTTCCAGGTATCAGTCCAATGAAGTGACACCATGCATGAAAGTGTTTAAAAAAATTAAGGTTATTCAGATTATGTTGAAAGTAGATTTTATGATCCGATGTTAAGATCAGGTTTTATGATCAGATGATGTTAAGATGGGATATAAAGTTGTGTGTTTTATTCACTTAACATTTATACACTTTGGTACAAGTGAGAGAATAAATGCATTTGACTCACATAAGTAATTTCTTGGAGTGGTCAGTTTGCTGTCAAAGGTGTGAATGGTTGCAAAGCTGCACATTTTTTACATACTGATGGTGATCAGTTGAAGTCAGTGCATTTCAGCGAGAGGGGCACTACTTTTACAAGCTGTTCTCCCCATTTACCCAATTTGAATGTTTAATGTTTCCAATTTTAATGTCCAGAATAGATGTGGCCTATCATGCAGTCAGCAAGTCTTCTGGATATCCAGTAATTAACGTCTTTAACACATATTTTCATTGACATCTGTACAATGTCCAGAAACGACGTATAAAAACTTTCAATCTTGCCCCCCTGAGGACATTCTCTGAATGACCAGTAATTGCATCTTTAAAATGTAATTTCATTGTGTCTATATAACGTCTAGAAAAGGCATCTATACCATGTCCAGAAAAGACGTATTAAAAAAAACTTTCATTCTGGCTCCCCTGAGGACGTCTTCTGGATGTCCAATAATTGTATATTAAAATGTATTTTCATTGACATCTATAGAACGTCCAGAAAAGACATCTGTACAATGTCCGGAAAAAGACATCTGTACAACGTCCAGAAAAGACGCGTATAAAAATTTTCATTCTGGCTCACCTGAGGACGTCTTCTGGATGTCCAGTAATTATGATCTTTAAAACGATTTTCATTGAAATCTATATAACGTCCAGAAAAGACGTATAAAAAACTTTCATTCTGGCTCACCTGAGGACGTCTTCTGGATGTCCAATAATTGCGTCTTTAAAACGTATCTTCACTGACATCTATATAACGTCCAGAAAAGACATCTGTACAACGTCCAGAACTGGCTCACCTGAGGACTTCTTCTGGATGTCCAATAATTGCGTCTTTAAAACGTATTTTCATTGACATCTATATAACGTCCAGAAGAGACATCTGTACAACGTCCAGAAAAAGACGATAAAAACTTTCATTCTGGCTCACCTGAGGACGTCTTCTGGATGTCCAATAATTGCGTCTTTAAAACGTATTTTCATTGACATCTATTTAACGTCCAGAAAAGACATCTGTACAACGTCCAGAAAAGACGTATAAAAAACTTCCATTCTGGCTCCCCTGAGGACGTCTTCTGGCTGTTCAGAGATCACGTCTTTTTGACGTGTTTTGCACCACTTTTTGCTCAGTAGGAAGTGGGATCAATGTAGAAGTCTCAAAACTAAAGTATGTAAATGAAACCGCGCCGGTTTCAGTTTCCGGGAATACACTGTTAATAATGAACAAATAAACTGAAGCCTTTTTTGCCAGGTAATTTAACTGGCACCTTTTTGCCAGTTATTTTAACTGTCATTTTACAATAAGTTTACCACAGAGTTCAGTGCATGTTCAGTGTAAACCACGGTTAAATGCGCGAAGGACTCCTCTTACAGTTAAAATGACAAGGAGACAATGCGTTAATTTAACGGTTAAATTCAGTCAGTTTATAACAGTGTAGGAAAGCCGAACTTCATTTCGTTGCTCTGTTGCGACGGCGTATGTGCATGGTGCGAACCAGCTTGACTGGTAAGCGAAACTCCGTCATATAAAATCCGATATATTCGATGTTTATTTAATGGAAAAACATTACAGAATTTTTTTTTTTTTTAATTTATCACATTGTGACATCACCTAGACATCTGTGCGCTACATCACCAATTTCACATAGATGTCTCATAGGAATGTCATAATCTGATATCAAAGCGAGACATCTGTGTGATTTCACAGTGATCTCAATTTGAAGCCTCACAAAGTTCTCATAAAATTAGACAACTGCGTGATATCACAGCTGTAGATCTCACTGTGATGTAACATTGTGATATCAAAGTGAGACATCTGTGATTTCACATCTGTAGGTCTCACCTAGACATCTGTGCGCTACATCACCAACATTTCACGGTAAGAGTGCCATACACAACCTCCACTTTTTTGGGGGGTTTTTTTGACCAGAATAATTTTAAAAGGGGGCAAAAATATTTTTGGGGGGCTTTTATGAGTGAGAAGGGGGTTTAGAATGATGGGGGGAAAATTTTAAAAGGAAGGGGTAGATGCGGCACGAGTAAAAAAAAAATTTTTTTGCAGTAATTCCAGTTTTCACCACTGTGCTCTTGCATTATGACTTTCACTGTGTGTATTATCTTTCTAGCATTCTTTTTTTATGTGTTTTCTTTTTTCTCCTTCAATGAGTCTGTGAACAAAGGTGCACATGCTAAGTTAGATATTACATTGGAGATTGCAGTGGGATTTGAACCGGGAAACCTGTGGCGAAATCAATGTTAGACATGCCACAGACTGTGGCCTTAACCACTACACCAACTGAGTTTGTTACCAGCTCAGTGCCATGAAGATGAAGAGAGAGATATATATATATATTCATTTATTTCTCTTTATTGTTTTTAATGAAGTAATGAGGAGACTTCATGTGATCCATTTTGACGTCTTTCATGCTGGTGAGTTGGCTGATCCATTGACACTTGGTAGAATAATTTGAGCAGAACATAGGGACAGGGATAGGGATAGCATTCCCTATGAGTTGGGTTAAGGTTAGGGTTAGGGATAGGGATAGCATACCCTATGAGTTGGGTTAAGGTTAGGGATAGGGATAGAGATAGTTTAGTTCGTTTGGTAAGCGTGAGCACGAGCGTGCCGTCTTGGGCACGGCACGCGAAAGCACGGTTGGAGGAGGTGGATTAGGGCACGATCCATCCGTCCTAGTTATCAAATGTGAAAGCAACCGTACTTCAGCGCGGCAGATAACCGTTATGTGTCACGGTTGTCTTGTTCTGACAAATGCAGCGGCGAAAGGATCTCTCCATTCAAACGAAGAAATTCAATACTTGCTCGAAATGAAGGCGCGCGAAAACACAATCCACCACTGGATAGCTACTACGCACAAAAAAACTCGGAGGTTTTCGGAATAATTTGTGCGCAGTTTACATTCGCGGGCTAATGACAGAACAATAGATCAATGTCGTGACAAAATTGAAGAAAATGTCGCTCCGATGGTTATATCAAAGTGCGCGACGCAGTGCCAAAGTCTTGCAGCTCCAAGTTATGAGGCAGATAAATTTTACGTCATGTAAATGGGCAGCCTTAAATGCACTCGCGTGTTGTGTTTTCTATTTATACTGGACAAAGAAAGTTAGGGATCATCCAACTTTTCAATATTAAAATATGATATGGAAAAAAATACAAACTATCAAATATTTCAAATTCAAAATTTGGGGTGATCCCTAACTTTCTTTGTCCAGTATAGAATGGAAATATAAAAGGCGTGATGAAATTGGTCAGACGTGCACAGAATTCGTTAAAGGGTCGTATAGTAATCAGCCACAAACAAGAAGAAAAACGAGTTATTGCACCGTGGTGCAAGATGTGTGGAATTTATTGATTGAGTGCCAGTGGTGGCAGATCAAGAGGTCCTTGCCATCCACGCATGCGAGCAGCAGCAGCAACGACGGCTTAGGTTTTTATCTGGCCGAGTATAAGTGGCGACGTAAACACAGCGGCGTCGCCACCACTTTACTCAAATTTCAGCAGACATCCTGCTACTGTACGCGCCACCTAAGAGTACCCAGTCAACAATTTCATGTCACAATGATGTCACAGTGATGTCACGGGTGATGACTCGGCGTGAGTTTTTTTGTGATTTCACAGTGACCTCAATTTGAAGCCTCACAAAGTTCTCATAGTGATATCACAATGTGCTATCAAAGTTAGACAACTGTGTGATAACACAGCTGTAGATCTCACTGTGATGTCACATTGTGACATCACCTAGACATCTGTGCGCTACATCACCAACATTTCACATAGATGTCTCATAGGAATGTCATAATCTGATATCAAAGCAAGTCATCTGTGTGATAACACAGTTAAAGGTCTCACTGCGATGTCACATTGAGTTCACCGAGATATCTATACAACGCATCATCAATGTATCACATAGCTGTCTCAGTGATGTCACAATGTGACATTAAAGTGAGACATCTGTGTGATTTCAGATCTGTAGGTCTCACTGTGATGTCACAATGTGACATCACTGAGACCGCTATGTGATACATCACCAACATTTCACATAGATGTCTCATAAGAATGTTACAATCTGATATCAAAGCGAGACATCTGTGCGATATGTCAATATATCACAGATGTCTCACATTGATGTCACAAAGTGACATCAATGTGAGACATCTGTGTGATATGTTTGTGAAATCATGGAAAACTTGTGACATAAAAACTCATTGTTAAAATATAAATCATACTTTATTTCATTAGATGACATCTCTGGAAGATCTCAAAGTAATGTCACAGCGCGAGATCACTGTGTGACTTCTATAGGAGACTCACATGACATTTTACTGACTATAACATGAGAAAAACTTCTCTCCTGAGTTGACAGCAAGACTTGATCTCACTGAGCTGTGTTGTGCCTATTCACACCTGTTTAACATGAGGTACATACAGGTAATTCCCCATAAAGGGTACAAAAGAAAGGAAATGGCATTAGCTTCAAAGAAAAACAGCAACAATGCATTAAAAATATTCAACATTTTTCTTCAATTCTGATCTATGTTTCTTACACCTTTCTACTTGATAAAAATGAAGTGGTTATCATGCTATTATCAGAACTGAAATACTGTGAAAACAGCACAATCTCAAGTTTTCATATGATTACAACAAATGTATCAAATCTGAGCAGTATGACAACATATAAGGCTTTAAAATGCCATTTCTTGAGCCATCACGTGGCGCTGCTCTAGTGACGTTTGTTTTCAATATTGTTATGATCAGAGTACACAAATCTCTGCATTTAGAAGCATACATTTCATAAAAATGGAACTCCAAGGTTAAAATATAAAAGTATATTTATGAAATGACTAATGAGATATGATTCCAAACAAAAATGTCTACGTTCACAAATCACCAGAGTATTTGTTCCAATAAAAATTGTAGATTTACTTTTTAGAGTGAAGATTATACACAGTGTAGTGCAGTCCTAGACCCTAGTAATAGCAATCCTCAACATGAAAATAAATACTAGGTGATATACACTTCGATTATTGTGAAAAGTGTGTGTTAGAACGTCATCATCTACTTTAAACCTCAAATTTGCATTTTTAAACAAACTTATTTGGCTGATGCCATCAACCTCACGCAAAAAAAAAAAAAAAAAAACAAAAGCGGTAGAGTTGGCATGTATGCGGCAGCAAATGGGAACCGTCAGCTCATGCCGTGCTGTGTGGGAAGCATTTTATCGAGGTGAAATAGTAAATAGCTAAATATTTCGTTAGCTGGGAATTAACTGGGAATTACTTTTGCCATTTGCTTTCATGCTTTTAATTTACAACTCTAAGTACCAGCTGCAATATTTATTGTCTGTGACACAATGATGATCAAAATAGTGAAATGACATCTCTAGTACCTTATAATAACTCCTACACGCTGTATTTACTTGCAGAAAAGAAAAATCGCAGATACAAATACTAATAAGGTGGATTAGAAATTGACATTTGTTGATGAGATAACACGAAGACGAACACGCAAGGTTAATAGTTTTCACCGAGTGCCTAATTGGGCCAGCCGGAAGTGACGACACCGCGACTTTGAGAATTTCAACTTTCTTTATCTCGACGTGGCAGAGGACTCCAGAGAATCAAGATATTTCGAGAAACTCAAAGATGTTTCACGGTTACTGTTCGCACAACACACCACTTTAGGTTTGCATATCAACATGGCGGCGGATGCATAAGTGACACTAATTGGGGATATGGCTTCACAGTTGAGTCACAATGATGACATCTCATAGTTATCATTTTAATATCACAGTGTGATGTCACAGTTGAGTCACAATGATGACATCACGTTGTTATCATAGTAATATCACAGTGTGATATCGTAGTTGAGGCATGGTGATGACATCACATAGTTATCATGTTAATACCACAGTGATGTCACAGCTGAGACACAATGATGACATCTCATAGTTATGTTAATATCACACTGTGATGTCACATCTGAGACACAGTGATGACATCACATAGTTATCATATTAATATCATAGTGTGATATCATAGTTAAGGCGTAGTGATGACATCAAGTAGTTATCATGTTAATATCTCGGTGTGATGTCACAGTTGAGTCACAATGATGACATCACGTAGTTATCATAGTAATTTCACAGTGTGATATCGTAGTTGAGGCATAGTGATGACATCACATAGTTATCATGTTAATATCACAGTGTGATGTCACAGTTGAGACACAATGATGACATCTCATAGTTATCATTTTAATATCGCAGTGTGATGTCACAGTTGAGTCACAATGATGACATCACGTAGTTATCATAGTAATTTCACAGTGTGATATCGTAGTTGAGGCATAGTGGTGACATCACATAATTATCATGTTAATATCACAGTGTGATGTCACAGTTGAGACACAATGATGACATCACGTAGTTATCATAGTAATATCATAGTGTGACATCGTAGTTGAGACACAATGATGACATCACATAGTTATCATGGTAATACAGAAATCTGATGTCACAGTTGTGACACAATGATGACATCACAGCGATGTCATATTACTATCACAGTGTGATGTCACATTTGTGACATAATTGTGACAACAGAGTGATATCACATTAACATCAAAAGTGTGATGACACAGTTGTGAGATCATTGTGACATCAGAGTGATATCACATTGAGCTCACAGGCTAATATCACAGTTGTGATATATTTGAGACATCATAGTGATATCATATGACATCACGTGTTGACTGGGACCCAACAGGCGACATAGACGATTCCGGGCGTTCAAAAACCACTTTCGCAACATTATTGTCTGTTGAAACTTCACCAATATTGAGATTAAATATTGTTTTTAAGGTCCACTTTCCTTAGAATGAATCCTATAGGCTGGTCTTGGTTTTGACGGGTGTCGAACAGGGCACTTTTTTTCAAGCGGGCATAAAATCAAAATAAAACGTCCAATTGGAAAAAAATTGACAGAGGGGCTTTTCCTCTACATGATAGGAAGGATTCCCCAGGAGTTACCCATGCGAGCCCATGAAAACCATGCATTTCGAGGGAATCTCCTTGCACACTGAGCACAGCGCTCAGCAGGTGGCAGCGGAACGCCTGGCAGCCAGCGATGGCCGCAATTGTCACATACCTAACAAATGGCCAAGAAAATATGTCGTCTGTGCGGATTGGCGAATGTGTTCGAAAGGAAATGACGAGCAACGCTGTTAATCCGGAACGCGCACACACCATACACTCATTGGCTGAACTGCTGCAGTCAGAGCAACAGCTGGACAACCAAACTCATGCACGAGCTGTCATCAAGCTCTAAGTAGCAGTTCTTATTTTACAGGCCCTCTTGAAAACATCGAACAGTTGCGTCAGACAAAGAGCAAAATAATGAAGGATTACCAAATACATTTTCTTTTGTTTTTGCTTTATTTGGCAAGAAAAAAATGCACACTTTTCAATTGCTGTCTATGGAGCTTCAGCGTCTTTGGCCAAAAAAATTTTCATCCTTGGGAAATGCGGAAGCAGGAAGCTAACATGCTAACTGGCTGAAGCAAAGGTAGGTATGGCAAATAAAAATTTCTAATTCACCCAACAGCATTGAAATTATGATAGCTGAATAGCTGGATGAACACAGAACTCAGAACAGTTTGAATTATCTCAATATTTCATCTAGAACCAGAGTTATGGCAATTTTAAGATTCGTTTTCGGGGCTCTAAAATTAAAAGGAATAGTGAAGTAATTAAGACACGCTTTCCTCCTGGAATTTATGAAAAATCGCCATAACTTTTTTATTCTTGGAGATATTAAGATGAAATTTGGAACCTAGGGGTATTTTTGGGTGCTCTTTAACATGCTGCAATCAAAATCACTGCAAGACAAATAGTTTTCAAGCTATCCTGACCATGTTGACTTCCTTAGTTGCCTGAAAAATATTCAAGGTGCCAGTGTTGCTGAAAGAAAAGGACGAAAAATATTTTCAAACTCAAAATGTGTTATTTTTTGCCATTTTTCAAAAAGGATTACAAATGATAAGTTGATAATAAAATAAAAAGGAATTCACAACAGCCCACTGCTATTTTTGATATGATAATGATATAATAGACTCCTTGTTCTTTATTCCAAACTAAATTGTTCCGAGCATCCAACAATCCCGTCCACACATGTGTGGCCCAGCCTGGCTCGACTACCTTTTTTTGGAAGTCAATTCGAAATTCCCAGGAGGAGCCAGCTGGAAGACGTCATCAATCTTACATGAATAGAGGCCCAAAAAGTCGAATTATCGCATCAAAAAGTGAATTTAAGGACTCCTTACCTGCTTATCCCTCGTTTGAAATGTTCATTTGGTGTGTAATGAGGGTTAAATCCATAAAATTTCGGCAAAAATTGCATCAAAAGTTCGTCACAATAAGTTTTCAAAACCGAAACTTGTGTAACGGAAAATTCTACTATGCATGCGCAACGCGCAATCAGGTAAAACCGTGCCTGGGTTGAGTGTACTTCATAAACACTGCCGAAAACGCCAATGTAGCGGCGGTGGCGCCCCTGGCGACAATTGCCGTACCTAGCAAAGGTAATTCCTCGTTCACTCCGGTTCTATTATATATCTCTATGTGTAAGCTTACATTACCGCGGATAGGCAAAATTGTTCACCCGCTATACATTCGCAGTGGTTTCAACGGGATTCCATGCGACATCAACAAACGTGAAGATTGATCAGTGTTCACGCACCATTGAAGGCATTATCAAAGTGATTGTTGGAATTTTTTTTTCTTTCGACATTTTCTGTGATTTTCGGGAGATTCTTGGAGTAATTCGGGACTCAGGAGGAGGGTGGGAGTTGCTTTAAATTTTCGGGGGACTCCCGAATGATTCAGGAGGGTTGGCGTCACTGAATTTGACACCCCTGGTCTAAAACAAATCTAAATATATTCCTGACATAACCCACATATGGGCCCAAATCGAATGAAGTTTAATGCATTGACTAATGCGGCTTAAAATGCTGCTACAGGAATTTAGGTAAACATATAGCCAGATACCAAAATAAGTGGATGAGAAGCTACATGTGTTTTTAATACTCAAATTGGCCTTGTGAAATCCTAGTCCATGTATACGAAACGGATGGCACAGTTTAGCCATTACAAACATTTCACAACCAATAAATTGGTTGTCATCATACTATCATAAAATGAATGCATTCGCCTCCAATACAGCAGTGATCAATATTTCCTGGTTTCCTTCAACGAATGTCACTGGAGACGACATCACCATCCGACCAATGGGATACATTTATCCAATTCACGTCATTGAAATTTAATTTGCAGACATTTGTTAATGTTTTACCAATAGGCCAGGGCTATTCAACATTATCCTGCAAGGGCCAGTGTGGGTTCAGGCTTTCATTCCAACCGAGCACTTACACACCTGACACCACTAATCAACCCCAAGAGTCTTTCCTAAAGAGCTTGATTAGTAGCATCAGGTGTGTAAGCACTTGGTTGGAATGAAAACGTGAACCCACACCAGCCCTTGCAGGATAATGTTGAGTAGCCCTACATTAGGCCATTTCTCAAGTTTAGGTCACACCTTCCCCCTTTTCCCAGAATCTTTGAGACAGGATCAGCTGGGTTGCAGAATTACAATTGACTCCTAGTGGGACACTTGAGTCTTCAGTGGCAGTTTTCTAATCACCTTAAATGTTAGCCCTACTGTGCCCAAAATGTCTTTGAGTGGGATGACAAAACAGACAGTTCTCTACATCCAGCCATGCATGCATTTTATTTGCATTAGCTTCATTTAGCTAATCTGTAATTACATGAGAGTTTATTATTCACAACTTGCAAGCAATAAGCCATCATATTCAACACTTAAGAAGCCGGCCAACTGTAATGATTAATTTATAGCCATCAAAGCACTTACAATGAAGCACATTGTATAATTTCTTACTTGACCGAGAATTCAAGCTCACTATGAGAAGGACTTCAGGCTGATTTGGTGCTTACCCGGGCTTTGTATTACGCATGGTTTACAATGGCGATGATAGGAATACTTCACGAATAAGCTTATGCCTAACACTTCGTAGTTTGACCGAAATAAGCCCGTAAGTGAACCAACAACAGCCATTTCATCTATGCTTTCATAAATTGGACTGTAACTAAGAGCACCTGCGCATCAGCTGGACTGCAATGGCCACCAAGCCATTGGGGGAAAAAAGTGATAAACACAAGGGACAGAAAGGGTCTGTGTATCGCTGTGTTATTTAATTACAAAATCATAACGTATTCACGGAAGGAAAAAAAGCAGTTTGCCCTCTTCGTTGTAATTAACGAGATAATTAATCTTTGACATTATTTTGAGAAAAATATTGTTCCAAAAAATGTGCTGTATTTTGTTTTCTGATTTAATACTATTCTCGTTCATTCAAAAAAAGGAGACATTTTTTAGTCCAAACTTTTCACATAATTCCGAGTTAATTATGTCATTAATTACGAAAAACAGGGAAAACATTTTTTCCTCAGGTCAATGAATTACAGCTCTGTACCTATTTGAAAGCACGCAGTCATTTTCTTTTTTTAAAAGCCGACGAAGCAAGAAATAAGAGATCTGAACATTACTTTGCTTGACAGATTGTATTGAATAATTGAATGATCGGATGATGTCGGGGCTGACCTTGGCTCCTTATACGCTAGCTCATCATTAGAATTTTTCAGTCTTCCTTAAAAGGCAGCTGCTTTCTTCTCATTTTCTTCACAATTTCTGTGGCTTCATTTTTAGATACTCAAGAAGTGGGAACATTTTCACATCGTGTTATCAGCGACAAAATCAAAGAGTGCCTAAATTCAGAATTATGAATCATTTTTCTGCGGTATGTTTTAATTATGACCCTCTGAACATGATGTGACACAATATGCACATACAGTAAGTGTCTCTATAGGACTCTCTGACTGATGGCACTTTCTGCGTGTTTTCTTTGGCTCGATCTCCCCATCCTCAATGTCTAAAATCTGTTGTAATATGGAGAATACAGTCAGGGCCGTTGCAGTGGGGGGTTATCCAAGGCCTCCTTCGACTTGTCAACTATGGTGACAATTGTTGACCATCGAGTAGTCGAATGCACCGTAGTTTGACCCTGGTTCCGAACCAATTTCGTCACATCCGGCCAACAAAGTTAACCGTGCTCCAGGGCATTGTTACTCTGGTCGACAAAATGGCGTCGAGAAATCTGTAAGTTTTACAAATCTAAATTTTCGATGCGAAATGCAAAGTGGGACTTAAACTGTTTGCATTTTATACGACTATAGATTACGCATTAGATGTGAACAGTGTGAAAAAGAAACTCGCATTCAAAAATGAATGTTTACATGGCAAAATTGCGCACGGACATGCATATTTATACGGAAGGCAATTCGGGCAATAGCCTATCATTCCACCGCAAACATAAGAGTCGACCACCGTACACCCACCGAGTGCTGCAAGGTCTGTTCGACTTGTTCGACGAATACGCATGCGTATTATGACGTATTCATTTCATAAATAGCGACCATGGTTGACAAGTCGAAGGAGGCCCAGGTAAGCTGTTCTGGGGCCCCGAGCACGGGGGGGCCCTTGGCATTTGTTAAACTTTTAATTTTTTTTCCTTCTAATTAAATATCTCGATTATTTAAAAAACTGTCAAGAATATTAAAGTAAAATCAAATTTGTTATATAAGTTTAATGATAAGGTTGCTTTAATCAAAGTAAGACAGTCTGAGACTACCTGCACCCTCCTTGCAAAAATGCAAAATGGTTCACTCTGCCTAGGACTCCTGAATGGTTGCTAGGCAACTCACTCACACATAGAGCTCTGGGAGGATCTGAGAGAGCAGACAGTTAAGACAGCAAGAAGTCTCTTTAAAGATTAGGCAGAAGTCAGGTTACCAGAAGGGAAAGGAGAGAAAGGAGAAAGAAAGAAGACAGAGAGTAGGCAACCAGGGGCATTATTTATCAACCGTGCGTTCGCACAGATGTGTGTGTAGTGAGTGCGTAAGAACATTCCCACGCAAAGTATGGAATTTATCAACTTGTACTTGTGCGTAGGAACACGTGTAAATTTAAGCACAACTCTTACCATGCGTACACACAAAACCCAGTGGTAGAACAATGAAACTGGCTTATCTGGCAGTATTGGAGGATTTGGAGAACTTGCGCTCCGCAGGGAGTGCGTTTTCAAATAGCGTGCTGATCTGTTCAGAGTAGTGGCTTCTCAGCAGGTACCGCCTCCCCAAAAACAAACTGCACGGGCGGCACGGTGGCACAGTGGTTAGCACTACTGCCTCACAGCAAGAGGGTCGTGGGTTCGAATCCGGCCTGTGGGCTTTCTGTGTGGAGTTTGCATGTTCTCTCCGTGTTTGCGTGGGTTTCCTCTGGGTACTCTGGTTTCCCCCACCCACAAAAACATGCATCATAGGAACACTCCTACCAGTGCCCCTGACCAAATTAATGCCTTTACAACTGGAGTTGGTCCCCGGGCGCTGCTCTGTGGCTGCCCACTGCCCCAAACCATAGGATGGGTCAAATGCAGAGGACAAATTACCCCACGGGGTTCAATAAAGTATATCTATCACAGCCAGCTCCTGTCCACCCTGGGATTTTTGGCCACCGGAACATTTCAGCGAGAGATTGGAGACATATATGCGGCATTTCGCAGCCGACACTAAGCAGAATCATGCCGACAGTGTTGGATGCAATAGTTTTTCTGGCCCCAACATATATCCAGTTCCCATTCCGACATCACCAACAAGCAGAAATTAAACGAGGATTTCACGCCATCGCCGGATTCCCAAACATATTGGAGCCATAGATTGCACCCACATCGCAAAAAAAAGCACCATCACACAAGGAATTCAGTTACGTGAACAGGAAAGGATTTCATTCAATCAATGCGCATATACTCAGCGATACAAATACGCCTCTGTTAAACTGTTGCCCGGTGGCCAGGAGGAACGCACGACTCATTCATTCTGCAGAACAGCTCTGTGTGTGCGCCTCCAAGCAGGAGCTGTTGAGGATAGCTGGCTTATTGGTGAGTGTTACAACATTTCACAATTATTTTCTGGGCTTCGTATGGTTTATTCTAACATCTCTATAGGTGATCGGGGATATCCACTGAAGCCGTGGCTAATGACTGAGACTGCTCTTGCCGCTGACCCAACAGAATTAACAGCAGTCGTTACCTTCTTCCACGCAGCATTTTTTCTTTTGTTGATCACACCTGCGTTGAGTGTTCCAAACAGTATTTTTGGTTTGTTTCAACTTCTCCTACAAGCACCTCAATCTCTATGTCTTCGCCCTCTTTGCAATGATTTCGGTGAGGGAAAAAAATCCATTCACGCATTCTTAAAGGGATTGCTGTTACCATATATGGTCAATTGGAGGCGTTTCTGAATGCAAATGAGCCTAACCATGCACGAGCATGGTAGTTTAGGAACAGGTGGGATTTAGCATCACATATTTCTTACTGGTGTCGTATTAACCGGTGTCCGCACGTTTGATAAATGCGGATTTTTTTGTACTTACACACATTCTAAGTTTCATTCCTACTAAAGAATTTAGAACGCTTTCTACGCACAGGTTGATAAATGAGGCCCCAGGAGCTTACAAAGTTTTTTTCAAGAAAAGATTAGTTCAGCCCTTAATGTTTAAAGCACACAGTGAGAAAGTTTTACACGGTAAACAGGTGCTTTACGTGTACTGCGCGCAGGGATTCTCCCCTTTCCAAATGCGAGTGCCAAATGTTCGGGTTCTACTGCGTGAAGTAAAACAGGGAAACAAGTTTGGATACTTTCACAGAAAGATGGTCTTCTACATAAATAGTATACTGTTGCTTATCTAGACAACAACTCAGGAAAGGTCCAGAAAATAACCGGGCTGTAGGCGAACTTTTGAATAGCCTATTCGTGAAGGGAAAGGTAACGAGAGGCAGCCCCCGACACCAATGACGCACAGAGCGTGCAAATTGTTTCTCAACATTTCCTTTTAATTTAGTTCTGTGAATCACAGAACTACCAGCATGTAACATTAAAAAAAATTAGGCCCATGGAAATTGTAGGCCTATCATATTTATCATATTGTAGGCCTATCATATTTAGAGGAAGGAAACCTATTTACATTCCTTTGGAAAGTAAAATCTGAATGGAAAACAAAGTAACATTTCTGATGACTTAGGTGTTGTACAGCAGCCTAAGCTTTTTTTTTCTTGTTATTTAACGTAATAAGTGAACCATAAGAAATGCCTTTTTTTTGCATTTCAAATGTGATGAGATGTGCTCCACCTGACTAATGAAGCTTAGCAGAAATTCAAGCAGGAAGACTTTCTCTTTGCGCATGCCCACTATGCCTTTGTATAGTTTCTGCTTGCCCTTTAAAAATTACGCTGCCTAATTTATAAACCAATCGGAATCCTACTCCGAGTCTCTGGACCAATCATTCGCTTGCTGTCAAATTTTAAAAGTACTCTCTCTCCCTGCAGTTAACCAGCTGTCAAACGCTTTGATATGCTCTGCAACCCTCCTCCTCCCCACCACCATCCTCTGAGGTCCACCAAGACTCCTCTTCAGCTCTCCTACCACTCCGGTCCCAGGACTCATCCCTGCAGCAGCCTCTCACCACCACCACCAGTATTTAGACCCTGGGGGAAATTCATCTCTACGAAGCATCTAATCCTCAGATTCTCTAAATGCTTTATTTGTTCAATGCCGGGGTCTAACCGCCAAAGTTCATGTTCATGTTCATAAACAAATACTTTGTTGAAATTTCATATCTCATTGTTTTCTAGTCTTTCCTGATTGAATTGTTTTTCTATCGATCATCACAGCAATGTTATGCCAAGGATGTTTGAAGTTTCTCAGATTAAAAAAAAAACCTGACTGATGAGTTAAGTCCTGTGTGGTTTCATATTATTGTAGTAGTAGCCAAAGCAAATTTGAGGTAAAGGTGAGTGTATGTTGTTTTTTTTTTGGGGGGGGTGGTTTGTGTTGGGGGGCCCTTCAGGAGGCTTATTCCTGGGGCCCAGAATTTGGTGCTACGCCCCTGAATACAGTAATGTACACAATAGTGAGATATAATGAATGTACCTCTGGAGCTTTTTAGTTGGTCTTAACATTGTTTAAAGGTTTAAAGTAATACATTGGACTAATCTGAAATGGCACTGGCCCCACTTAGGTGAAGTAAATGTTTGAAAACACAAATTAATTGATAGCACTCAATGTTCAGTAAGAATATCACACATTCATTTTTGTATGTTGAAATGTGCTTACTGGCACTAATAATTGGAATTATTACACCTTATAGATTTAAATTATACACAGAATAACTGTTATGTCAAGGTGAAAATCCTTTACAAATAGTCATAGATTTGGCTTGTTAACCCTTTCAAGGCTGTCTTTACCTTTTGAAACTTTGTGCAACAAAAAAATAAGCAAAAGTATTATTGCAATTCCAACCACCAGAACTAAACACAGAGCTAATCAGAAGTTTACCTAGTTTCCAGGTATCCATTTTTCAAAATATCAGTTCACAGAGGAGGAGCTGGATAAGCAAAGTTTTCATTGGCCCTAAAGTTGGATAAGGTGTGTAAGTTGGTCATATTAAAAGCAAATTGTCTATCTCAAGTGAAGACATGGTGAAATCATTGCCTAAAATGAGGGTCCTGAAGGGGTCATTTGTCCTGTGACCATTTTTGGGACAACACCCCCGCCCCCCCCTCAATAATCCCTAAAAATGATCTGAGTTACAGAAATGTCATATTTGATGAAGAAGTGGTAAAGAAGCCTTCAAACACACAAATCTCATTTAGCTGGCCAAGGTCATCTTGATCAAGAATCCATTGTTAATTTTAAATAAACTATTCTGTGTTTTTTTAATCACATTTCAATTTGGTGATTACTACTGTATTGTAATTTGAAATGATTTTCCTTTCAATTTCTCCATAACTGATTTCTCCATAACTGTACAGTGAAATCTTAGGAAATTCTATGAGTTCATAGCCAGGATCCAAATGAACGGGACTGCATTCCTAATCTCATGTAAAGCATTCTGAATATTTTTTATGACATCTCAAATTGGAGGACATCATGACAGTGTTGTCAATGGTGGTGACTTTTCTTTTAAATTTCTCTAAAACGGAACTAAAAAATTGCGTGAAATATAAAGTGGTCATAGTGAGGTCATCCTGAACAGAAATTCATTGTCATTTTCATATAAGCTGCTCTGAATATTTTTTAATGACCTCTCACTAGTTGGAGGCAGTTAAAAGTGTATTGTCATTTGATCTGATTTTCTCTTTCAATTTCTCTCAGATTGTACAGTAAAATCACTTTAAGTCTTATTTATTTATAGCCAGAGTAATGAAGAACAGCAGTCCATTGTTAATTTCAAATAACTTATAAAGAACCTTTTTTAATGACAGCTCAAACAGGATTAAACTGAATTCATTTTAGCTGACTCTCCTTTTCAATTTCTCTAAAAGCGCACAGTAACATCCCATAAGATCCAATATGGTTAAAGCCAAAGATATCCGAAGCAGATATCCATCGTAAATGTAACTATCCTCTTCAGGACTTTCTTTAATGACAACTAAAATTGTGGGAAATGTTGACTTTTTTGTCATGTGACCTGACTTTCCCTTTTAATGGCTCTGATATTATACTGTAACTTCTCCTGAATTCTTCCCTGCTAATGGCCAGAGTCATTGTGAACCGTAATCTTTTGTTGTGATACAGACAAGAAGCCAGATGCGGAAAAAGAGCACAATCCAATTGCAGGTTTTATTGATTGTAATACAGTTATGATTGTGTGGGATGGAGCCCAAAGCAGAATTGCAAAATTCAGTGAAGATTGTATTAAGCTTGAGTTTCGGGCGTATCCTCGCCTGGCCAGGCGTGTCCCTGGGTAGTAGCCAGTTGGAGAGCATTCCTGCCAGAGCAGAACTGTCTGATGGCAGGACTGGAGAGTTTCACAGGAACGCAGTCATGACCGGTGAGAAGTTTTCTCTAAAACTATGCAGAAAAACAGGGCAAAATAATTACTAGGAGCTACTGGGGTTATCAGGAACAGGAATTAATTTAAAAGTTCAATTAACCTTTGAAAGTAAGGATTATATGAAAGGTTAAAGCAAATTATTTAATATTTTAACTGTGTTGATCCCTTCTTAATAAAAACAGAGCAGTAGTATACAAATGTCATTGAATTGGCTTACATACAATGAGCTATTTGATGTCTTTTTACCTGGCATATTGTGGGAGAAATTATTGCTGAAATATGGGTCTTTCTTCGCTTGTATCGGTTGTTTCAAGCCCACCAATCGAACAGTACCATAATACCGTTAATGGACAAGCATCTTAAATCCAAGTCGCGGCCGGCTTGACCGGGCTTCTGCGAACGACGGCTAACTTGACCACGGTTTCTATGTCCTGTGACCATGCACCTGGCTTGGCCGCTATTCATATTGGGGCGATGTTGCTGCTTCATGTAGGCCAACAGATCAGTCAAATGGTGCATGCAGCAATGCAATATATTTGTCAATGCATATTCAACAAGGTGACTACAGCATGACTACTGAAAATGTCGACACTGCAAGTTCTGTTGATCGTTGTCCTTCATAGATCCTCCACTGAGATAGTTCACTCTTTAAAGTAAACATTGTGTAAAAGATGCTATGAGGCAGCATTCAGTTCTAGATCTGTTCCCGAAGATTCAACAATTTGTGGAAGAAGTGATCCCATGGTATAGCCTAGAGGTGGGCAACGAGGGCCCTATCTGTCCCTGGTTTTCACACCAACTCCTGGCCTTTAATTACAACCGCAATTCCGAAAT